>CANXME010000687.1:937500-1281477 GCA_948144175.1 Closterium sp. NIES-65
CCGCAGATCCACCGCTCCTGAGCATCTCCTTCCTCGGCATCTTCTCTTCTCCCATCGCAAGTTTCAGAAGCTTGTAGCGCTTGAAGACGTTCCTCATCCGCCCGCTCCATTCCTCGTAGTTCGAGCCATCCAACGCCTCAATCTTGGTTGGTGGCGGCTCACTCGTCTTATCAGCTGCTTCTCCACTCCCTTGGCTCATCTCCTCAGCTCCCAATCACAGGTTTCAGCTCCTCCCTTTGCTGTCCACACTGAAGTCCCACACAATTTCCACAAGTGTCGGCGCCAACGAAATTTCAGCAGAGTTTCTGTTGGTGCAACCCTACGGTTTGCACTCGGCTTGTTGTTCGTGTGCGTGCATGTGTGTGTGTATGGAATGGTATGAGGGCATGGGATAATATATATTTCATGCTTATAATTGTGTGTGGATGTTGAGTCATGATGTCGAGAGTGTGTGTCGAGTCAATAGCGAGTTATCGCTAGACGCGTGTTACGCGGTCGTTTGTGTCTCGCGCGCGGTTTTTATTTTGTCGTGCGCGGTTTCTATTTTGTCGTGCGCGGTTTCTATTTTGTCCTGTGTCGAACGTTCGGCGTGTCGCACGTGTGTGCAGCAGACCCATCAAGAACGCAAGGATGAGTTTGTGATGAAGAGCCCGAGCCTTGGTGTCAAGCCTCAAGTGATTTCGAAGCTCGCCAAAAGGGTACACCTCAAGATATTGAAGATAGTTACATTACTTTGTGTAGTGTAACATTTCACTTGGTGTAGGCCCTAGTGAAGGGTAGTTTCGAGACCCTTCGTGGTTGGGGTCAGTGTGGCACTGTTCCACATCACTGTACCTCGGCTCTTGGAGTCATTCCCAACTCGTAACTCTCCCTAACTCTTCCTATCTTGTGTTCTAAGACTATAGTGGCTGCCATAGTGCCGTTCGTTCAAACCAACGCTGTGTCGTCAATACTTGGTCAAATCGTGCGATCTAAATTGCCTAGTGTAGGCGACAATAAGTCGCTCCAGCTCCAAGTTGAATCAAGTCATGTGAAGCTGTGACCAGAACGATATGAACGTTTGAAGCCGCTATGCAGAAATCCGACTGTGCACTCTATCTTTCGTTTTAGGCACATTGGAGCCTACTCTGACTATAACAAGTGGTATTAGAGCCCCTTGGAGCAGTTTCGACAATTGCTGGACCTGAGGAAAGGGGTGGCAGAGGTGCTGGTGGCAGTGGAGAAGCCCAAGCTCAAGGCCAACCCCGTGACTCAGCCATGGCGCCCGTGTAACCAAGTGTTGGCCCATCTAGGGATGAGCCTAGAGTGTTTGGCCTTGACAAGTTCAACGGTGACAACTTTGCTGAGTGGTCCTTCAGAATGGAGAACGTGTTTGATCACTATGACCTGCTGGAGGTGATGGAAGGAACGGAGAAGCGTCCCGAGAACGACCCGGAGAAGAGACCGTGGGTGCGGAAGAGCGCACAAGGCTTTCTCCTACTTGGGCAAGCGTTGGGGAGCAGCCAAATCCGTCACATCAAGCCTTTCCAACATGAACCAGAGAAGGGACCAAAAGCATGGGCTGCTCTCAAGGGTGTACACGCTCCTGCAACAGCGGCGGTAGCTGTGGTGTTGGAACGGCAAATGGCGACACTACGAATTGAAGAGGATGAAGCGGTTGAAGAAGGGGTGCAGAAATTCTTCGACTTGTTGACGCGGCTTGAGGGAGCTGATTTGAACTATAGTGAGCTCCAAAAGAAGACCAAGTTGCTGGCCCTACTCCTTGAGTCATGGTCCTCGCTCATCATCAACCTTAATCGTGACCTGCCTCGCCTCTCGCTCGAAGACGTGGAGCGAGCTATCCTTCAAGAGGATTTCCGCCTCCGTGAGTTGGCGAGTGCGGATGGCGCTGCGGCAGCGAGCATCGGCCGTGGATATGGTCGAGGAAGAGGCAGAGGACGAGGGGGAGGAAGAGGCAGAGGATGAGGGGGAGGAAGGTTTGGTGGCAGCAACTTCGGCGGAGGCCGCGGGAGTGGCGGTTATGGCAGCGACGACAAGAGCTACGGGCGCGGTCGCGGCCGATTCGACGGCGAATGCCATTATTGCCACAAGAGCGGACATCTGTGGCGCGATTGCTACAAGCTCCCTGATGGTTGGACCCCTTCTCAAGGCCAGGAGGGTAGAGGAGCAGGAGGAGGGAGAGGAAGAGGCCGTGGAGGCCGTGGCAGTCGCGGTGGCGGAGCTGCAAACATGAAGAGCGAAGACAATGACAAGGATCCGAGCAACGATCGGTACCCGGGTCTATTCTACTTCGTGTCGACGCAAGTACCGACTGGTCCAGAAAAGGATGAAGGCTTTGAGGAGCCAGCAGCTGTGGGGAAGGTGACCATACACCCCCTAGACTATTGGGTGATCGATAGTGGCGCTACCTATAGCATGACACCTCGCCCGGACTTGCTCACCGAACTCGAACCGTCACTGGTGAAGCATGTCACATCGGCTTTGGGGCTGCGAGCGGAGGTGAAAGGCATGGGCAAGGCCATGTTTAAGGGTGCTGATGGGAAGATGGTGGGCCTCAAGAATGTGCTTTGGATGCCCAGCCTTGCTGCCAACCTGATTTCCGTGCGGCGGTTGGCAAAGGCCGGCATGGACACGAACTCCAAGGGAGCCAAGACCTATACCGCAAGGCTTGGCGATCGGATTCTTTGGGACCTTCATGAGGACAGAGATGTCTACAACGAGATGTGGCAGATCCCTGTGGTCCCAATGCCTAAGGAGAGGCAAGTGGCAGCAAGCGTCAGCACCGAAGGTGGAGCGGTTGGTAGCGGCGATTGCGCGGACAGTCGCGCTAAGGAGAAGGAGTCCAAGAAGTGCAATCTTGGAGGGAACAGCAAGCTTGGTGAACCTATGGAGAGAGGTGCAGCAGCCAAGGAGCAGCAAAAGGGTGAGGAGAACCCCGAGGCAGCAGCGGAGGAGGACTACGGAGAGAGTACGTGGGGCGATATTGCGAGCGCGGCATTCTCCAATCCAACTTCGGCTACGGGGGAGTGTGATTGGCTCACCTTGCATCGGCGCATGGGGCATGTGGCCCTGCCCATCTTGCAGCAGCTAGTGAAGAATGAGATGGTTGCTGGCATACGTGTGAAGGGGGAGCCCGATGAGGTACTTGGCTGCCCGACGTGCATGCAAGCCAAGCTCACCCGTTTCCCATTCTCTAGTTTGGAGGCAACGGCTAAGGCACCACTTGATGAGGCGGTGATGGACGTGGTGGGCCCCCTGAAGCCTGGAGCTGCTGGAGCTGCTGGAGCTGAGTACTTCCTTACTATTGTCGACGTCTACACCCGCATGACTTGGGTGTACGTGCTGGCCAAGAAGAGCGATGTGGCTGAAACGTTGAAGACGGATTGGTTCCCGATGGTGGAGCGGCAACAAGACCGTCTAGTCAAGTGAATCCGCACCGATCGAGGGGGAGAGTTCCTGAGCAAGGAGTTTGGGTTGTGGCTGAAGAAGAATGGTATTCGGCACTCACTCACCATGCCATACTCCCCTGCAATGAACGGCATCGCCGAGCGAGCGAACCGCACAATTACGGAGACGGCACGCGGGTTGCTCATTGAAGACGGGCTACCCGACTATTTCTGGCCTGATGCGGTGTGGAGCGCATGTGTAGCCAAGAACAGAGCCTTGACTCATGTGGGAGCAGACAAATGGGTGCCCTATGTGGAGTGGCTAGGAAGGAAGCCAAAGGTGGATATGCTTTGGGTGTTCGGGTGCATGTGCATGGCGCTCGTGCCTAAGCATCTTCGGCACAACAAGCTTGGTGCCAAGGCGGTGTGGGCCGTGCACTTGGGCATGGCTCAAAACAGCAAGGGATGGCTTCTTTGGGACCCATTCACCAAGAAGTTCTTGGTGAGCAGGGACTGCAAGTTCATGGAGAACTTCATGTACAAGGATTGGAAGGCGGAGAATGAGGCGAAGATAGGCGTGCAGTTTGGGGAGGTGAAGAGTTCCGGTTTGGAGCATGTGGAGCTGCCTTTGGAGCTGAGCAGCAGCAGCACTACCACAAGGCAATCTTCCCTTGTGAATGGGGGAGAGGAGGCCAATGATGCAGAGGAAGAAGAGGAGGAGGTGCAGCAAGTGAGCGAGCGAGCACCGTCACTCCCTTCCCGCACTACAAGTGCTCCACGGATTCGAGCCACACCACAGCAATGCCAAGGCCTTCAAGTCCCTGCAGCTGAGGGGGAAGGAAGGGGGATGAGGAGAGTTCAACCCCCTAATAGGCTGACCTATGATGCACTGGGAAAGCAAGGCAAGACAGCCCTGGCGGGAGCGGCAATGATGGTCGGAGACGACGAGGAAAATGACTACGAGGAGTGTGCCTTCGCGTTCTTCTCTCCGGTGGAGATGCCGGGAGAACCAGCAACTCTCAAGGAGGCTTTGGAGAGTAGTGATGCTGAGGAGTGGAAGAAGGCCATGGAGAGTGAGCTGAAGAGCATCGAGGAAAATGACACGTTTGAATTGGTGGAGCTACCGGAGGGGCGTACGGCGATAACGTCCAAGTGGCTCTTCAAAATCAAGTCGGATGCCGACGGCAAGATCGAGCGCTACAAGTCTAGGCTTGTAGCCAAGGGGTACCAGCAGAAGGAGAAGGTGGACTTCAAGGAGCTGTTTGCCCCTGTGGTGAAGCCGATGACGCTGCGAACCCTATTCGCGGGAGCTGCCATCAAAGGTTGGGTGGTGAAGCAAATGGACATTGTGACGGCATTCCTTAACAGCATCCTTGAGGAGGAGATTTTTATGGCGCAGCCAGAGGGGTTTGATGATGGTAGTGGCAGAGTGGGGAAGCTGAAGAAGGCCCTCTATGGGCTGAAGCAGACCCCTAGGCAATGGTACATGAAGCTGCGCGAAGTGTTGGAGGAGATCGGCTTCACTCCCTCAACGGCCGATCACTCCTTGTTCATGCTTGGCGAGGGGGAGCAGAGGAGCTTCATGGTTGTTTATGTGGATGACATTCTCATATTCTCACCCTCCTCTGACCTTGTAAAGGAGGTGATGCTGAAGCTGCATGACAAGTTCAAGTGCAAGTCCCTTGGTGACGTGAACTTCTACCTTGGGCTCCACATCGAACGAGACATGGAGAAGCGGAGCATGCGAGTGCACCAACGGAAGTACCTGGAGGCGTTGGCTGCCAACTTTGGCCAGAGTGAAGGTCATGTGGCTACTCCCTTTCCCTCTGGGTTCAAGTGTGTGAAGGGACCAAAGGAGGAGAGCGTTTGTGAAGAGGAGAGGCGCCGTTTTCACTCGTTGGTGGGCACCCTCATGTATGCGGCGGTAAACACCCGACCGGACGTCGCGTTTGCTATCGGGCAGCTAGCTAGGGTAGTGCAATGCCCTAATGAGGAGCAGGTAGCAGCTGGAATGAGGGTGGCCAAGTATCTTGGCCAAACACCGACCGTTGGGCTGCAATACTCGGCGGCGGCACAAAGGCGCCAAAAGGGTGCGGATGGTGTTGAACCCGGGCGTTTGTTCCTCACCACCTACTCGGATGCTTCATATGCATCGGAAACAGAGGACATGACAAGTGTGGGAGGCTTCATATGCTGTGTTGGTGGAGGCCCAACTGCTTGGGAGAGCAAGAAGCAGGTTGACCAAGCTTTGAGCTCGGTGGAGTCCGAGTACATGGCACTCTTCCGTGCGGTACGGGAGATTGTGTGGCAGCGGCGTTTGTTGGCTGAATTGGGGGAGGAGCAGCAAGGACCTACCCCACTGTATTGTGACAGCCAGGGTGCCATTGCTCTTGCTAAGAACCCTGTGTTGCATGGACTCACGAAGCACATGAGGGTGAAGTGGCATTGGATGAGGAGCATGGTGACCGCGGGTGAAGTTGAGTTGCGCTACGTGAAGACCACGGGGCAGCCGGCTGACATGATGACTAAGAGGCTGGTGGAGCAGCAGCATTGGAAGTGTTGCAAGCTGGCTGGGATGGCTCTGAACTGAGAGAGCAACATATCCTAAGGCCAACAATCCGAGGGGGAGTTTGTTGGTGCAACCCTACGGTTTGCACTCGGCTTGTTGTCCGTGTGCGTGCATGTGTGTGTGTATGGAATGGTATGAGGGCATGGGATAATATATATTTCATGCTTATAATTGTGTGTGAATGTTGAGTCATGATGTCGAGTGTGTGTGTCGAGTCAATAGCGAGTTATCGCTAGACGCATGTTACGCGGTCGTTTGTGTCTCGCGCGCGGTTTCTATTTTGTCGTGCGCGGTTTCTATTTTGTCGTGCGCGGTTTCTATTTTGTCCTGTGTCGAACGTTCGGCGTGTCGCAGGTGTGTGCAGCAGACCCATCAAGAACTCAAGGATGAGTTTGTGATGAAGAGCCCGAGCCTTGGTGTCAAGCCTCAAGTGATTTCGAAGCTCGCCAAAAGGGTACACCTCAAGATATTGAAGATAGTTACATTACTTTGTGTAGTGTAACATTTCACTTGGTGTAGGCCCTAGTGAAGGGTAGTTTCGAGACCCTTCGTGGTTGGGGTCAGTGTGGCACTGTTCCACATCATTGTACCTCAGCTCTTGGGGTTTGTAGGAGATGGGAGTCATTCCCAACTCGTAACTCTCCCTAACTCTTCCTATCTTGTGTTCTAAGACTATAGTGGCTGCCATAGTGCCATTCGTTCAAACCAACGCTGTGTCGTCAAAACTTGGTCAAATCGTGCGATCTAAATTGCCTAGTGTAGGCGACAATAAGACGCTCCAGATCCAAGTTGAATCAAGTCGTTTGAATCTATGACCAGAACGATATGAAGGTTTGAATCCGCTGTGCAGAAATCTGACTGTGCACTCTATCTTTCGTTTTAGGCACATTGGAGCCTACTGTGACTATAACAGTTTCCTCTTAGCGGAAGTCACATCCAACCTCCAGAACTCCACTTAGGCAGGACGAGGTCTACGAAGATTAGGGGCCTAAATATCTCAAAATCGTTGGGCCTAGTTTCTGGACAGAAAAGTCGAGTTCACAAGAAACGCCATCGACCAAACGTGCACCTTCAAAACTTCACCAAGCTCAGATATGTTGTAGCCCTATTCCGTGGCTACAATTTCCAATTTGAATTGTACAATGAGGTGAAGTATTTCTTGAGTTATGAATTTCGGCGCACTAGGGGGTAAGCTGCCATAAAATCTTAACTCAATCACAATTGTCTCACAATATCACACAAGAGAATTAGAGTAGTTAAAAACCAGGTAGGAGGGAAGAGGAGGACAAGAGGGAAGGTTCCAAGAGAGTCCCCAACCAAGGAAACCCCATACCACACAATTCCCCTTCCTATAGCAACCCCACTTTCACTTTTGTCACTTTCCCAACCTCCACAATCCACCTTACCCAAATTGGCCACACTTGCCAACCCAATTTGGTTTCTCCCAACCACTTGGCAGCATCTACAGTGATGGGGACGAATTTTCCAACCCCCAAAAGTCTGTACCCCATATTGAGTCACTTTACAACTTCCCAAAGTCGTCGCATCCCAATCAAAACTTCGAACTAACATAACTTCGTCGTTCTTGCTCCGATTGCGACAATTCTTGGTTCGTCGGAAAGCTCTCAAGCAGAGGAGTCACTTCAGATATCTGCTCAAGCCAAATAACATTCACACACACTCAGAGAATCCAAACCACAGAAAACAGAAATTCTTGCACACGCTCACACGACGCATGCAACGCACGAGCATATGATGGGAGGCAGACATACGTGAATGCAGATGATAGCATCACATAACAAACTCTCCCTCTGGCTGCCTACCATCATCCCACATGCCATAGCTCAAGCATGCACACTCAGTGCACACTCATCCCAGCAAGCATCATGCCCTTCCAATGCTCAGATTCAACCAAGTGCTTGGTGAGAATGTCAGCCGCCTGCTGATGGGTCTTCACAACTTCCAGCCGCACCTCCTTGTCCAGGAGCCTCCTCACCTTGTGCCACTTGGGCCTGATGTGATTCGTCAGCCCATGAAGGCAAGCATTCTTGGCTAACTTCACTGCCGACTCATTGTCACAGAACATCACAGTCGGCTCCCCCTGACCAACTCCAATCTCCTCCAACAAACGCCTCAGCAACACCACCTCCTTTGCCCCATGATGCAGGGCCATGTACTCTGTCTCATACGAGGACTGCCCCACCTCGTTCTGCTTCTTGCTGCGCCAGCTCACTGCACCACCTCCAAACAGGCACACATAGCCTCCAATGCTGGTGCCATCTGCATTCACAGAGTTGAAGCTAGCGTCAGTGTAGGACGTCAAGAGCATCTCCCCCTTGCTCAAATCAGCTGCACCTCTCTGCAGCCTCTGTCTTACAGCACTGTACTCCAAGCCCACTGATGTTGTAGCACTCACATAGCGGACCAACCTCTTGGCCGTTTCCAGCTGCTCATGACTGGGGCGTCAAACCACACTGGCAAGCCTGGATGTTGCAAAGGCAATGTCAGGCTGCGTGTGGTTAGCCGCATAGTTGAGCGCCCCAACCATGGAATGAAACAGCTTCCTCTCACTCTCACCCACCACCTCTCATCAGTACAGGGCTCCACTGTGAACCTTGAAGGCAGTAGGGTGGCTGGTTTTCCTCCATCTTGCAGCCCATACTTCTCAGCCAGCCCCTCACAGTACTTCCTCTGGTGCAACCTCAACACTCCCTTGTCAATGTCCCTCTCCATATGCATCCCAAGGTAATACTTCACATCTCCCATCTTCGAGCACTTGAACCGCATCTGGAGCATCTCCTCCACACGCTCAATCATCGCAGATGACTCAGAGAAGAGCAGGATGTCATCCACATTCACCAGGAGTATGAGAAAGTGCTCCTTCTCTTGCAGCAGGAACAGGCTGTGGTCACACTCACTCTTCTTGAACCCCCTAGCCAGCAGTGTCTCCTCCAGCTTGTGGTACCAGGCGCGAGGAGCCTGCTTCAGGCCATAGATAGCCTTCTTCAGCCTGCACACCCTGCCGCTCCCATCATCCAATCCCTCAGATTGTAACATGTACAGCTCCTCCAGAATGATCCCATTGAGGAAGGCGGTGGTAATGTCCATCTGCTTTACCCGCCATCCACGAGTTGCTGCCATTGCCAATGACACCCGCAGTGTTGTGCCTTTCCCCACAGGAGCAAAAATCTTGTCAAAGTCCTTCCCCTTTGTCTGCTGAAGCCCTTTAGCCACAAGCCTTGACTTGTAGCGGGTCAGCGCCCCATCAGGTCCGTACTTGTGCCTGAAAATCAGCTTGGAAGAAATGGCCTTCTTCCCAGGTGGCAGCTCACATAGCTCCCATGTCTCGTGGTCGGATGTGCGGGGGTTGCAACCGACCTGCAGCAGTGTGCACGGGGGCCACTACAAGGGCGCCGAGCTGGAGGGCGCCTGGTTGGAGGGCGCCGGGCAGGAGGACGCCGTCCTTGACGCCTGGTTGGCGTCCTAGGAGCCTGGGACGGCGCCCTGGGCATCTGCACGGCTTCCTCGGGGCCCGAATGCCGACCTGGGCGTCCTGGGGGCCCGGACGCTAGCCTGGGCGTCTGGGTGGCATCTTGGGAGGCTGGGCACCGCCCTGGATGTCTGGACACCAACCTGGGGGTTCGGACGGTGTCCTCGGCGCCTGGACACCGGACTGGGGACGCCGGGCATATGTGGCCGGCTACGGACTGCGCTGGTCGGCCAGGCGTGGTTGCCCGGTCGACCGGGATGCCCGGGCAATGTGTGCGAGTGTCGCAGGGGTGGAGTCTGCGAGGCAGACCTCAAGGGTGGTATCTCGAGGTCGACGTGGCTGGTGGGCGCAGTCGCTGGTGTGGAGTCTGCAAGGCGTCTGCGCTGTGCTCGTGACAAGGTGTGGAGCGCCAACAAGCTGCACGCACCTGCAAAGCAGATGCACCGTTGTTCTGCGGGTGCAACGCTGTGCAGCCGACTTGCTGCAATGTTGGCACACCATGGACTTGCAACGTTGGCACACCGCTACTCTGCAGCGCTGGAGCGGTGCGAGCGCTGCTGCGCTTGAGCGCGGTAGACCATGTTGCGCTGGAGGTCGACCAGCAGTCCGGCTAGCTCTTATGTAGTCTATGATGCCAATGTTGTTGTAACCATTGTTGTTAATCTTTGTTAGTGAAACTCTTGCAAAATCTCCCCGTGAATGTGCAAACAGAGAACACACAAGCAAACGACTAAGGAACGCAGAGATCACACGAGCACCCGTTCCTAGCTCGTAGCTTAGCTCCCGTTGCTAAAGTTATCCGCGCACTTTATGCCTGTATTTCCCTCTCAGCCCCTCTTTCACTATCTCAGCCCCCCCATTCCCTCTCTCGGCCCTTCTTTCCCTCTCTCTGCCACTTCTTCCCTCTCTTTGTCTCTCTTTCCCTCTCCTAGCCTCTCCTTCCCTCTCTTTGCCTCTCCTTCCCTCTCCTTGTCTCTCTTTCCCTCGTAACCGCCTCTCCTTCCCTCTCTTTGCCTCTCTTTCCCAGACTCTGCCTCTCCTTCACTCTCTTTGCCTCACTTTCCCTCTCTTTGCCTCTCTTTCCCTCTCTTGGCCAATTCGTGGGCAAGGCACCCACATCCAACCACACTAAACTTACTCACACGAGACCTCCTCCATGCGCTCGAGCGATTTATTGGTGTGACCCGGATTAACTCCTTGTACCAGTCCGACATGAGCACGATGGCATGTCGAATGTCGGTGCGCTTGGGGAGGTCGATGATGAGGGGCAGCACTTGCATCATGGCACAGTGCTCTAATGCCGAGAATCAGGCCGTCGTAGTGAAGTATGCCCGTGCAGATGGGAGCCTCATCAAGGATGCAGGAGTCACTGCCTTTATCATCTTGTAGCGTCTGCCAAGGGATGCAATTACGGAGACAGTTTGGGGTTTGTGGGAGGAGGGGAAGGGGGGGGGGGGGGGGGGGTGGGGGGGGGGAGGGGGGACGGGGGAGGGATAGAGGGGGGATGGGTACCGGGGGGGGTGGTTTGCTGTTAGTGCATCGAATTGCACCCTCATCAGGCCCCGCTTTCCTGTACCCTGCCTCACTATTCCTCTATCTGCCCCACGGTCACCTCTCTCTGCCCCTCATTCCCTCTCTCTGCCCCTCGTTCCCTCTCTCTGCCCCTCGTTCCCTCTCTTCCCTCTCTCTGCCCCTCCTTCCCTCTATCTGCCCATCATTCCGTCTCTCTGCCCATAATTCCCTCTCTCTGCTCTTCTTCCGTCACTCTGCCCCACTCTCCGTCGCTCCCTGCCCCAATCCCCTCCTTCAATCCTCTCCAACCCTCCTTATTCCACGAATTCACATCTGTATGCCCCGCGTCATCATCTCTCAAGTCACCCTTCCCCCTCTATGCCCTCTGTATGCTCCTCTTTTCCTCTTGAAAACGTCCTTCCCTGTCACCGCACCTCCTTCCCTCCCGCTTCCCCTCCTTCCCTCTCGATGCCCCTCCTACCCTCTCGCTGCCCCTTCTTCCCTCTCGTTGCCCCGAATGCAACATCTCTACACCCCGTACCCTCTCTCTGCCCCTCGTTCCCTTTTGCCCCTGTGACCCACGCCCCACAAAGGTTTTAAGTAAAAACTCACTCGAGAAGTATCTTCCGTTCCGAGGGTTTCAACTTCTTCACAAGGCACCTCATTGCATGGAGCCAGAGCCCTTGCTCGATGATGTGCATGATGTCTGGGGTTTGGGCGAGGTACGTGTAGCCCCACTTGGTTTTACATAACTCCCAATCCCAAAGCAATGACTGGCAGGAGGGGGGAGGCACGCAAAACGAACAAAAGGTGAGAGTTGGGATAGGAAGCAAAAAAAAGGAAGCTAGAATTATACTCCACTGTCATGGGGATTGAGGACAACAAGGGGTGTGAGATCGGAGATGACGAGATACGGATCAGGAGAGGTGTGTGGGCATGTCTGAACAGGGTGGCGCCCTGGGGAGGTGTCAACTGCTGAGGGAGGGGTTGGTTATGACACCTGGGGGTTACTACTAGGCATGGGAGTTGTGTGCGCGGGAATGGGAATGTGTGTGGGGACATGGGGGCATATAAACCGAGAAACAGACGCATTGATAGTTCCAGGCGTTACCTTAACAAAGTGGGTGGAATATTTCCTCTTCAGTCGGGTAAACTCCTTCTTTGTTTCCGCCTCCTCCATCTTCTTGTAGACGGCCTGTTGATCTCGCACGGTCTGTGAAATGATCTCGTCATCCACGTCCCGAAGATTTTCCTCCGTGACCATGCAGAGGGAGCATGGTCAGAAGGAGCTACACGACATGGTGCACGAGACCTTGTTTGACTCGGGATGGTCGTTCACGAATGGGTAGAGTAGCGGGATGGCCAAATATTCAACCCCGTTGCAGTCCTCCACCTTCAAGCCCCCACTGCGCGACCGAACATGGGAGCATGCCATGTTTGTGGCTTCGGGGTGAGGAAATCAGAGCTGATAACATGGAAGCAAAGTTCAGTAGGGGGAGGGCATTATGGAAACGAAATGGAGGAACGGATGAGTGGGTTCTAACACACAGCACAAACAATGGCAGCCCGGGTTAACAAGGAACTACAATAGCATCTTGCCTAGTACGAAGTCATTGGTGCATGACCCTAGGAGAGTCGATTCAGGGCAGCGTACCCGTGGAGCTTGGAGAGACTTTTCAGAGGCCGTAGCATGTATTCCGCCTCCAGTTGGAACACTCTTATCTTCCCCTCTAGGCTCAAGTCGGAGTGGATGTTAGGGAAGAGCCTCAACAACTCGGCTCCGCCATCCAACCAGCGCGCCCATTCCGGGGTGTTGCCGAAAGAAATAACGAAGGGATGTGCCAATTGTCTGCCGTTGTTAGACAGGTTCGTTTGATCCGAATAGAGAATGATCGCCAAGACGATTGCGCCGACTTGGCGGCCCACGGGCCTGTAGTGAGGGATATGGTATAGCGTGAATACGTAAGCAAGGGCATAGGGCAATGAGCACGACCACAGGATTAAGCGGACACGGCGGCGATTAGAGCGAATGCATAGTGTTGCAATGCGGGTTAACCATGGCGATTGGAGAGCAAAGGGCGGAAATTGTAGAGCAAGGGGCGGAGATTAGAGAGGGGTGGGCGGAGATTGGATAGCTCAGTGCTGAGATAAGAGAACAGCGGATGGAGACGGGACAAGACATGGCGGTGATCTCGAAGCTACATGTCAGGGACGGGAAGTACAGGCGATATATGCTTACTAACCCAAGCCTTCAGCATCTAGTCAGTGTTGCCTGGAGTGGTGTAGCGTCTTTCACCATCAACCTTCCACTCCTTTGGCTCAATGATGAAGCCACATATTGCAGACATCTTTTTTAACATCGCTTGTGCCAACTGCACATTTTGGGTTGCATTGGAGCAATTTCTATCCGATCAGTAGCGTTACAAGGCGACAACGATTGAGATTTGGCATTGATAATGTGTGCAGTACAAAGGACCGAGGCAAATGTGTAGGGTAGAGTGTTTTAGAATGCAGTACCAAGTCACGGATTTCACCGTCATACTCACGACGTTGATGTCGCGAAAACCGAAGGTGAGAAACCCTACTTCATGATGTTGAAGGTGGTTAGCTAACCACTACCTAGAGCGACCTACATCAACCTAAGAAGGACCTACTGTAACAAGATGTGACTAAGGGAAAACGAGGACCTAATAAGAAGAGGAGCTATCTATGTTGTGACGGTGGAAGGAGAAACACGGTGGCGACGCGACCTGCAGTGGGAATCGAAGAGAAGAAGGAGAAGTGTGCAGAAGTGGAGTAGAAAGCGGCTGAAATGTCGAGATTTCAAGCGACGTGAAGAGAAGTCACACCGGGTCAAAGGCGCATCCAAGGAAGTCTGAAATTCGAACTCGAGGCGCGTTCGGTGCATGGTTGGATTTGGAAATTGAGCTCGAAATTAGGCGAGGCGCGAGGGCGATTTATAAATCCTTTTGCTTATAACTTGCTTTGTGTTCTTTGTTTTGTATGCCTTCTTCGATGAAATTACTTGAACTTTCTACCTTGGCGTTTTTCAGCAAATTCCTTCACACAGTTGAGGCCAGAGCTTCATGTGCTTGTTACTAAGACTCTAAATAGTCTTCATAGTCTTGACCAAAGGCTGCACACGTACAAGAGCTGGTATCAGAGCTGATTTAAGGCGTGTTCTAGCGTTTTAAGGATAGGCGAAATTTACGAAGTATGACGGGCGATCATACTGAGGCGAGTTCGGGCTCCTCTGTGAGCATTGGAGGCTCAGAGCTACACGCCATCCTAACAGCGCTAGCACAAGCTAAATTGACGGCAAAGGCAACGATTGGGCTTAGCGAGGCCCAACGGTTCCATGGAGATAATTATAGCATGTGGCGATGTCAGAACATTATAGCTTACTTATTTGTGTAGGCTATAGTGGGGTATCCCATAGGGGGTACAACCCAATTAGGGTTTCCTATTTGTACTCACCTCGTTCATAGTTCATCCATTCTCGTTCACTTGTTCACATGGTATCGAGCAGGTTCCCCTGTGGGAACTGTGCTTAGGGCCCACCACCACTACCTTGAAAAATATTTTTTCTCTGCCCTAGCCGCTAGCGCGCCGCCCGCCCTAGCAGCCCGAGCGCCGCCTTAGCGCCCGCGCCCTGCTGCCCGCCCTAGCGCCCTAGCGCCCGCGCGCTGCCCGCCCTAGCGCCCTAGCGCCCTAGCACCCGCGCGTTGCCCTACGCAGCGCGTGAGCAGCTCGCGTGAGCCGCCCGTGCGCCGCCCAGAGCCGCCCGTCAGCTGCCCGCCCGCCCGTGCGCTAGCCGCCCGACGCGCCAGCCGCCCGACGCCCGCTAGCCGCCCGACGCCCGCTAGCCGCCCGGCACCCGCTAGCCGCCCGACGCCCGCACGCCGCCCGACGCCCGCTAGCCGCCCGACGCCCGACGCCCGCTAGCCGCCCGTGAGCCGCCCGTGCGTCGCCCTTAGCAGCCCGACGCGCCGCCCGTGCAGCCGCCCGTGCAGCCGCCCGTGCGCTGCCCGTGCGCCACCCGACGTGCCGCCCGTGCAGCCACCCGTGAGCCGCTCGTGCAGCCGCTCGTGCAGCCGCCCGTGCTGCCGCCCGACGTGCCACCCGTGCAGCCGCCCTCAGCCGCCTGACGTGCCACCCGTCAGCCGCCAGTGAGCCACCCGTGCAGCCGCCCGTGCAGCAGCCCGTGCAACCGACCGTGCAGCCGCCAGTGCAGCCGCCCGTGCAGCCGCCCACCGTGCCGCCCGTGAGCCGCCCCAGCCGCCCGTGCAGCCGCCCGTGAGCCGCCCGCGAGCCGCCTGTGAGCCGCCCGCCACGACGCCCGCGCCGCCCGTGAGCCCCCCGCGTCACCTGAGCCGCACGAGCCGCCCGAGCAGCAGAGCCGCTGACCGCCCGAGCCGCCCGAGCCGCCTGAGCCGCCCGAGCCGCCCGAGCCGCCCGAGCCGCCCGATCCGCCCGAGCCGCCCGAGCCGCCCGAGCCGCCTGAGGTGCCGAGCTCCTGCTCCTGTAGGGCTGCTGCTGCTCCTGGGCCGGCGGAGTTGCTGTGCTGCCGTGTTGCTGTGCTGCTGAGCGGCTCGACCCTTCCTGTCCGGTGAGACGGTCGGCTGCTATCATGGCCACCCGTAGTGTCCTGGCTTTTGACGCTGAGGGTCGCGCCATTGACTTTGCGGTCTGGGTCGACGACCTGCAGCTGTACTTGCTATGCGATACGGTAGATGAAGTTTCTCACTTTGACTTTGTCTCTGGCGCTGTCCCCGCCCCTCCTGCTGATGCTGACCCCACTGTTCGCTCCAAGTGGGCCTCACGCGATGCTGCTGCACGTCTTGCTGTGCGTCGCCACCTCCCTTCCTCCGAGCGTGCACACTTAAGTCAGTGCAAGACCGCTCAGGCCTTGTACGACGCTGTAGTTGCGCGCTACTCCTCCCCTTCCTCTGCTACACTGAGCCGCCTCATGCTACCGTACCTCTTCCCTGACCTTGCTGCCTTTCCCACAGTCGCTGACCTCTTTATCCACCTCCGCGCTAGTGACACTCGCTACCGAGCTGCGCTTCCTGCTGACTTCTGCGCCGCAAACCCCCCTCCCATGTACATCACCCTCTAATTTCTCGTCACCCGTCTCCCTGAGTCCCTTCGTGTAGTTAGGGACCAGTTTCTCTCTGTCTATCCCACCACCCTCACTGTCGACCTCCTCGAGAAGTCCCTGCTAGCGGCCGAGAAGAGCATAGTCGCTGTAGGGGCCTCTCGTGGTGATCCTCGCACCCCCATCTTTGAGGGGTGTTCTCCTTCCCCCCTGTTACTCTCTGTCGCCTCTGCTGCTGCGACCGACCTCGTTGGTTTAGAGTCGGTCGGTGCGGCGTCTGCCCCCAGCGGTAGGCGCCGCTCTGGCAGGGGCAAGGGGGGCAAGGGAGCGGGTGGAGCTAGCGGGGGCGGTGGCGGAGGAGGTGGGGGCGGCGGGGGGAGTGGGGGTGGCGGTGGGGGTGGTGGCGGGAGTGGAGGTGCTAGTGGCGGCAGTGGAGGCGGAGGTGGTGGCGGAGGTGACGGTGGGAGCGGCGGGGGCGAGGGTGGCGGTGGCGGCGGTGGCGGCGGAGGCGGGGGTGGCGGTGGTGGAGGTGGTCGGAGTGGCTCGTCCCAGCGGAGCAGCACTGGGGGTGGTCAGCGCCAGCAGCACCAGCAGCAGCAGCAGCAGCAGCAGCGCTCTCGCGACGTCCCCGCCCCTCAGCAGCTCCGTGAGTGGTACTCGCAGCGTCAGCGTGGTGGGGCGTTTGGTCCCTGCACCTACGTCCTTCGCACCAGCGACCGCGCGGGTGAGCAGTGTGGGGGCGCCCACACCGCCCGCCGCTGCTTTAGCCGCCTCACAGACGCTTGGCGCCAGCAGTTTCCGGAGGCCTCTGAGATCCCCCGCTGGGGAGAGCTGTCTAGGGCTGGTGTAGCTATTTTTGATCTTGACTTTGATGCTATCCTTGCTGCCATGTATGCTGTGCCTGTTAGTGATGAGGGTGACTGTTACCGGTGTTTCCCGCCTGACCCGGGCATTGGTACTGCTGCTCTAGGTGCCAGTGAGGCTGCTGCTCTAGGTGCCAGTGCGTCTGTACTCTCAGGTACTGGTGAGTCTGCACTCTCAGGTACTGTGTCGGCTTCGGCCTCTCACACCTTCACCATGGACTCTGGGGCGTCTCGCTCCTTCTTTCTGGACCGCACCACTCTCACGCCGCTTAGTCGGCCGGTTGCGGTGTCCCTGGCTGACCCCTTTGGGGGTCCTGTCCTGTCTCGTTTCTCCACAGTCCTCCCGTGTCCGGCGGCTCCCTCTGGCACCCTGTCTTGTCTCTACCTCCCCTCGTTCTCTACGAACCTGGTGAGTGGTGCTGACCTACAGGATGCGGGTGTCCACCAGTTTACTCCTGCTCGTCAGCGGGTGACACACTGCACAGAGGCTAGCACAGGTCGCCACCTGGCTACGTTTACACGTAAGCCAGGGTCGAGCCTGTACACACTGACCACTGCTTCTCCTCCAGGTGCTGAGTCTGGTAGGGTCCCTTCGTCTGGTCAGGTGTTTGCTGCAGCGTCCAGGTCTGGTCCTGAGTCTGCCCCCTCTTCGTGTCGCCGTCTGTCTCACGAGACCCTCCTCTGGCACCACCGCCTTGGCCACCCCTCTCTCCTTCGGCTCAGAGGCATGGCCTCCCGTCTTCTTGTGTCTGGTCTCCCCCGGTCCCTCCCTCCCCTTCCTCAGGGCCCTGGCCCTGCCTGTGTCCCCTGTGTCGAGGGGCGCCAGCGTGCTGCCCCTCACTCCTCCCAGTTTCCTCCGACAGAGGCTCCGTTGCAGACGCTTCACATGGACGTATGGGGCCCTGCCCGCGTCCGTGGACTCGGTCACGAGCGCTACTTCCTGTTGGTGGTTGACGACTACTCGCGTTACACCACAGTCTTCCCCTTGCGCAGCAAGGGTGATGTCAGTGAGGTGCTGATCGACTGGATCCGCGCAGCTCGTCTCCAGCTCAGGTAGAGCTTTGGCTCGGACTTTCCTGTGTTGCGTCTGCACTCGGACAGAGGCGGAGAGTTCTCCTCTGGCCTTCTGCGTGCCTACTGTCGTGCGCGAGGCATCCGCCAGACCTTTACGCTTCCGGACTCACCGCAGCAAAATGGGATTGCAGAGCGCCGCATTGGCATGGTCATGGACGTCGCTCGTACGTCTATGATGCATGCGGCTGCCCCCCATTTTCTGTGGCCGTTTGCGGTCAGGTACGCGGCGCATCAGATCAACCTCCACCCCAGGGTCTCCAGGCCGGAGACCTCCCCAGCCCTGCTGTGGACGGGGAAGGTTGGCGATGCATCGGCGTTCCGAGTCTGGGGATCTCGGGCGTTTGTCCGCGACTTGTCTGCGGACAAGCTGTCCCCTCGCGCTGCTCCCTGCGTCTTCCTGGGGTTCCCCCCCGACACCCCTGGGTGGCAGTTCTACCACCCCACCTCTCGCCGTGTTCTGTCCTCCCAGGACGTCACGTTCGACGAGTCGGTACCCTACTACCGCCTCTTCCCCTACCGCACTCCGTCCCTCCCCCCACCCCCGCTCTTCTTGGTACAAGGTCCCCCCCGGTAGACCCCCTCCCCCCTCAGGGTCCTGCCCCTTGAGGTGTGTCCCAGGTAGACGCGGTCGAGCCCGTCGAGGTCACTGGTGACTCTGGTGCTGCTGTGGGTGCTGAGCCTGGGGGTGCTGTGCCTGGGGGTGCTGAGCCTAGGGGTGCGGAGTCTGGGGGTGCTGAGTCTGGGGGTGCTGAGCCTGGGGGTGCTGAGCCTGGGGGTGCTGAGCCTGGGGGTGCTGAGCCTGGGGGTGCTGAGCCTGGGGGTGCTGAGACTGGCGGTGCTCCGCCTGGAGGTGCTTTGCATGAGGGTCCTGAGCCTGGAGGTTTTTCGCCTGGAGGTTCTCCGCCTGGAGGTGCTTCGTCTCGCCGAGAGCCACTCTCCCCACAGGAGCTGCGTGAGTGGTTTGCCCGGCGCTGGAGGCGTGCTGCTAGTGCTGGAGGTTCTTCGGCTGCTGAGGGTGCTGCTGCCGCGCGTCCCGGAGGTGTTCGTACTGAGGGTACTGGAGCTGCTGGGCCTGAGGGTTCTCCTGGAGCTGGTGCTGCTGCGGGTGTTGGCGCTGAGACTACCGCTGGAGGTTCGGCTGGCAGTGCTCCTGGTGCTGCTGGGGGTTCTAGGGCTACTGGAGGTGCTACTGGGGGTTCTGGAGCTCCTGGAGGTGCTGCTAGAAGTGCTGCTGGAGGTGCTGCTGGAGCGGGTACTCCTGCTGGGGGTACTGGTGCTGTCCCTGTTGTTTCTGGCGTCGCCACGCGGCCCCGACCGGACTTCGTTCCGCTCCTGCAGCAGGTTCTTGGTCTTACACCTTCTCCTGGTCCTCCTCCTCCTCCCTTAGAGGGTCCACAGCCTGTCCAATCCCAGTCACAGCTACAGCCTGCCTCCCCTTTGCCTGCTCCTTCTCCCTACGCTGGTCCGACTGGAGGTCTTACTGAGCGTCGTGAGCCTGCGTCTCGTCCTGCGTCGCCTGTTCGTACTGCGCGCACTAGTGGTCGCGGTTCGCGTCAGCGTCCACCTCCTGTCCCTGGAACGCACCGGATGTCTCTGCGTCCATCCACTGCTCCTCTGCGTGCCCCTTTGCCTTCTCCTCCTGCTTCCTCTCTTCCTGCCCTTGCCGACCCGGAGTCGGACTCTCTTCGTGCTGCCAGTCCTACTGTCACGCGTCTTCTTGCTACTGCTATCACTGACCCTTCTTTCAAGTCTTCTGCTGCGTCTGCCCTTGTCACTGAGCTCGTCGACTTTGCTGCTCGCTGTCGTCTAGACTACACTGCTAGTCTTGTCGCTGAGTCTGAGTCTGCCTGTCCTCCGTCCGTCGGGGGTGAGTGTGCCCTTGGCACGGACGTCCTTGAGGACAGGCAGGAGGAGTTCCACTGTCTGGCCGCCGCTTCACCTCATCTCGCGTCTGTACTGCTAGCCCCTGAGGGAGACCCGGATGCACTAGACATCCCGACTCCGCGCTCTTACACGGAGGCAATAGAGGGTCCCTACTCCTCTCAGTGGCAGGCAGCTATGGATGCAGAGATGGCTTCCTGGAAGTCCACAAGCACCTACGTTGACGCTGTTCCCCCTCCTGGGGCGAACATCGTCAGTGGCATGTGGATTTTCAGGGTGAATCGGCCGCCGGGTTCTCCGCCTGTCTTCAAGGCGCGGTACGTGGCTCGTGGTTTCAGTCAGCGGCAGGGAGTTGACTACTTTCAGACCTTCTCCCCCACCCCGAAGATGACCACTCTTCGGGTACTGCTGCACGTTGCTGCTCACCGTGACTACAAGCTGCACTCTCTCGACTTCAGCACTGCTTTCTTGCAGGGCAGCCTGCACGAGGAGATCTGGCTGCGTCGCCCACCTGGCTTCACTGGGTCTTTCCCTCCTGGTACCCAGTGGAGTCTCTGGCCTCCAGTCTACGGTCTCCGCCAGGCGCCGCGTGAGTGGCACGAAACACTGAGGACTACGCTGGCGGCACTTGGGTTTGCCCACTCCACTGCAGACCCGTCGCTGTTTCTGCGCACCGACACCTCTCTGCCGCCATTCTACATCCTCGTGTACGTCGACGACTTGGTCTTTGCCACAGCTGACACTGCTGGACTCGCCTACGTGAAGTCCGAGCTGCAGAAGAGACACACGTGCACTTACCTGGGTTAACTCCGCAGCTACCTTGGCTTGCAGATCACCCGAGACAGAGCACGCCGCACCATTACCCTGCCTCAGTCACACATGGTGGAGCAGGTCCTTCAGCGCTTCGGCTTCACGTACTCCTTGCCTCAGGCCACTCCTCTGCCTACTCGCCACTCGCTCTCAGCTCTGCCTTTGGATGAGTCCGTAGAGTCGAGTGGCCCGTATGCAGAGCTTGTTGGCTGCCTCATGTACCTGATGACCTGCACACGACCTGCCCTTGCATACCCTCTAAGCATTCTTGCACGCTATGTTGCTCCTGGGAGACACCGACCAGAGCACATGGCTGCAGCGAAGAGGGTGTTGCGCTACTTGTGCAGTACGTCGGGCATGGGGCTAGTGCTTGGAGGGCGCAGTCCAGTGGTCCTCACTGGGCACGCAGACGCTTCTTGGGCTGACAACCAGGCTACGCAGCGGTCGTCACAGGGTTACACCTTCAGTCTTGGTTCCAGCTCTGTTTCGTGGCGGGCTACCCGCTCGTCTTCTGTTCTCGGCTCCAGTTGTGAGGCTGAGATCTACGCCGGGGCCATGGCTGCAGAGGAGTTACGCTGGCTCACCTACCTGCTGACCGACCTTGGAGAGCCGCCTCGTTCTCCTCCAGTCCTGTACGTAGACAACAAGGCCATGCTGGCCTTGTGTCGAGAGCAGCGACTGGAGCACATGACAAAGCACATTGCTCTCCGCTACTTTCTTGCTCGTGAGCTACAGCAGCGTGGACAGTTGCGACTTGCATACGTGGCCTCTGAGGCCAACACTGCTGATGTCTTCACCAAGGCACTTGCGCCTTGTGATCATCAGTGCTGCTGCACGCAGCTGGGCCTTGTGCCTGCCTTGCCTCACTTGCTCACTTCTTCACCTTGCTTGTACTTTTACCTATATATACTCTTGCTCTTGCTTGCTTGCCTCTTGTATATCTCTATATGTGATCTTGTATGTGAACTGGCCTTCTGGCCTTTGAACTTGTGCTCGGAATGTGTGGTGACTTTGTGATCCACCCTGAGCTTTGCTTTGCTTTGCTTGACTGGTCTTGTGACCCCTTGTTCTCCCCCACTTTGCCTATGGGGGTGTGTCAGAACATTATAGCTTACTTATTTGTGTAGGCTATAGTGGGGTATCCCATAGGGGGTACAACCCAATTAGGGTTTCCTAATTGTACTCACCTCGTTCATAGTTCATCCATTCTCGTTCACTTGTTCACAGGCGACTCAAGTTCATTCGTAGTGTGGAGGAAGTCGATCTCTGGCCATACTATCATCCGGACAAGGAGACGGGAGAGGGCGTCCCACCATCTGCAAAAGAAAAACCAGAAGAAAATGCGTCATTCAAAAAAAGGAGTAAGCAAGCCTTTTTTCAATTGTGCCATTCGGTTTCTGACAGCATTGCAGTGGGGCTGGATCAATTTGCGGGAGAGGAGAACTCTGCCGAACGAGCCTTGGAGTACATGGAAGCAGCTTACCTTGGGCTTACAGATACGAACAAAGCAGCCATTCGGAAGAAACTCCTTTTATTGAGTATGGAGCCGGGGGAGAGGGTCATTGACTTCATGAATCGAGCAAAGGGGTACAATGATGACCTCAAGGCTATGGGAGCAGCTGAAACTAAAGGAGAAACGATGGGGTACATCATTACTGGGCTGCCCAAGGAGTGGGAAGCAGAGATAGGGCTCCTAACCTGCAACCCACCCGCGAATATGACCAAGCTGTTGGAAACGCTCCAAGCTCTGGAGCGGGTGAAAGCTGATCGGCTCAGGAAGGAGATTAGCTTGAGCGGAATGGGACCAGCCACTCATGCTATGGTAAACGCAGCAGCGACAGGGAAAGGATACGGAGGTTTAGGGGTGTGTTTTCAGTGTGGGAAGAAGGGTCATAAGAAGATAGACTGCTATGACAACCCGAGGAGCAGAAATTTCAAGGGAAAGTGGAGCGGTCCGCAGCAAAGGGGCCTGCAAAATGGAGGGCAGCAGAGAGAGGGGGAGGTTCGAGGCGATAACAAGATGCAGAGAGGCGGATTTTCAAGGGCATGTCACTATTGCCAGAAAATTGGGCATAGGGCAGCCAACTGCTACTCAAACCCGAACAGCAGGAACTACAGAGGGGCAAACCAGCAGCAGAATCAGCCAGCAGCAGCAAAAGCAAATGCAGTGGAAGCTGAAAACAGTGAGGCGGACGTAATTTTGGGGGGAGCTCACAAGGCAAACGTGGCAAGGGCATTGGGAGTGTGTTTGATGGCAAAGGGGTTTGGTGAAGCTGCGTGGTTCATGGATAGTGGCTGCACGCAACATATGACCAATCATCGTGAGTGGCTTACCGGATTGAGGGAGTCTACGTTCTGTTGGGCAATGAAGGGAAACTAAGAGTGAAGGGGGAAGGAGAGTTGCTGCTCCAGGGAGAATACGGGGAGCTGAAACTGGAGAACGTGCTTTTAGTGGAGAAGCTGTCACTGAATCTGATCAGCCAAACTCAACTTGTCAGCACGAGGTGCAAAACCTTCAGCGACAAAGGAAAATTGTGGGTTTTTGACAAGAACTGGAAGGTGGTTGCAGAAGGGAACAGAAATCAGGAATTGTATGAAATGAAGCTAAGGAAGAAGGGGCTGGAGGATGAGAATGCCACCTACCTGCCATCTCTTGATGGGGACCTAGCTAGGGAGGAGTTGAATGCTCGGCTTGGTGGCTTACCTGTGAAGGAGCTGCAGCAGGAAGCTTCAGCCATGGTGGTTGGGATGGAGAAGGTGGAGGAGACCTTGCACAGGCGCATGGGGCATGCAAGCATGGATAGGGTCAAGGAGTTGGTCAAAAAGGGCATGGTAAAAGGTGTGGCACTGAAGGAGGGGGCTGGAAGCAAGGGAAAATGCAGAAAGTGTGTTGAAGGTAAAATCACAAAGTCCCCTCACCCCCACCACCAGGTACATGAGCCTTATGGCACCTTGGACATCGTAGCTGCCGACGTGTGTGGGCCTATGAGGGTGGCGTCACGTCACGGCAGCTGCTACTTCGTTACCTTCACTGATTTGGGGACAAGGCACACATGGGTGATGGAGCTGAAAGATAAGGCAGAAGTGTTTCCTAGCTTCGTGACTTGGATGGCAGAAGCGGAACGGCAAAGTGGGAAGGAGCTGAAAGTTTTAAGGACAGATAATGGAGGGGAATTTACCGGTGAGCTATTCAACAAGTTTCTACAGAGTAAGGGCATCCAACGGCAGCTGACTGTACCCTACACTCCACAGCATAACAGCATAGCGGAGCGGGTGAATCGCTCTCTACTGGATAGTGTGAGGAGCATGTTGGCTGACAGTGGGCTGCCACGGAAGTTCTGGGGTGATGCATTGGCAATGGCTTGCTGGTCCAAGAACCGCCTACCTACCAAGGGACTTCAAGCAGATATGACTCCCCACGAGGCCTTCTATGGGAGGAAGTCGAATCTGGGGTTTGCACGGGTGTGGGGGAGTATGGTGCAATACAGGGAGCCAGATGGTCCGGATCATAAGTTGCTGCCCAAGGCTCATTGGGGGATTAACCTCGGTACCTGCCCAGTGAGCAAGGGGTGGGTGATCAAGGATGTAATTTCAGGAAAGGTCACGATCACCCGGGATGTTGTCTTCTACAAGGAGGTGAACTACTTGCAGTGGAAGGGAGTAGAGAAAGAGATTGCAGCAGCAGGGACAGCAACTGCACCAGACAAGGTGGAGGATCTTTTGGAGGAAAAGGAGAGTGAGGGAGTTGGGTATGAAGGAGATGAGGAACTCGAAGATGTGGAATGGGCAGATTCAGTTGATTGGGTGTGGGAGAAAGCACCAACCAGGGAAGCGAGTGAAAACAAGGGAGTGGAGATAGCAGGGGAGCAGCCAAGCAATGAAGTAGCTGAGGGTGGCAATGATGAAGTGGCCGGAGAAGAGGGAGATGAAGACTCAGCAGCTGAAGGGGATAGTGATCCTTGGAAGCTCCTAGATAGTGAAGACAGCAATGGCAAGATGAGAGAGATAGAGGACCTGCTTAAGGAAGGTGCCATCATCATTGGAAGGGAAGTGAAATCTGGAGAAGAGAATGAGAAGGCATTGGAGGGTTTCAATGGAGATGAGGCTGAATCACCTGCAGAGGAGTTGGGAAAAGGAAAGAGGGTGAAGAAACCAAACCCTCGGTATGCGCAACTGCTGATGACGTGTTGGAAGGACATCCATACCCACCTCCTACTCTCTGCCACAGCTACTGACCTAGTCTCCAATGAAGGAAAGGTGACACACAACCTGCCCAAAGAACCAGTGAGCATTGAGGAGGCGCTAGAGGGTCCAGAAAGGGAGCAGTGGAAAGCGGCAATTGAGGAGGAGTTGAATACCCTGGCTGAAAGGGGCACATGGGAACTAGTACCTATGCCGGAAGGGAGGAAAGCCATGGGAGTGAAGTGAATTTTTAAAATCAAGACCGGGGATATGGGGCAGCTAGAAAGGATCAAAGCAAGGCTTGTAGCCAAGGCTACACTCAGGTGGAGGGGAAAGACTACCAACAAAATGAGATCTACGCTCCAGTGAGCAAGTTGGCAACGGCACGAGTCTTTCTCAAGGTGGTAGCAGCAAGGAAATACTTCATGGTGCAGCTGGACATCAAAAATGTTTTTTTGTATGGGGTGCTCAAGGAGGACATCTACCTCGAGCAACCACCAAGGCATGACGACGGCTCGGGCAGAAAATGCAAGCTCAACAAGGCATTATATGGGCTGAAGCAGAGTCCTAGGGAGTGGTACATGGCGATGGATGAACGGCTGCTGCAAGGGGGATTCCAGAAAAGTGAGTGTGATAGGGCGTTCTACTGGAAGGGAGAAGGGAAGGAGAAGGTGTTCTTGGTGCTATATGTGGATGACATCTTGGTGGCTGGGGTGTAAGAGGAGGAGGTAGAGAAGGTGTGTGCTCATCTTGCGGAAGTTTTTCAAGTGAAGCAGATTCCGAGGACCACACTCTTTCTCGGCATGAATCTGGAGCGACGTAAGGAGGAGAGGAAGATGTTCCTATACCAGCAGAAATATTGCAGCAGGGTGCAGCAGAGGTTTGGCGACGGCTACATGAAGGCAATTTCTACACCATTGAGTGGGGTAGCTGAAAGTGACAGTGAAAGGGAGGGGGGTATCAACCAATGGGGCTGCAAAGAGAGAGCTCTGCAAGTATATCAGTCCATGGTGGGGTCTATCATGTATCCGGTCTCATGCACGCGTGTCGACATGGCATACGCAGCTAGCTATCTTGGGCAACAAGTACAGAAGCAAGGGGAGAGAAAATGGAGAGAGATGAGGAGGACTATCGACTACCTACTGCATCATGAAGATGAGGGGCTGTTATTCGAAGGAGGTGAAGAGACCTTGGAGTTAGTGGGGTATGCAGATGCTTCACATGCATCCGATAACAAAACAAGGAAGGGAGCATATGGTTACGTGTTTCTGCTCGGCGGGACAACAATCATGTGGCAAGCGAAAAGATTGGCTGACATAGCACTCTCTAGTGCAGAAGCGGAGTACATGGCTCTGTTTTTCGCGTGCCGAGAGGGGGTTTGGCTGAGAAGGCTACTCAAGGAGATGGAAATCAAGGTGGAAGGGCCAACGGTGATTCGCACGGATAGCAAATCTGCCATCGACTTGGCTCACAACGACAATTGGCACGGTAGGACCAAGCATATGGATGTGAAGTATCATTGGGCGCGTTCAAAGGTGCGTAGCAAGGAGTTCCAGTTTGAATTCGTACGTACGGAGGCACAAGCAGCAGATTTTCTGACTAAGGTGTTACCAAGGGCAAATTTTGAGCGTTGCAAGAGAGAGGTTGGGATGCATACCTTGGCTGAATTGCAGGGGAGTGTGGAGCAGGCCTAGAGGTGGGTTAAGGTGAAACGTACGAAGGAGAGGGCATAAGCTGGTGGTTATCAAACCACAGGGGAGATTGTTGAAGGTGGTTAGCTAACCACTACCTAGAGCGACCTACATCAACCTAAGAAGGACCTACTGTGACAAGATGTGACTAAGGGAAAACGAGGACATAATAAGAAGAGGAGCTATCTATGTTGGGACGGTCGAAGGAGAAACACGGTGGCGGCGCGACCTGTAGTGGGAATCGAAGAGAAGAAGGGGATGTGTGCAGAAGTGGAGTAGAAAGCGGCTGAAATTTCGAGATTTCAAGCGACGTGAAGAGAAGTCACGCCGGGTCAAAGGCGCATCCAAGGAAGTCTGAAATTCGAACTAGAGGCGCGTTCGGTGCATGGTTGGATTTGGAAATTGAGCCCAGTACAAGTCAGCTCAAAATTAGGTGCGGCGCAAGGGCGAAATCAGAAATCCTTTTGCTTATAACTTGCTTTGTGTTCTCTGTTTTTGTATGCCTTCTTCAATGAAATTACTTGAACTTTCTACCTTGGCGTTTTTCAGCAAATTCCTTCATACAGTTGAGGCCAGAGCTTCATGTGCTTGTTACTAAGACTCTAAATAGTCTTCATAGTCTTGACCAAAGGCTGCACATGTACAAGACATGATCCACCTACGATCTCAGCCACTTGCCACGCATGCTCCGCTCCCAACACGGAGCTGTTCTCATACTTCTCGAGGTCTCTGTAGGTCGTCCAGCCTTGTAACTGTTGGATGTTGAGGCCCGGAATTCGAAAGAGGTCTATAATGTCAGTTATAGCCCCGTTCGTTAGGCCGTGCAACCGTGCCAATATGCATATCTCGGCTTTCAAGTCGATCAGATCCTCTTCACCCTCAGGTTCCACAACAACAGAGCCTACGCAAGGCGCCTCAACAGCCTGTCTCACTTGTTCTGATGGTTCTGATGGTCCTAATGGCGCAACAACTCTCAGAGTTGTTAAATTGCGTGGTCCCCAATCTGTCCCGAAACGATTCTGTCCCAGAATCGACACAAATCCGTCCCGAAACTATCTTGAAAGACACGTTCGGGACATTTTCGTATAGAGGCGCTTTTGAGCTGCATTTTAACATGTCCCAAAACTAACTTGTGCTGGAATCTGTCCCGGTTGTGCTGCAACGCGATCAGAAGACTCAGGTTTGATGCTCGCCGTCGCAGTTCTTTTCCGTTTAAAAAATTGGCACTCTAAACAAGTACAAAAGCCGAAAATTGCATCGTATCATAACCTTATGACCCATTAAGATTCGATCTGCAGACCTCTCATAACAACTTGGATAAACCACTGCGCTCTCTTGTCACGAAAAACGTGAGCTGTATTTAATATTTGGCAGAGTATTTTCTCTTGAACACATCCCACTAAAACCAAATTTTGCGCCACGTGTCGCGAAAAGAAAAACGTGGCACCTGCCAGCTGCTCCGAAATCGCCACGTGCACAAGAAAAAATCGCGTCACTGCCAATGGTCCACCACACAACTGAAAAAATCAACCACCTTCGCGGACCAGTTCAACCCGAAAACCCCATCACCCTAAACCGCTGCGAAACTACTGAAACCCATCCAGAACTCACCCTAAACCCAATCGTGTTGCTGAAAAATAGCTTTTTGCACTCTTCACCTCTTCTTTCTTCACGTCGTCTTTAGTTGTTCAATTCTTGTGTCTGCTAGTAACTTAGCTCGACTAGTTAATCCCGTTGAACCCCATTGGCTCTGAATCGCTGTTTTGCACGTTACTATTGTTTGGCATTAGTAGTACTCTTGTTGTCCGTCATCTAGTGTCACCATAACCAGCATTTCGATTAGCTTTTGTTAGTTTCTTAGGGGCTCTCTTATCTCTCTTCACCGTGAACGTCCCTTATAATGTTAATCTGTCTCATTCAAATATGTTCTTCCTTTCTATGTTCCTTTCTGTGAGAGTATGACGGCTTATGCCAGCTATGCTTGCTTGCCTTTACTTTATTATGCTATTTCTAGCATAGGATAATTATATGCATGCATGAATTGCTTGATTTCCTAGGCTAGGTGCTTTCCTATATTTTATTATAACTATAGCACCGAGCTAGGTTGCGTGCACCGAACTTTGGCCTTTCGGTTGCCACCGAATTGCCTTCTACCGAATTCGAGAAGGATCTGTTCGAGACGCTTCGCGACCCTCGGAACCTTTGCGTAACACCTGGTTACGGGGCCTTGTGTTGAGCCTATATATAGCCTCGTGTTGTACCCAGGTGATCATTCATTCAATTCAAACTCTCTTTTCTGAGCTCGATCCTAGATCCTCACACTTGGTAATCAGAGCCTGTTTACACGCGAAGTTTTTCGACCGCTAAAACATAGCTTTTAAAACCGCAGGGGCGACGACAGAAAGCGCCGATTTCAGGTACGTAAACCAGTTCCGCGCTATTTTCTAACGTCCCCCTCGAACCGGTTTTCGAACACTCAGGTCCAGTGGCGAAAAAGTTGGAATTTCGACCGTCGGATCGATTTGAATCTCAACGGCCCTGAGAATTTCGCCCACAAAAGTTGGAATTCGGAGCGTCGGATCGAATTTCTTCTCAACGGCCGAGATCGGACGCGAATTTCGACTAAGGGAGAATTTCGCGACCTACAGAATCAGCACTCGTCATTTCTACAGTCGATTCGACTCACTGTAAGATCACAAGCGGCTAGAATTCATTCATTTTCGTCGCAAATCTTCCTCTAAATTGCCAAATGGAGGAAAATGGTGATAACTCCGTACGAAAAATTATGGAATTACACACCGGCCTGGACCAGACGCGAGCAGCACTCCAGCGAATAGAGGAGCTTCTCGCGAACCAGTCGGCAGCCGCCATAGCAGCACCGAACGCAGCGGCGAATGCAGCAGCGACGTCAGCAGCAGCAGCGGCAACACCGACACTTAACCCAGCAGCAGCGGCAACAGCTACAGTGAATCTTGAGGCGGCGCGTTCGAGGCAACCGGAGACGTTCAATCCGAATGCGAGAGACACTGACGTCCGTCGATTCATTGCGACCCTTAAATTTTACTTCGAGGCCGTTGGCTGTACGACCCCGACACACGATGCATTGCGGATTCGGCTCGCAGCGACACTGTTACGAGGCCCGGTGCTCGAATGGATTTACAATAGCAACGAGGTCCGAGGCGAGGGGTCATGGACGCAGTTTCGGGAAGCTTTAATTCAACGTTTCGAACCAATCAGCTCCAGCTACATGGCGCGGCAGCAGATTCATCAGCATAAACAGTTCGGCAGTGTAACACAGTACCCGCAGCAGATGGAGAGCCTCTTCAACTGAATTACCGACCTGACCGAAGGGGAAAAAATCCAAGCGTATATTGAGGGGCTAAAAATGGAAGTCCGCCAATATGTGATTGCGGCGAACTACAACAACTACCGCGACATGGTGTGTGCAGCAGAGAGATTCGATGCGCTAATGCGATGTGAACCCGAGACACGACGCCACTTGCCGAACCGATCATTTGGCAATAAGCGATCGGCACCACCCACGACCGCCGACCCAATGGATATCGACAAGATCTACGCGAAGCAGCAGCCGACAAAATATGAGACGTGCGAATTCTGCGACGCATCAGGACATCGATTCTTAGTGTGTTGGAAAATGAAGAAAGCACGAGCGGAGCTGCAGGGCAACAACAGTGCGACATCGACGATGGCGAACAAAAGGAGGACACGATGGCGCAAATTTAAAACGCCACGACCGGACGGCAACAGGGGAAATCGCCGAGACAAGTGGAGGCTCCGCAAAACAAGGCTCTGCACCGACCGGGAAACTCCAGCCGAACACCCCCGAGAGTAAGAATATTCTCTCTCGAGGTTTTCAAGCCTTTAAAAATTTCAGGGGAGATTTCAAGGCCAATAAAAAGCCTTCAGACATTATTCAGGTACCTGAGAAGTTGGGCAAACCACTCCGGAGCGTTGAAAAGGGTCGTGCGTTCCAAGGAGTTAATATTCTCTCCCCGCAGCATAGTGTAAAGGCTCCCCATTGCCCACAGGAGAAGCCTACACAGCTGCAAAGGCTTATGGGAAGGTTCCAAGCCAAGACGAAGCTGAGTCGGCCTCGGATAAATCCTTCAAACCCTACTCAGTTGAAAACTGATACGGAGTCAGCAGCTTCGAGCGCAGGACCGAGGAATGATCTATTCGACATACCCTACGATCTTATAAGCGAGACCATCTACGGTTACTCAGAGCAGCAACAACCACTACTACTCGAGGTGATCTGCAACGAGCAACGCCTCCAGGCACTGGTGGATAGCGATGCATCTCACTCGATGTGCGACCGCGGGACGCTGGAGAAAATTGGAGAATCTTCAGAGGAGACCAAGTTCACGGCAATGATGGTAGACAATACGAAACTTCCCATCCACGGCGAAGCATCACTGCAGCTGCACATAGGGGCGCTAAGGTGGAAGCCGACGTTGCCGATCACGAACATCAAGGGATCAGATTTCATCTTGGGGCGAGATTTCCTGAAGCAGTTCAACCCCGAGATTGACTGGGTCAACAGGAAGGCGTGCATCTACAGCAACGGGAAGCGGATAGCACTACGAAGCTGGACGGATACAGGGAATGTTCCTGAAATGACACTGGCACGGTTCGAACGGACGGTGAACGAGAGCAACACGGGTTACTTAGCACTGGTCATGGCAGCAGCAGAGGAGGAGAAGCCGAACGTAGAGCTACCTGCAGCAGTGAAGGAGGTGTTGGAGCAGTACAAAGACATCATGCCAGACAACCTATCTGCAGGAGTACCTCCAGCACGCACCCACGAGCATGAGATCGTGGAGGAACTAGGTGCGAAACCCGTCTCACGTGCACCATACTGACTAAGTCCAACCGAACTGACAGACATGAAGAAACAGATAGAGTATCTACTGGACAGACAACTGATCTGCCCATCCACCTTGTGAAATTAGAAACGTGAATGAATTGACTACGAACGAGGTGAGTACAAATAGGAAACCCTAATTGGGTTGTACCCCCTATGGGATACCCCACTATAGCCTACACAAACAAGTAAGCTATACTGTTCTGACACACCCCCATAGGCAAAGTGGGGGAGAACAAGGGGTCACAAGACCAGTCAAGCAAAGCAAAGCAAAGCTCAGGGTGGATCACAAAGTCACCACACATTCCGAGCACAAGGTCAAGGGCCACAAGGCCAGTTCGCATGCAAGATTATATATAGAGATATACAAGAATCAAGCAAGCAAGAGCAAGAGTATATATAGGTCAAGGTACAAGCAAGGTCAAGAAGTGAGCAAGTGAGACAAGACAGGCACAAGACCCAGCTGCGTGCAGCAACGCTGATGATCACAAGGCGCAAGTGCCTTGGTGAAGACATCAGCAGTGTTGGCCTCAGAGGCCACGTACGCAAGTCGCAACTGTCCACGCTGCTGCAGCTCACGAGCAAGAAAGTAGCGGAGAGCAATGTGCTTTGTCCTGTGCTCCAGTCGCTGCTCTCGACACAAGGCCAGCATGGCCTTGTTGTCTACGTACAGGATTGGAGGAGAACGAGGCGGCTCTCCAAGGTCGGTCAGCAGGTAGGTGAGCCAGCGAAGCTCCTGAGCAGCCATAGCCCCGGCGTAGATCTCAGCCTCACAACTGGAGCCGAGAACAGAAGACGAGCGAGTAGCCCGCCACGAGACAGAGCCGGAACCAAGGCTGAAGGTGTAACCCTGTGACGACCGCTGTGTAGCCTGGTCGTCAGCCCAAGAAGCGTCCGCGTGCCCAGTGAGGACCACTGGACTGCGCCCTCCAAGCACTAGCCCCATGCGCGACGTACTGCACAAGTAGCGCAACACCCTCTTCGCTGCAGCCATGTGCTCTGGTCGGTGTCTCCCAGGAGCAACATAGCGTGCGAGAATGCTGAGAGGGTATGCAAGGTCAGGTCATGTGCAGGTCATCAGGTACATGAGGCAGCCAACAAGCTCTGCATACGGGCCACTCGACTCTACGGACTCATCCGAAGGCAGAGCTGAGAGCGAGTGGCGAGTAGGCAGAGGAGTGGCCTGAGGCGAGGAGTACGTGAAGCCGAAGCGCTGAAGGACCTGCTGCACCATGTGTGACTGAGTCAGGGTAATGGTGCGGCGTGCTCTGTCCCGGGTGATCTGCAAGCCAAGGTAGCTGCGCAGTTCACCCAGGTCAGTGCACGTGTGTCTCTTCTGTAGCTCGGACTTCACGTAAGCGAGTCCAGCAGTGTCCGCTGTGGCAAAGACCAAGTCGTCGACGTACACGAGGATGTAGAACGGCGGCAGAGAGGTGTCGGTGCGCAGAAACAGCGACGGGTCGGCAGTAGAAGGAGCAAACCCAAGTGCCGCAAGCGTAGTCCTCAGTGTGTCGTGCCACTCACGTGGCGCCTGGCGGAGACCGTAGACTGGACACCGGAGACTCCACTGGGTACCAGGAGGGAAAGACCCAGTGAAGCCAGGTGGGCGACGCAGCCAAATCTCCTCGTGCAGGCTGCCTGCAAGAAAGCTGTGCTGAAGTCGAGAGAGTGCAGCTCGTAGTCACGGTGAGCAGCAACGTGCAGCAGTACCCAAAGAGTGGTCATCTTCGGGGTGGGGGAGAAGGTCTGAAAGTAGTCAACCCCCTGCCGCTGACTGAAGCCACGAGCCACGTAACGCGCCTTGAAGACAGGCGGAGAACCCGGCGGCCGCTTCACCCTGAAAATCCACATGCCACTGACGATGTTCGCCCCAGGAGGGGGAACAACGTCGACGTAGGTGCCTGTGGACTTCCAGGAAGCCATCTCTGCATCCATAGCTGCCTGCCACTGAGAGGAGTAGGGACCCTCTATCGCCTCCGCGTAAGAGCGCGGAGTCGGGATGTCTAGTGCATCCGGGTCTCCCTCAGGGGCTAGCAGTACAGACGCGAGATGAGGTGAAGCGGCGGCCAGACACTGGAACTCCTCCTGCCTGTCCTCAAGGACGTCCGTGCCAAGGGCACACTCACCCCCGACGGACGGAGGACAGGCAGACTCAGACTCAGCGACAAGACTAGCAGCATAGTCTAGACGACAGCGCGCAGCAAAGTCGACGAGCTCAGTGACAAGGGCAGACGCAACAGAAGACTCGAAAGAAGGGTCAGTGACAGCAGTAGCAAGAAGACGCGTGACAGTAGGACTGGCAGCACGAAGAGAGTCCGACTCCGGGTCGGCAAGAGCAGGAAGAGAGGAAGCAGGAGGAGAAGGCAAAGGGGCACGCAGAGGAGCAGTGGACGGACGCAGAGACATCCGGTGCATGCCAGGGACAGGAGGAGGACGCTGACGCGAACCGCGACCACTAGCGCGCGCAGTACGAACAGGCGACGCAGGACGAGACGCAGGCTCACGACGCTCAGTAAGACCTCCAGTTGGACCAGCGTAGGGAGAAGGAGCAGGCAAAGGGGAGGCAGGCTGTAGCTGTGACTGTGACGAGACAGGCTGTGGACCCTCTAAGGGAGGAGGAGGAGGACCAGGAGAAGGTGTAAGACCAAGAACCTGCTGCAGGAGCGGAACGAAGTACGGCCGGGGCCGCGCGGCGACGCCTGAAATAGCAGGGACAGCACCAGTACCCCCAGCAGGAGTACCCTCTCCAGCAGCACCTCCAGCAGCTCCAGAACCTCCAGCAGCACCACCAGGAGCACCGCCAGTCGGACCTCCAGCGGCAGTCTCAGCGTCAACACCCTCAGCAGCACCAGCTCCAGGAGAACCCTCACACCCAGCAGCTCCAGCACCCACAGTACGAGCACCGCCGGGACGCTCGGCAGCAGTACCCTCAGCAGCCGAAGAACCTCCAGCACCAGCAGCACGCCTCCAGCGTCTGGCAAACCACTCACGTAGCTCCTGAGGGGAGAGTGGCTCTCGGCGAGACGAAGCACCTCCAGGCGGTGCACCCCCAAGCTCAGCACCCCCAGGCTCAGCACCCCCAGGCTCAGCACCCCCAGGCACAGCACCCCCAGGCTCAGCACCTCCAGACTCCGCACCCCCAGGCTCAGCACCCACAGGCGTAGCACCTCCAGTCTCAGCACCCCCAGGCTCACCTCCCGCAGCCGCACCAGAGTCACCAGTGACCTCGACAGGCTCGACCGCGTCTACCTGGGACACACCTGAAGGGGCAGGACCCTGAGGGGGAAGGGGGTCTACCTGGGGGGGACCTGGTACCAAGAAGAGCGGGGGCGGGGGGAGGGACGGAGTGCGGTAGGGGAAGAGGCGGTAGTAGGGTACCGACTCGTCGAACGTGACGTCCTGGGAGGACAGAACACGTCGAGAGGTGGGGTGGTAGAACTGCCACCCGGGGGCGTCAGGGGGGAACCCCAGAAAGACGCAGGGAGCAGCGCGAGGGGACAGCTTGTCCGCAGACAAGTCGCGGACAAACGCCCGAGATCCCCAGACCCGGAACGCCGACGCATCGCCAACCTTCCCCGTCCACAGCAGCGCTGGGGAGGTCTCCGGCCTGGAGACCCTGGGGTGGAGGTTGATCTGATGCGCTGCGTACCGGACCGCAAACGGCCACAGAAAATGGGGGGCAGCCGCATGCATCATGGACGTACGAGCGACGTCCATGACCATGCCAATGCGGCGCTCTGCAATCCCATTCTGCTGCGGGGAGTCCGGAAGCGTGAAGGTCTGGCGGATGCCTCGCACACGACAGTAGGCACGCAGAAGGCCAAAGGAGAACTCTCCGCCTCTGTCCGAGTGCAGACGCAACACAGGAAAGTCCGAGCCAAAGCTCTGCCTGAGCTGGAGACGAGCTGCGCGGATCCAGTCGATCAGCACCTCAGTGACATCACCCTTGCTGCGCAAGGGGAAGACTGTGGTGTAACGCGAGTAGTCGTCAACCACCAGTAGGAAGTAGCGCTCGTGACCGAGTCCACGGACGCGGGCAGGGCCCCACACGTCCATGTGAAGCGTCTGCAACGGAGCCTCTGTCGGAGGAAACTGGGAGGAGTGAGGGGCAGCACGCTGGCGCCCCTCGACACAGGGGACACAGGTAGGGCCAGGGCCCTGAGGAAGGGGAGGTAGAGACCGGGGGAGACCAGACACAAGAAGACAGGAGGCCATGCCTCTGAGCCGAAGCAGAGAGGGGTGGCCAAGACGGTGGTGCCAGAGGAGGGTCTCGTGAGACAGACGGCGACACGAACAGGGGGCAGACTCAGGACCAGACCTGGACGCTGCAGCAAACACCCGACCAGACGAAGGCACGCTACCAGACTCAGCACCTGGAGGAGAAGCAGTGGTCAGTGTGTACAGGCTCGACCCTGGCTGACGTGTAAACGTAGCCAGGTGACGACCCGTGCTAGCCTCCGTGCAGTGCGTCACTCGCTGACTAGCAGGGGTGAACTGGTGAACTCCCCCATCCTGTAGGTCAGCACCACTCACCAAGTTCGTAGAGAACGAGGGGAGGTAGAGACCAGACAGGGTGTCAGAGGGAGCCGCCGGACACGGGAGGACCGTGGAGAAGCGAGCCAGGACAGGACCCCCAGAGGGGCCAGCCAGGGAAACCGCAACCGGCCGACTAAGCGGCGTAAGTGTGGTGCGGTCCCGAAAGAAAGAGCGAGACGCTCCAGAGTCAAGAGTGAAGGTTTGGGAGGCCGAAGCCGACGCAGTACCTGAGAGAGCAGTCTCACGAGTACCTGGGAGTACAGACGCACTGGCACCTAGAGCAGAAGCCTCACTGGTACCTGGAGCAGCAGTACCAATGCTCGGGTCGGGCGGGAAACACCGGTAACAGTCACCCTCCTCACTAGTGGTCACAGCATACATGGCAGCAAGGATAGCATCAAAATCAAGATCAAAGATAGCTACACCAGCCCTAGACAGCTCTCCCCAGCGGGGGATCTCCGCGGCCTCCGGGAACTGCTGACGCCAAGCGTCTGTCAGGCGGCCAAAGCAGCGCTGAGCGGGGTGGGCACCCCCACACTGCTCTCCAGTGCGGTCGCCAGTGCGGAGAACGTAGGTGCAGGGACCAAAACCCCCACCGCGCTGACGCTGCGTGTACCACTCACGGAGCTGCTGGGGGGTGAGGACGTCGCAAGAACGGTGCTGCTGCTGTTGCTGCTGCTGTTGGCGTTGACCGCCACCAATGCCGCTCCACTGCGAAGCTCCACTCCGACCACCTCCACCTCCGCCACCCCCGCCTCCGCCTCCACCGCCCCCGCCCCCACCTCCACCGCCGCCACCTCCGCCACCTCCGCTACCACCGCCACCGCCGCCGCCACTCCCGCCGCCACCGCTGCCACTAGCACCCCCACCCCCACTACCACCTCCACCGCCACCCCCACTCCCTCCGCCGCCTCCACCCCCACCGCCACCGCCCCCACCGGCCCCACCCGCTCCCTTGCCCCCCTTGCCCTTGCCAGAGCGGCGTCTCCCGCTAGGGGCAGACGCCGCACCGACCGACTCAAGACCAACGAGGTCGGCCGCAGCGGCAGAGGCAACAGAGGGCAGGAGAGGGGAAGGAGAACCCCCCTCAAAGATGGGGGCCCGGGGGTCACCTCGAGAGGCTCCTACAGCAACTATGCTCTTCTCTGCTGCAAGAAGGGCCTTCTCGAGGCTGTCGACGGTGAGGGTGGTGGGACAGACCGCAAGGAAGTGGTCCCGGACTACACGAAGGGAGTCAGGGAGGCGAGTAACTAGGAAGTAGAGAGTGATGTACATGGGGGGGGGGGTTCTTGGCGCAGATGTCAGCAGGAAGTGCAGCGCGGTAGCGAGTGTCACTAGTGCGGAGGTGCGTGATGAGATCAGCGACGGTGGGAAAGGCGGCAAGGTCAGGGAAGAGGAAGGGGAGCATGAGGCGGCTCAGTGCAGCAGTGGCAGGGGAGGAGTAGCGTGCAACTACAGCGTCGTACAAGGTCTGAGCACTCTTGTACTGACTAAAGTGCGCGCGCTCAGCGGTAGGCAGGTGGCGATGCACAGCAAGACGTGCAGCAGCATCGCGCGTGGCCCACTGAGAGCGAACAGTGGCGTCAGCATCAGCAGCAGGGGCAGGGACAGCGCCAGAGGTGAGGTCAAAGAGAGACAGACTGTCGGCCCTGTCGCACTGTAAAAACAGCTGCAGGTCGTCGAGCCAGACCTCAAAGTCAATGGCTCGACCCTCAGCGTCAAAAGTGAGGACAGTGGGTGTAGCCATGACGACGACAGTGGCACAGTGCAAGCAGTAGGGGAAGGGTACGCAGTGACAGCAGTGCAGTGCTCACCGGGTAGGGCAGGTCGGGCGGCTCAGGAGGAAGGTCGCCAGACGACACGGCCGCTAGGCTGCTGGGCGGCTCGGCTCCCGGGCGGCTCGGCTGCTGCTGGGCGGATCGGCTGCTGTTGGGCGGGTCGGCTGCTGCTGGGCGGCTCGGCTGCTCCTGGGCGGCTCGGCTGCTGCTGGGCGGCTCGGTTGCTGCTGGGCGGCTCGGCTGCTGCTGGGCGGCTCGGCTGCTGCTGGGCGGCTCGGCGGCGCGTCTGCTGCTGGGCGGCTCGGCTGCGGCTGGGCCGCGTAGGTAGGGCGGCCGGGCCGCGAAGGTAGGGCGGCGGGTGGGCCGCAGGTAGGGCAGCGGGTGGGCCGCAGGTAGGGCGGCGGAACGGCCGCAGGTAGGGCGGCAGACGGCCGCAGGTAGGGCGGCGGGTAGGCCGCAGGTAGGGCGGCGGGACGGCCGCAGGTAGGGCGGCGGGACGGCCGCAAGTAGGGCGGCAGACGGCTGCAGGTAGGGCGGCGGGTAGGCCGCAGGTAGGGCGGCGGGACGGCCGCAGGTAGGGCGGCGGGACGGCCGCAGGTAGGGCGGCAGGTAGGTCGCAGGTAGGGCGACGGGACGGCCGCAGGTAGGGCGGCGGACGGCCGCAGGTAGGGCGGCGGGTAGGCCGCAGGTAGGGCGGCGGGTAGGCCGCAGGTAGGGCGGCGAGTGGGCCGCAGGTAGGGCGGCGCGACGGCCGCAGGCAGGGCGGCGGACGGCCGCAGGCAGGGCGGCGGGACGGCCGCAGGTAGGGAAGCGGCGGGGCCGCGTCGAGGAGGCGGCGGGGCCGCGTCGAGGAGGCGGCGGGGCCGCGTCGAGAAGGCGGCAGGGCCGCGTCGAGGAGGCGGCGGGGCCGCGTCGAGGAGGCGGCGGGGCCGCGTCGAGGAGGCGGCGGGGCCGCGTCGAGGAGGCGGCGGGGCCGCGAGGGGAAGGGCGACACGGAGGGTCGCGAGAAAAAAAGAACGCGCGCCTCGGGGCGCGCTTCGGTGGGCCCTAGAGAACAGTCCCTAGGATGGGACCTGCTCTGATTCCATGTGAAATTAGAAACGTGAATGAATTGACTACGAACGAGGTGAGTACAAATAGGAAACCCTAATTGGGTTGTACCCCCTATGGGATACCCCACTATAGCCTACACAAACAAGTAAGCTATAATGTTCTGACACACCTCTCCCTACGGTGCACCAGTTCCCTTCACTCCAAAACCAGACGGCACTCTACGGATGTGCATCGACTACCGCGCACTGAACAAACAGGTAGTTAAAGACAAATATCCCATACCGCGCATAGACGACCTACTCGATCAACTACGTGGAGCAACAGTCTTTTTGAAGCTGGACCTACGGTCGGGTTACTGGCAGATAACTCGATCCACAAGACGGCGTTCCGTACCAGATACGGCTCCTACGAATACTTAGTGATGCCGTTAGGACTTTGCAACGCACCATCAATGTTTCAGGCAGAGATGAATCATATACTTTGACCCCTGCTGGATAAGTGCGTGGTGGTGTACCTGGATGACATTCTCATCTACTCCAAGAACATGAAGAAGCACGTGGAACATCTGCGGAAGGTCTTCGAGATCCTTCGGAAAAACAAGTTGTACGTGAAGCTGTCGAAGAGTGACTTCGCCCTGAAGAAGGTGCAGTTTCTCGGACACATGGTGAGTGCCGAGGGCGTACACGTGGACCCGCGGAAGATCGAAGCCGTCAAGAAGTGGAAAGTACTGGAGAACGTGAAGGAGTTGCAGCAGTTCCTAGGCTTCGCCAACTACTACAACAGGTTCGTGCCACAGTACGCTAAGATAGCAGCGCCACTGACTTTCCTACTGAAAAAGGATACGCCCTACAAATGCGATACTCCTCATCAGCAAGCCATGGAGCAGCTACAGACAGCACTGACTACAGCGCCAGTACTCATCTTACCAGACCCAGACAAGGACTACGTGGTGAAAGCAGACGCTAGTGACCAAGCAGTCGGAGCAGTACTGATGCAGGATCACGGTCGCGGTTTGCAGCCCATCGCCTACCTCAGTAAGAAGCTACACGGAGCAGAACTGAACTAACCCATTCATGACAAGGAAGCCTTAGCGATAGTCATAGCCTTCAAGGCGTAGAGGTGTCACCTAGAGGGAGCCAAGACTACAGTCTATACTGACCACTGCAGTCTCAAATACCTGAAGTCGTAGCCGACGCTCTCACGACGACAGGTGCGGTGGGTGGACTTCTTGGAAACTCACTTCCACTACGACATCGTCTACAAGCCCGGGCTACACAACAAGGCAGACGCTTTGAGCCGCCCCGGTCATGTAGCAGGCATCCAGCTCGACGGGATGAACCCTCTGCTCAAGGGTCTATTCCAACATGGGTACTCCATGGACGCAGAGATCGCTACGGCACAGACTAAGAAGCTGTTACAGTGGGAGAAAGACTTAGCTATAAGGAAGGGTTCAAGAAAGATTTGGTTACCGAATTACGCCCCGCTACGGCAGATCCTATTGGAGGAGTTTCATGACGTACCTTATGCGGGACATTTTGGGAGCAACAAGACGTTAGCAGGGATAGCAAAGTATTACTACTGACCCGGGATGGCAGCAGACGTGCAGTAGTTCGTTACCTCTTGCGACACGTGCCAGCGGATGAAGAGCAGCAAGCAGAAAAAAGCAGGGTTAATTCAGCCTCTACCCGTACCGGAGCAGCCATGGCAGATCATTAGCCTCGACTTCATCACAGGACTTCCTTCGACCTCACGGGGGCACGATTCCATCCTCGTAGTGATCGATAAGTTCTCCAAAATGGGTCACATCATACCGACCAACGCCACAGCTACAGCTGAAGCAACTACTCGCCTCTTCTTCGACCGCATCATCACCATCCACGGCATCCCCGCTACACTCATCTCAGACAGAGACCCAAAATTCACCAGTAAGTTCAGGAAGGAGCTCATGGGACTGTTGGGGACAAAGCTTGCAATGTCTTCAGCATACCTGTCAGAACATTATAGCTTACTTATTTGTGTAGGCTATAGTGGGGTATCCCATAGGGGATACAACCCACTTAGGGTTTCATATTTGTACTCACTTCATTTATAGTTCATTCATTCTCGTTCAGTTATTCACATGGTATAGAGCAGGTACCCCTGTGGGAACTGTGCCTAGGGCCCACCACTCGAAATCTTTTTTTTCCTGCCCGAAGCGCACTCATCCCGAGTCGCGCCTCGGGCCACTCCTTCCCCGAGCCGCCCTAGCGGCCGGCCTTACCCTCGCGGCCCCGCCACCCAGTGAACGCGGCCCCGCCGCCTCTTCTCTCGCGGCCCCGCCGCCCAAGCGCTCGCGGCCCCCGCCGTCCCTGATCTCGCGGCCCCGCCGCCCGAGCGCTCCCGGCCCCGCCGCCCCTGATACGCGGCCCCGCCGCCCGAGCACTCGCGGCCCCCGCCGTCCCTGATCTCGCGGCCCCGCCGCCCCAACGCTCCTGGCCCCGCCGCCCCTGATACGCGGCCCCGCCGCCCCAGCGCCCGCGGCCCCGCCGTCCCTGATCTCACGGCCCCGCCGCCCCAGCGCTCTCGGCCCCGCCGCCCCTGATCTCGCGGCCCCGCCGCCCCAGCGCTCCTGGCCTCGCCGCCTCTGATACGCGGCCCCGCCGCCCCAGCGCCCGCGGCCCCGCCGTCCCTGATCTCACGACCCCGCCGCCCTAGCGCTCACGGCCCCGCCGCCCCTGATCTCGCGGCCCCGCCGCCCCAGCGCTCCCGGCCCCGCCGCCCCTGTTACGCGGCCCCGCCGCCCCTGGTCTCGCGGCCCCGCCGCCCCAGCACTAACGGCCGAGCCGCCCAGCAGCAGCCGAGCCGCCCAGCGGCAGCCGAGCCGCCCGGAGCCGCCGAGCCGCCCAGCAGCAGCCGCGCCGCCCGGAGCCGCTGAGCCGCCCAGCAGCCGCCGAGCCGCCCAGCAGCAGCCGAGCCGCCCAGCAGCAGCCGAGCCGCCCGGGAGCCGAGCCGCCCAGCAGCCTAGCGGCCGTTTCGCCAGGCGACCTTCCTCCCGAGCCGCCCGACCTGCCCTGCCCGGTGAGCACTGCACTACTGTCACTGCGTACCCTTCCCCTACTGCTTGCACTGCTCCACTGTCGTCGTCATGGCTACACCCAGTGTCCTCGCTTTTGACGCTGAGGGTCGAGCCATTGACTTTGAGGTCTGGCTCGACGACCTGCAGCTGTTTTTACAGTGCGACAGGGCCGACGGTCTATCTCTCTTTGACCTCACCTCTGGCGCTGTCCCTGCCCCTGCTGCTGATACTGACGCCACTGTTCGCTCTCAGTGGGCCACGCGCGATGCTGCTGCACGTCTTGCTGTGCATCGCCACCTGCCTACCGCTGAGCGCGCGCACTTTAGTCAGTACAAGAGTGCTCAGACCTTGTACGACGCTGTAGTTGCACGCTACTCCTCCCCTGCCACTGCTGCACTGAGCCGCCTCATGCTCCCCTTCCTCTTCCCTGACCTTGACGCCTTTCCCACTGTCGCTGATCTCATCACGCACCTCCGCACTAGTGACACTCGCTACCGCGCTGCGCTTCCTGCTGACTTCTGCGCCAAGAACCCCCCCCCCCCCCATGTACATCACTCTCTACTTCTTAGTCACTCGCCTCCCTGACTCCCTTCGTGTAGTCCGGGACCACTTCCTCGCGGTTTGTCCCACCACCCTCACAGTCGACAGCCTCGAGAAGGCCCTCCTTCCAGCAGAGAAGAGCATAGTTGCTGTAGGAGCCTCTCGAGGTGACCCCCGTGCCCCCATCTTTGAGGGGTGTTCTCCTTCCCCTCTCCTGCCCTCTCTCGCCTCTGCCGCTGCGGCCGACCTCGTTGGTCTTGAGTCGGTCGGTGCGGCGTCTGCCCCTAGCGGAAGACGCCGCTCTAGCAAGGGCAAGGGGGGCAAGGGAGCGGGTGGGGCCAGTGGGGGCGGTGGCGGTGGGGGTGGAGGCGGCGGAGGGAGTGGGGGTGGCAGTGGAGGTGGTAGCGGGGGTGGGGGTGCTAGTGGCAGCAGTGGAGGCGGGAGTGGCGGCGGCGGTGGCGGTGGTAGCGGAGGTGGCGGAGGTGGCGGCGGTGGAGGTGGAGGCGGGGGCGGTGGAGGCGGAGGCGGGGGTGGCGGAGGTGGAGGTGGTCGGAGTGGAGCTTCGCAGCGGAGCGGCACTGGTGGCGGTCAGCGCCAGCAGCAGCAGCAGCAGAAGTAGCGTTCTCGCGACGTCCCCACCCCTCAGCAGCTCCGTGAGTGGTACACGCAGCGTCAGCGCGGTGGGGGTTTTGGTCCCTGCACCTACGTTCTCCGCACTGGCGACCGCACTGGAGAGCAGTGTGGGGGTGCCCACTCCGCCCAGCGCTGCTTTGGCCGCCTGACGGACGCTTGGCGTCAGCAGTTCCCGGAGGCCGCGGAGATCCCCCGCTGGGGAGAGCTGTCTAGGGCTGGTGTAGCTATCTTTGATCTTGATTTTGATGCTATCCTTGCTGCCATGTATGCTATGACCATTAGTGAGGAGGGTGACTGTTACCGGTGTTTCCCGCCCGACCCGGGCATTGGTACTGCTGCTCCAGGTGCCGGTGAGGCTTGTGCTCTAGGTGCCAGTGCGTCTGTGCTCTCAGGTGCTCGTGAGACTGCTCTCTCAGGTACTAGTGCGTCTGCGCTCTCAGGTACTGCGTCGGCTTCGGCCTCCCACACCTTCACTCTTGACTCTGGAGCGTCTCGCTCTTTCTTTCGGGACCGCACCACACTTACGCCGCTTAGTCGGCCGGTTGCAGTTTCCCTGGCTGACCCCTCTGGGGGTCCTGTCCTGGCTCGCTTCTCCACGGTCCTCCCGTGTCCGGCGGCTCCCTCTGGCACCCTGTCTGGTCTCTACCTCCCCTCGTTCTCTACGAACTTGGTGAGTGGTGCTGACCTACAGGATGTGGGAGTCCACCAGTTCACCCCTGCTAGTCAGCGAGTGACGCACTGCACAGAGGCTAGCACGGGTCGTCACCTGGCTACGTTTACACGTCAGCCAGGGTCGAGCCTGTACACACTGACCACTGCTTCTCCTCCAGGTGCTGAGTCTGGTAGAGTCCCTTCGTCTGGTCAGGTGTTTGCTGCAGCGTCCAGGTCTGGTCCTGAGTCTGCCCCCTGTTCGTGTCGCCGTCTGTCTCACGAGACCCTCCTCTGGCACCACCGTCTTGGCCACCCCTCTCTGCTTCGGCTCAGAGGCATGGCCTCCCGTCTTCTTGTGTCTGGTCTCCCCCGGTCTCTACCTCCACTTCCTCAGGGCCCTGGCCCTGCCTGTGTCCCCTGTGTCGAGGGGCGCCAGCGTGCTGCCCCTCACTCCTCCCAGTTTCCTCCGACAGAGGCTCCGTTGCAGACGCTTCACATGGACGTGTGGGGCCCTGCCCGCGTCCATGGACTCGGTCACGAGCGCTACTTCCTGCTGGTGGTTGACGACTACTCGCGTTACACCACAGTCTTCCCCTTGCGCAGCAAGGGTGATGTCAGTGAGGTGCTGATCGACTGGATCCGCGCAGCTCGTCTCCAGCTCAGGCAGAGCTTTGGCTCGGACTTTCCTGTGTTGCGTCTGCACTCGGACAGAGGCAGAGAGTTCTCCTCTGGCCTTCTGCGTGCCTACTGTCGTGCGCGAGGCATCCGCCAGACCTTCACGCTTCCAGACTCCCCGCAGCAAAATGGGATTGCAGAGCGCCGCATTGGCATGGTCATGGACGTCGCTCGTACGTCCATGATGCATGCGGCTGCCCCCCATTTTCTGTGGCCGTTTGCGGTCAGGTACGCAGCGCATCAAATCAACCTCCACCCCAGGGTCTCCAGGCCGGAGACCTCCCCAGCGCTGCTGTGGACGGGGAAGGTTGGCGATGCGTCGGCGTTCCGGGTCTGGGGATCTCGGGCGTTTGTCCGCGACTTGTCTGCGGACAAGCTGTCCCCTCGCGCTGCTCCCTGCGTCTTTCTGGGGTTCCCCCCCGACGCCCCTGGGTGGCAGTTCTACCACCCCACCTCTCGACGTGTTCTGTCCTCCCAGGACGTCACGTTCGACGAGTCGGTACCCTACTACCGCCTCTTCCCCTACCGCACTCCGTCCCTCCCCCCGCCCCCGCTCTTCTTGGTACCAGGTCCCCCCCCGGTAGACCCCCTCCCCCCTCAGGGTCCTGCCCCTTCAGGTGTGTCCCAGGTAGACGCGGTCGAGCCTGTCGAGGTCACTGGTGACTCTGGTGCTACTGCGGGAGCTGAGCCTGGGGGTGCTGAGACTGGAGGTGCTACGCCTGCGGGTGCTGAGCCTGGGGGTGCGGAGTCTGGAGGTGCTGAGCCTGGGGGTGCTGAGCCTGGGGGTGCTGAGCCTGGGGGTGCTGAGCCTGGAGGTGCTGAGCCTGGGGGTGCTGTGCCTGGGGGTACTGAGCCTGGGGGTGCTGAGCCTGGGGGTACTGAGCCTGGGGGTGCTGAGCCTGGGGGTGCTGAGACTGGGGGTGCTCCGCCTGGAGGTGCTTCGTCTCGCCGAGAGCCACTCTTCCCTCAGGAGCTTCGTGAGTGGTTTGCCATGCGCTGGAGGCGTGCTGCTGGTGCTGGAGGTTCCTCGGCTGCAGAGGGTACTGCTGCCGAGCGTCCCGGCGGTGCTCGTACTGTGGGTGCTGGAGCTGCTGGGTCTGAGGGTTCTCCTGGAGCTGGTGCTGCTGAGGGTGTTGACGCTGAGACTGCCGCTGGAGGTCCAACTGGTGGTGCTCCTGGTGGTGCTGCTGGAGGTTCTGGAGCTACTGGAGGTGCTGCTGGAGCGGGTACTCCTGCTGGGGGTACTGGTGCTGTCCCTGCTGTTTCTGGCGTCGCCGCGCGGCCCCGGCCGTACTTCGTTCCGCTCCTGCAGCAGGTTCTTGGTCTTACACCTTCTCCTGGTCCTCCTCCTCCTCCCTTAGAGGGTCCACAGCCTGTCTCGTCACAGTCACAGCTACAGCCTGCCTCACCTTTGCCTGCTCCTCCTCCCTACGCTGGTCCGACTGGAGGTCTTACTGAGCGTCGTGAGCCTGCGTCTCGTCCTGCGTCGCCTGTTCGTACTGCGCGCACTAGTGGTCGTGGTTCGCGTCAGCGTCCTCCTCCTGTCCCTGGCACGCACCGGATGTCTCTGCGTCCGTCTACTGCTCCTCTGCGTGCCCCTTTGCCTTCTCCTCCTGCTTCATCTCTTCCTGCTCTTGCCGACCCGGAGTCGACTCTCTTCGTGCTGCCAGTCCTACTGTCACGCGTCTTCTTGCTACTGCTGTCACTGACCCTTCTTTCGAGTCTTCTGCTGCGTCTGCCCTTGTCACTGAGCTCGTCGACTTTGCTGCGCGCTGTCGTCTAGACTATGCTGCTAGTCTTGTCGCTGAGTCTGAGTCTGCCTGTCCTCCGTCCGTCGGGGGTGAGTGTGCCCTTGGCACGGACGTCCTTGAGGACAGGCAGGAGGAGTTCCACTGTCTGGCCGCCGCTTCACCTCATCTCGCGTCTGTACTGCTAGCCCCTGAGGGAGACCCGGATGCACTAGACATCCCGACTCCGCGCTCTTACGCGGAGGCGATAGAGGGTCCCTACTCCTCTCAGTGGCAGGCAGCTATGGATGCAGAGATGGCTTCCTGGAAGTCCACAGGCACCTACGTCGACGCTGTTCCCCCTCCTGGGGCGAACATCGTCAGTGGCATGTGGATTTTCAGGGTGAAGCGACCGCCGGGTTCTCCGCCTGTCTTCAAGGCGCGTTACGTGGCTCGTGGCTTCAGTCAGCGGCAGGGGGTTGACTACTTTCAGACCTTCTCCCCGACCCCGAAGATGACCACTCTTCGGGTACTGCTGCACGTTGCTGCTCACCGTGACTACGAGCTGCACTCTCTCGACTTCAGCACAGCTTTCTTGCAGGGCAGCCTGCACGAGGAGATCAGGCTGCGGCGCCCACCTGGCTTCACTGGGTCTTTCCCTCCTGGTACCCAGTGGAGTCTCCGGCGTCCAGTCTACGATCTCCGCCAGGCGCCACGTGAGTGGCACGACACACTGAGGATTACGCTTGCGGCACTTGGGTTTGCTCCTTCTACTGCCGACCCGTTGCTGTTTCTGCGCACCGACACCTCTCTGCCGCCGTTCTATATCCTCGTGTACGTCGACGACTTGGTCTTTGCCACGAGAGCAGCGACTGGAGCACAGGACAAAGCACATTGCTCTCCGCTACTTTCTTGCTCGTGAGCTGCAGCAGCGTGGACAGTTGCGACTTGCGTACGTGGCCTCTGAGGCCAACACTGCTGATGTCTTCACCAAGGCACTTGCGCCTTGTGATCATCAGCGTTGCTGCACGCAGTTGGGTCTTGTGTCTGTCTTGCCTCACTTGCTCACTTCTTGACCTTGCTTGTACCTTGACCTATATATACTCTTGCTCTTGCTTGCTTGCCTCTTGTATATCTCTATATATGATCTTGCATGCCAACTGGCCTTGTGGCCCTTGACCTTGCGCTCGGAATGTGTGGTGACTTTGTGATCCACCCTGAGCTTTGCTTTGCTTTGCTTGACTGGTCTTGTGACCCCTTGTTCTCCCCCACTTTGCCTATGGGGGTGTGTCAGAACATTATAGCTTACTTATTTGTGTAGGCTATAGTGGGGTATCCCATAAGGGGTACAACCCAATTAGGGTTTCATATTTGTACTCACTTCATTCATAGTTCATTCATTCTCGTTCAGTTATTCACAATACCAGCCCCAGACTGACGGGCAGACAGAGCAACTCAATCAGGTGGTTGAACAGTTACTGCGCACAGCTTGCAAGGACGATGTCAGCTACTGGGACAGACAGTTACCAACCCTAGAGTTCGCTTACAACAACGCATCACATGCGGCCACAGGGAAAACTCCTTTCTTCCTGTATTACGGATGGGAACCACTTACACCACAGCAGCCAACCACACCGGCACACGTCCAAGCCGCACATGACTTCGTCACCACCATGCAACAGCTATGGGAGAAGACTCAGCGATGACTCACCACGATGCCGACCTCCCAGAAGCAGTATGCCGATCGTCAGCGACGTGATCACTCAGTAGCAGTCGGAGATCAGGTGCTTCTCGGCACGCGCAAATTGAACCTGTCTCACCTACCATCCAAACTCCGGCCTCGCTTCTGTGGTCCTTTTCTCGTTGAGGCACAGGTGACACGAGTTACATTCCGCTTGCGCTTACCTACTACATGGAAGCACAATGCTTTCCATGTCCAGCTACTGAAGCCCTACAAGGACCCCAACCAACAGTTCCAGGGACGGCAGCTACCGCCACCACCACCTGTTCTCGTACAACATGAACCCGAGTATGACTTGGAGCGCCTTCTCACTCATCAGCGCCGCGGCGGCACGACCCTTGAGTTCCTGATACGCTGAAAAGGATATGACCCCACGGAGGACAGTTGGGTTGTAGAAGCTGATATGGGCAACGCACGCCGTGCTCTCAAGGACTATCTTGTGAAGAAGGAAAGCAGCTGAATAGCCTGCAGTGGGGTACTCTGTATTGAGTACAACCCAATTTAGGGTGTTGTACTTGTATCCCAATTCTTCCTAGTGAACCCACTTCTCCTCTCTCAACTCTCTCGACATTTCACTCCTTACCCTAGAACTCGATCACCAAGCACCTAACTAGCAATGGCTCCTAAGCCAAAGTCAAGCTAGATTTCTTCTCATGGTATCAGAGTTTAACGCTCCTGGCCTGTGGGCCCACTCGATTCCGCTGCCCTACTGTGTGTCGCGCGCCCCGTGGCGTGCGACATCCTATTTTTCTTCCCGCCACATGCTCGGAGCGCGTGGCGGTTTTCTGCCCGCCGTGCGCCCCGAGGCGCGCGGCGGGTTCCTACCTCGTCGCGGCGTATTGGGGGCTCGCGCACTGGCCCCGACCGTCGCCTCATCGCGGCGTTTTGGGGGCCCGCACGCAGGTCTCTCCCGTCGCCTCGTCGCGGCACTTTCGGGGCCCGCGAGCCGGCCCCTCCCTTTGCCTCGTCGCGGCGCCTTAGGGGCCTGCGCGCGGTCCCCTCTCGTCGCCCGTCGAGGCACTTTCGGGGACCTGCGCGGCTCCCTAGCACGTCGCTCGTCAGGGCACAATGGAGGCCGCGCCCGTCCCCTCCCCTCCCTCCTACTCGCCCCAGCAGCAGCAGCCTCTGGAGCAGCCGCCCCAGCAGCAGCAGCCCCTGGAGCCGCCGCCCCAACAGCAGCAGCCCCTGGAGCCGCCGCCATTGCAGCGGCCGCCCCAGCAGTAGCAGCGCCTGGAGCAGCCGCCCCAGCAGCAGCAGCCCCTGGAGCCGCCGCCCCAACAGCAGCAGCCCCTGGAGCCGCCGCCACTACAGCGGCCGCCCCAGCAGCGGCCGCCCCAGCAGCAGGAGCGCCTGGAGCAGCCGCCCCAGCAGTAGCAGCCCCTGGAGCAGCCGCCCCAGCAGCAGCAGCCCCTGGAGCAGCCGCCCCAACAGCAGCAGCCCCTGGAGCCGCCGCCACTGCAGCGGCCGCCCCAGCAGCAGCAGACCCTGGAGCAGTCGCCCCAGCAACAGCAGCTCCTGGAGCAGCCGCCCCAGCAGCAGCAGCCCCTGGAGCAGCCGCCCCAGCAGCAGCAGCCCCTGGAGCAGCCGCCCCAACAGCAGCAGCCCCTGGAGCCGCCGCCACTGCAGCGGCCGCCCCAGCAGCAGCAGACCCTGGAGCAGCCGCCCCAGCAACAGCAGCTCCTGGAGCAGCCGCCCCAGCAGCAGCAGCCCCTCGAGCAGCAACCCCAGCAGCAACAGCCCCTGGAGCAGCCACCCCAGCAGCAGCAGCCCCTAAAGCAGCCGCACCTGCAGCAGCCGCTCCTGGCCCCTGCAGCAGCCGCTCCTGGACCCGGTGCAGCCGTGGGGGGGTGGGTGTGGGGGTGATGGTTGTGGGGGTGTCGGTTGTGCGTGCCGTCCCCTCCTCCTCCTCCTCCTCCTTCGTCTCCCACTGCTGCAGCTATCGCTGAGGGGGGTGGATGTGTGGGAGTCTGGTGTTTAGGGTTTAAGGGGGTGCTGTGGGTCTAGGGCTAGGGTTTGAGCAGGGGGTGTGTGAGAGGGGCGTTGGGCAGCTGGGGGAGGTTGAGAGGAGGCAGCAGTCTTGTCGTCAGCAGTAGCAGCAGTCCGGAGGCTACAATCTCCGGTAGTCGCCAGTCGCCCGTGGGTCCGTTGCTCGTCTGCCGCTACTTTTAGCCGCGGGGCCAGTTACCCCAGTAGTCCGTGGCGCTGTTCCGGTAGCCACTGAGCCAGCAGCTTGTCTGTGTGTCTGCAGCGTCAGCAGTCGCCTCCCATCTTCTCTCCCTCACAGTCTCTCCTCCTCCTCACTTGCCCTCTGTGATTAGCTCTAGCCTTACTTACCTAGCCTGCAGTGGGGTACTCTGTATTGAGTACAACCCAATTTAGGGTGTTGTACTTGTATCCCAATTCTTCCTAATGAACCCACTTCTCCTCTCTCAACTCTCTCGACATTTCTCTCCTTACCCTAGAACTCGATCACCAAGCACCAAACTAGCAATGGCTCCTAAGCTTAAGTCAAGCTAGATTTCTTCTCATGGTATCAGAGTTTAACGCTCCTGGCCTGTGGGCCCACTCGATTCCGCTGCCCTACTGTGTGTCGCGCGCCACGTGGCGTGCGACATCCTATTTTTCTTCCTGCCACGTGCTCGCAGCGCGTGGCGGTTTTCTGCCCGCCGTGCGCCCCAAGGCGCGCGGCGGGTTCCTTCCTCGTCGCGGCGTATTGGGGGCCCGTGCACTGGCCCCGACCGTCGCCTCGTCGCGGCGTTTTGGGGGCCCGCACGCAGGTCCCTCCTGTCGCCTCATCGCGGCACTTTCGGGGCCCGCGAGCCGGCCCCTCCCTTTGCCTCGTCGCGGCGCCTTAAGGGCCAACGCGCGGTCCCCTCTCGTCGCCCGTCGAGGCACTTTCGGGGACCTGCGCGGCTCCCTAGCACGTCGCTCGTCAGGGCACAATGGAGGCCCCGCCCGTCCCCTCCCCTCCCTCCTACTTGCCCCAGCAGCAGCAACCCCTGGAGCAGCCGCCCCAGCAGCAGCAGCCCCTGGAGCCGCCGCCCCAACAGCAGCAGCCCCTGGAGCCGCCGCCACTGCAGCGGCCGCCCCAGCAGCAGCAGCGCCTGGAGCAGCCGCCCCAGCAGCAGCAGCCCCTGGAGTCGCCGCCCCAACAGCAGCAGCCCCTGAAACCACCGCCACTACAGCGGCCGCCCCAGCAGCAGTAGCGACTGCAGCGGCCGCCCCAGAAGCAGCAGCGCCTGGAGCAGCCGCCCCAGCAGCAGCAGCCCCTGGAGCAGCCGCCCCAGCAGCAGCAGCCCCTGGAGCAGCCGCCCCAACAGCAGCAGCCCCTGGAGCCGCCGCCACTGCAGCGGCCGCCCCAGCAGCAGCAGACCCTGGAGCAGCCGCCCCAGCAACAGCAGCTCCTGGAGCAACCGCCCCAGCAGCAGCAGCCCCTGGAGCAGCCGCCCCAGCAGCAGCAGCCCCTGGAGCAGCCGCCCCAACAGCAGCAGCCCCTGGAACCACCGCCACTGCAGCGGCCGCCCCAGCAGCAGCAGACCCTGGAGCAGCCGCCCCAGCAACAGAAGCTCCTGGAGCAGCCGCCCTTGCAGCAGCAGCCCCTCGAGCAGCCACCCCAGCAGCAACAGCCCCTGGAGCAGCCACCCCAGCAGCAGCAGCCCCTAAAGCAGCCGCACCTGCAGCAGCCGCCCGTGGCCCCTGCAGCAGCCGCTCCTGGACCCGGTGCAGCCGTGGGGGGGTGGGTGTGGGGGTGATGGTTGTGGGGGTGTCGGTTGTGCGTGCCGTCCCCTCCTCCTCCTCCTCCTTCGTCTCCCACTGCTGCAGCTATCGCTGAGGGGGATGGATGTGTGGGAGTCTGGGGTTTAGGGTTTAAGGGGGTGCTGTGGGTCTAGGGCTAGGGTTTGAGCAAGGGGTGTGTGAGAGGGGCGTTGGGCAGCTGGGGGAGGTTGAGGAGGCAGCAGTCTTGTCGTCAGCAGCAGCAGCAGTCCGGAGGCTACAATCTCCGGTAGTCGCCAGTCGCCCGTGGGTCCGTTGCTCGTCTGCCGCTACTTTTAGCCGCGGGGCCAGTTACCCCAGTAGTCCGGAGCGCTGTTCCGGTAGCCACTGAGCCAGCAGCTTGTCTGTGTGTCTGCGGCGTCAGCAGTCGCCTCCCATCTTCTCTCCCCCACAGTCTCTCCTCCTCACTTGCCCTCTGTGATTAGCTCTAGCCTTACTTACCTATTGTGAACTCTTGCTCTATGCCTGCATGCTGTACTGATTATACCCCACTTTGACTATGGGGGTGTGTCAGAATGTATTTGCTGTCTAGCCTGCAGTGGGGTACTCTGTATTGAGTACAACCCAATTTAGGGTGTTGTACTTGTATCCCTATTCTTCCTATTGAACCCACTTCTCCTCTCTCAACTCTCTCGACATTTCTCTCCTTACCCTAGAACTCGATCACCAAGCACCTCACTAGCAATGGCTCCTAAGCTTAAGTCAAGCTAGATTTCTTCTCACACCGAGCTAGGTTGCGTGCACCGAATTCTGGCTCCTGGTTATGGGGCCTTGTGTCGAGCCTATATATAGCCTCGTGTTGTACCAAGGTGATCATTCATTCAATTCAAACTCTCTTTTCTGAGCTCGATCCTAGATCCTCACACTTTCCGTGGCAGTGAATCACGAGAGCAAGTATTTTCTGAAACGATGCACGGTATTTCGTACCCTGACGTTCGTCATGCTTCTACGTACTATTATGGCTACCTTGAAAATCGTCATGCAAATCCGTCCTAGTGAACGCAGTCGTTATTTTCAAGATTTTAATCAGGCATTTCCTCGCTGCGTTTTTGTAATAACCCCCTGAACAGAAATCAAAGGAAAGGCATGTCAATATATTCTTCGTCGGTAAGTGGCTCCCTACGCTTTTCGGCCCTTTTTTTATCACTCGCAATTTATGCATGCAATGTTTTTTTGCAGCATTTGCGGATTGGCAGGTACAATTTTCACATAGAAGGGATATTTGTATCTTTAATTACGGTCGTCGTCTTCTGCACAGAACTTTGCGGTTTGTGTGAGAATCTGAGGAAGGAATGATTGCATTGAGCAGCATGAGGAGTACAAGTAGGAAACCCTAAAGTGTTTTACCCCATATTGACTACCCCACTAAAGCCTAAACAGACTATAGCATATATAGTTCGACACACCCCCATAGGCAAAGTGGGGGAGAACAAGGGGTCACAAGACCAGTCAAGAGAAGCAAGGCAAGCCCAGGGTGGATCACAACGTCACCACACAATCTGAGCACAAGCACAAGGCCACAAGGCCAGTTCACATGCAGAGTTATACATCAAGAAGAACAAGCAAGGCAGTGATCTCAACCTAGCAAGAGCAAGCATGCAAGTGCAGGTATATATAGATCACAGTACAAGCAAAGTCAAGAGGTGAGCAAGTGAGGCCAAGTAGGCACAAGACCTAGCAAAGTACAGAAGCGCTGATGATCACAAGGCGGAAGTGCCTTGGTAAAGATATCAGCAGTGTTGGCCTCAGAGGCCACGTAGGGAAGGCGCAGCTGACCGCGCTGCTGCAGCTCACGAGCAAAGAAGTAGCGAAGAGCAATGTGCTTCGTTCTGTGCTCTAGTCTGTGCTCCCGACACAAGGCCAGCATGGCCTTGTTGTCTACGTACAGAACTGGAGGAGAAGGAGGCAGCTCTCCTAGGTCAGTCAGCAGGTAGGTGAGCCAGCATAGCTCCCGTGCAGCCATGGCCCCTGCGTAGATCTCAGCCTCACAGCAGGAGCCGAGGACAGAAGACGAGCGGGTAGACCGCCACGAGACAGAGCCAGAACCAAGGCTGAAGGTGTAACCCTGTGACGACCGCTGCGTAGCCTGGTCGTCAGCCCAAGAAGCGTCTGCGTGACCTGTGAGGACCACTGGACGTCGCCCTCCAAGCACTAGCCCCATGCCCGACGTAAGTCGAAGCGTTGAAGGACATGCTGCACCATGTGTGACTGAGTCAGGGTAATGGTGTGCTGTGCTCTCTCCCGGGTGATCTGCAAGCCAAGGTAGCTGCGCAGTTCACCCAGGTCTGTGTACGTGTGTCTCTTCTGCAGCTTGGACTTCACGTTGGCGAGTCCAGCAGTGTCAGCACAGGCAAAGACCAAGTCGTCTACGTACACGAGGATGTAGAACGGCGGCAAAGAGGTGTCGGTGCGCAGAAACAGCGACGGGTCGGCAGTAGAAGGAGCAAACCCAAGAGCCGCAAGTGTAGTCCTCAGTGTGTCGTGCCACTCACGGGGCGCCTGGCGGAGACTGTAGACTGGCCGCCGGGGGATCCACTGGGTGCCAGGAGGGAACGACCCAGTGAAGCCAGGTGGGTGGCGCAGCCAGATCTCCTCGTGTAGGCTGCCCTGCAAGAAAGCAGTGCTGAAGTCAAGAGAGTGAAGCTCGTAGTCGCGCTGAGCGGCTATGTGCAGCAGCACCCGAAGAGTGGTCATCTTCGGGGTGGGAGAGAAGGTCTGAAAGTAGTCAACTCCCTGCCGCTGACTGAAGCCTCGAGCCACGTAACGTGCCTTGAATACATGCAAAGAACCCGGCGGCCGCTTCACCCTGAAAATCCACATGCCACTGACGATGTTCGCCCCAGGTGGGGGAACCTCGTCCACGTAGGTGCTTGTTGACTTCCAGGAAGCCATCTCAGCAAGCAGCATGGACACGAGATGAGGTGAAGCAGCAGCATGCCTGTCCTCAAGGACGTCCGTGCTAAGAGCACACTCACCCCCGACGGACGGAGGACAGACAGACTCAGACTCAGCAACAAGACTAGCGGCGTAGTCTAGATGACAGCGAGCAGCAAAGTCGACAAGCTCAGCAACTAAGGCAGACGCAGCAGTGGACTCAAAAGAAGGGTCAGTGACAACAGTAGCCAGGAGACGCGTGACAGTAGGACTGGCAGCGTGAAGAGAGTCAGACTCAGAGTTAGCAAGAGTAGGAAGAGATGACTCTGGAGGAGACGGCAACGGGACACGCAGAGGAGCAGTGGAAGGACGCAGTGTCATCCGGTGTATGCCGGGGACCGCAGGAGGATGCGGACGCGGAGCACGACCACTAGCGCGAGCAGCACGAACAGGTGACGCAGGACGAGACGCAGGCTCACGACGCTCAGCAAGACCTCCAGTAGGACCAGTGTAGGGAGAAGGAGCAGGCAGGGGGGAGGCGGGCTGTAACTGTGACCGCGACTGGATAGGCTGTGGACACGCTAAGGGAGGAGCAGGACCAGTGGAGGGCGGGAGACCAAGAACCTGCTCAAGGAGCGGAACGAAGTACGGCCTCGGCCGCGCAGTGCCTCCAGAACCAGCAGGGACAGCACCAGTACCCCCAGTGGCAGCACCAGCGCCAGGAGAACCTCCAGCTCCAACAGCGCCAACTCCAGTACCCTCAAAAGCACCAGCGCCAGCAGAACCACCAGCGCCAACACCCCCAGCAGATCCAGCTCCAGCAGCTCCAGCTCCAGCAGCTCCAGCAGCACCCGCTCCAATAGCACCTCCAGCAGGACTCCCAGTCCCAGCAGCTCCAGAGCCGCCAGGACGAGCACCTCCAGGACCAGCAGCAACAGTACTACCTCCAGCTCCAGCAGCACGGCTCCAGCGCCGGGCAAACCACTCGAGCAGCTCCTGCGGAGAGAGGAGCTCCCGCCTCGACGAAGCACCGCCGGAGGCCACACGAGTAGACCCAGCACCCCCAGGCTCTGCACCTACAGGCTCAGCACCCCCAGGCTCCGCACCCCCAGGCTCAGCACCCCCAGGCTCCACACCCCGAGACCCGGCACCCGCAGGCACATCGCCCCTAGCAGCACCAGAGTCAACAGCTACCTCGACAGGCTCAACTGCGTCTACCTGGGACACACCTGATGGGGCAGGACCCTGAGGGGGGAGGGGGTCTACCCGTGGAGGACCTGGCGCAAGGAAGAGCGGCGGCGGGGGGAGGGGCGCAGTGCGGTAGGGGAAGAGACGGTAGTAAGGCACCGACTCGTCAAAGGTGACGTCCTGGGAGGACAGAACACGGCGCGAGGTGGGGTGGTAGAACCGGCAACCAGGCACGTCAGGGGGGAAGCCAAGGAAGACTCAAGGAAGAGCACGGGGGGACAGCTTGTCCGTAGACAAGTCGCGGACAAACGCCCGAGATCCCCAGACACGAAACGCAGACGCATCGCTAACCTTCCCTGTCCACCGCAAGGTGGGGGAGGTCTCTGGAAAGGAGACCCGGGGCTGAAGGTTGATCAGATGCGCCGGGTACTGAACTGCAAACGGCGACAGAAAATGGGGAGTAGCCGCATGGATCATGGACGTACGAGCGACGTCCATGACCATGCCAATGCGGCGCTCAGCAATCCCATTTTGCTGTGGAGAGACCGGAAGCGTGAAGGTCTGGCGGATGCCCTGTGCACGATAGAGGGGCTTCCAGACGGGCAGAGGTAAACTCTCCGCCTCTATCAGAGTGCAGACGCAGAACAGGAAAGTCTGAGCCGAAACTCACTCTGAGCTGGAGACGAGCTGCGCGGATCCAGTTGATCAACACCACAGTGACGTCACCCTTGCTGCGCAAGGGGAACACCGTGGTGTAACCCGAGTAGTCGTCAACCACCAACAGGAAGTAATGCTCGTGACCCTGGCCACGGACGCGGGCGGGGCCCGACACGTCCATGTGAAGAGTCTGTAGGGGAGCCTCTGTCGGAGGAAACTCGGAGGAGTGAGGAGCGGCGCGCTGCCGCCCCTCGATGCAGGGGACGCAGGTAGGGGCCGGCCCCGGAGGTAGGGGAGGGAGGGACCGGGGGAGACCAGGGACAAGGACATGGGAGGCCATGCCTCGGAGACGAGGCAGGGAGGGGTGACCAAGGCGGTGGTGCCAGAGGAGAGTCTGGTGGGACAGGAGACGACACGAGCAGGGCGCAGACTCAGGACCAGACCTGGACGCTGCAGCAAACACCTCACTCGACGCAGCTACCGGACCAGACTCAGTAACAGGAGGAGACTCAGTGGTCAGTGTGTACAGGCTCAACCCCGGCTGACGGGTAAACGTGGCCAAGTGTCGGCCCGTCCGAGCACACGTACAGTGGGTCACCCGCTGACTCGCAGGTCTGAACTGGTCCACCCCCCGATCCTGTTGATCAGCTCCTCTCTCCAAGTTCGTAGAGAACGAGGGGAGGTAGAGACCTGACAGAGTGCCTGAGGGGGCTGCCGGACACGGTAAGACATTGAAGAAGCTAGCAAGGACAGGACCCCCAGAGGGGTCCGCCAGGGAGACCGCAACCGGCCGACTAAGCGGGGTAAGCGTGGTGTGGTCTCGAAAGAAGGAGCGGGAAGCACCCGAGTCAAGGGTGAAGGTGTGCAAGGCCTGAGCCGACGTAGTACCTGAGAGAGCAGACTCACCAGCACCTGGGGCAGCAGACGCACTAGCACCTGGAGTAGCAGCCTCACCAGCACCTAGAGAAGCAGCCTCAATGCCCGGGTCAGGCGGAGCACACAGGTAACAGTCACCCTCATCACTAACAGTGACAGCATACATGGCAGCAAGAATAGCATCATAGTCAAGATCAAAGATAGCAACCCCCGCCCTAGACAGCTCTCCCCAGCGAGGGATCTTTGAGGAGTCAGGGAACTGATGGCGTCAAGCATCCGTCAGGCAGCCGAAGCAGCGCTGGGTGGAGTGCGTGCCCCCGCATTGCTCACCAGCGCGGTCGCCTGTACGAAAGACGTAGGTGCAGGGACCAGTACCCCCACCCCGCTGACGCGCAGCGTACCACTCACGAAGCTGCTGAGGGGACAGGGTCTTACGATCGTGCTGCTGCTGCTGGCGCGGACCACCACCGGAGCCACTCCTCTGCGCAGAGCCGTGACCAGCTCCACCGCCACCTCCGCCGCCTCCGCCACCTCCGCCGCCTCCGCCACCGCCGCCGCCTTCGCTCCCTCCGCTACCACTGCCGCCTCCTCCGCCTCCACTGCTGCCACCGACACCTCCACCCCCACCACCACTCCCACCACCACCCCCACCCCCTCCACTGCCTCCACCACCACCTCCACTGCCCCCACTGGCCCCCCCAGCGCCCTTGCCCCCTTGCCCTTGCCGGTGCGGCGCTTCCCGCTAGGGACAGACGCAGCGCCGACCGACTCGAAACCAACGAGGTCGGCTGCAGCAGCAGAAGCAACAGATGGCAAGAGAGGGGAGGGAGAACACCCCTCAAAGACGCGGGTGCGAGGGTCACCAAGAGAGGCTCCTACAGTGACTACGCTCTTCTCTGCTGCTAGGAGGCGCTCCTCGAGGAGGTCAACAGTGAGTGTGGTGGGGCAAACTGAGAGGAAGTGGTCCCTGACTAAGCGAAGGGAGTCAGGGAGCCGGGTGACTATGTAGTAGAGGGTGATGTACATGGGGGGGGGGGGGGGGGGTTCTTTGCACAGACTCAGCAGGAAGTGCAGCGCGGTAGCGAGTGTCACTAGTGCGAAGGTGCGTAATGAGGTCAGCGACTGTGGGAAAAGCAGCAAGGTCAGGGAACAGGTACGGCAGCATGAGGCGGCTAAGCGCAGCAGTGGCAGGGGAAGAGTAGCGTGCAACTACAGCGTCGTACAAGGTCTTAGCACTCTTGTACTGGCTAAAGTGCGCACGCTCTGTGGTCGGTAAGTGGCGACGCACAGCAAGGCGTGCAGCAGCATCGCGTGTGGCCCACTATGAGCGAACAGTGCTGTCAGCAGTAGCAGGCGGGGCAGGAGAGACACCTGAGGTGAGATTGAACAGTGAGAGTCCGTCCGCCCTATCACACTATAAGAACAGCTAGAAGTCATCGACCCAGACCTCAAAGTCAACAGCATGACCCTCAGTATCAAAGGTAAGGACACTAGGGTAGCCATGACTGCAGTGGCCTATCAGGGAGTGAGCTTACCAGTCCAAGGAAGTAGGGCCGGGCTGCGCCGAAAGAAAGGGCAGCTCGGCGGCTAGGCTGCTGGGCGGCTCGGCGGCTCGGCTGCTCGGCGGCTCGGCGGCTCGGCTGCTCGGCTGCTCGGCGGCTCGGCTGCTCGGCGGCTTGGCGGCTCGGCTGCTGGGCGGCTCGGCGGCTCGGCTGCTGGGCGGCTCGGCTGCTCTACTGCTGGGCAGCGCAGCGGCTCGGCTGTCTGGCGCCTCGCCTGCTGGGCTGCTGGCGGCGTGGAAGGGCCCAGTAGAGACGGCGACGGGGCCGTGAAGGGGGCGGCGACGGGGCCGCTGAGGGCGGCGACCGGGCCGCTAGGGTTGGCGACGAGGCCGGTAGGGCGGCGACGGGGCCGGTAGGGCGGCGACGGGGCCGGTAGGGTGGCGGCGGGGCCGGTAGGGTCGGCGACGGGGCTGGTGAGGGCGGCGACAGGGCCGCGAGGGTCGGCAACGGGGCCGGTAGGGTCGGCGACGGGGCCGCTTAGGGTCGGCGACGGGGCCGGTAGGGTCGGCGACGGGGCCGCTTAGGGCGGCGACGGGGCCGGTAGGGTCTGCGACGGGGCCGGTAGGGTCGGCGACGGGGCCGCTGAGGGCCGCGACGGGGCCGATAGAGCGGCTACGGGGCCGCTTAGGGCGGGGACGGGGCCGCAAGGGCGGCGACGGGGCCGTAAGGGTCGGCGACGGGGCCGCAAGGGCGGCGACGGGGCCGCAAGGGTCGGCGACGGGGCCGACAAGGCAGCGACGGGGCCGCAAGGGTCGGCGACGTGGCCGACAGGACGGCGACGGGGCCGCAAGGGTCGGCGACGGGGCCGACAGGGCGGCGACAGGGCCGCTTAGGGCGGCGACGGGGCCGCAAGGGTCGGCGACGGGGCTGAGAGGGCGGCGACGGGGCCGCTGGGATCGGCAACGGGGCCGACAGGGCGGCGACGGGGCTGCTAGGGTCGGCTACGGGGCCGGCAGGGCGGCGACGGGGCCGTGAGAGGGGGCCGCTAGGGGCCTGAGGAGGGCGTGACGGGCCGCTAGAGGCTAGGACGCGACGGTAGGAAGGGCACACGGGGCGCGACTCGGGCAGAAGCAAAGCGCGCTCCGGGCAGGAAAAAAAAATCGTGGTGGGCCCTTAGGAAGCGTTCCCACTAGGGAACCTGCTCTATACCATGTGAGAATCTGAGGAAGGAATGATTGCATTGAGCAGCATGAGGAGTACAAGTAGGAAACCCTAAAGTGTTGTACCCCATATTGACTACCCCACTACAGCCTAAATAGACTATAGCATATATAGTTCGACAGTTTGAAGGCTAAACCTTACTATTTTATTGCTGCAGCATTTTTTTATCATCTTACCAGTGTCAATCACTAATTAGAACTTGTTTTTGTTTCCTGTGTTATGCCAGATGAAACATACACTGTCTATGATTTGGAAAGGTACAGAAACTTGTATCAATCATGATCCAGATAGTGTAGGCTACGAGGTAGCGAGTTGGATGTATGTGTTAATAGAGAGTAAGATTGTACCGTATGCTATGCTATGCAATTGATCTTAAAGCCATCATCAGCAGACCCAATTGCACCCTGAACAAACCCAGAATTGCCCTGGAAACGTCTTCACAACTGTCCCGTAACCGTCCCGCATGCAACCGGAAGTGTCTTTCAAGACACTTTTCAACCTGTCCCGAAAGTATTCGAAAAGAATCTTTTGGGACAGTTTCGGGACATTACATTTTGGAGATGTTGTACGCAGTTTCTGTCAACGGCAGCTGGAGAAACGGACGAGGAAGTGGTGCAAGGTTCAGAATGGCGCCTGAATACGAGCCTCCACCTAGCCTTTTGTGCTTCGGAAATGAGGCGGGAAGTCTGAGGGAATGAGGCTGGTATGTGGGGGGAACGAGGCGGTATGCGAAGGGGGATGAGACGGTGAGCATGGGGGGAGGCCGCGAGAAGCGTTAGAGAACAAGACGGGTGCGCATAATGTGAATGACCAGGTGTGCTTATCTTGGAAAATCTGTCCATGCACCCCCTGGCCCCATTATATACATGTTAATTGGTTGTCAAACTTGTATGCAATAGGTTGTCAAACAAGACCAATAGGGAACTGTTTGTCCCTTGCAGTCGTGCATGCCTTGGGAACACTCCCCATAGGGATGTGTTTATCCATGCCAGTACAGCTCGTCATGTCTACAAACAATACGCAAAGCAGGTGGGTGATGCTGCAAAACAGTCCTGCATGTCCACACAATTCTTGTGACCAAGCAGCAAGTGTTTGTCTGTCACCCTCTTTCCAGCATGAAATGAGAACATACAACACACCTAGTACTTGGTAGTTGCACTACAGCTGCCCTGCATGACATGAGAGCAGACGAGTACAGTAAGGGGAGTACGTGTCTGGCTCTTGTAGTTTTGCACCACAAATCACATACTGTAGCTTGCAAGTAGTGTTGATGCAGTTAGTAGCATCACGACACCAATAGATTATCTATTTAGACCCTAATTTCTAATCAATCAATGTATCAGTTTTACAACTCTACATCAAACTAATCTAGGCATGGTCTGAGAAGTATGTGTTTGGTTATGCACTGTTATGTTGCATATCTGTCTTTATGTATAAGGGATTAGACAACTCCACATTCCTTTGAAATTAATGTTTAATATGCTAGTTCACCACTAAATTGCTACAGTTCAAATCAATGTGTCCGTACGTGCCCCACCCCCCCCCCCCCCCCCCCCCCCCCCCCCCCCTTGCGCCATACCACTCACCTCGGCACTATGCCACGTTCGCGGATCTCACCGACTAGCGACCCAATCGCAACCACTCACAAGTAACTCACGAGTCTGCGCTTCTATCGCAGGCATTCCACAATGGCTTCCTGTCGTCCTGTCGCCTCGCTGTACGAAGTGCTGCAATCGTGCGTCCCTGTTTCTCCGCAGTGGCTATGTGACTCTTGACGTGACGCGTGTGATAAGGTTCGCGTGGCAATCGAGGAAGTCCAAATAAATTAGAGTCATTACGTCAGCACGGGCAGAATAATTATGACTCTCGCAAAGCACAATACACTAGCGCATTTGACCGATGTTTAAACAAAAAGTCGCGCACCCTGTCGCTGATGGATTGATAAACACTTAACCACACACGCTCACACTTAAACTTGCCATAGCAGGCTGCTATTTTTTTTTTTTAAATACGTTAACCACCATGCGATTAGTTGTTGAAGGAAACGGGGGACCTGGATGTCGCAACGTGCACCAAACGAGGAAACACTCAAACCCTCGCCTCCTCCGTGCTCCCTTGTGTGCTTGTATCTATCCCAAACATTTGCTCTAAGCCCCAAACTCAACTAATATTTAGTGCACAAAGGGTGTCTATTAGGTTGCAATGTTAGACTCCTCACCACCTCAGAATACTGGAATAATGGAAACCTAGACATCGCAATGGGTAGTCAGACAATTAAGGGGCCCGAAGGGGCGATCGTTTTGGCCGATTCGTCTAAATTTCCCGCGCATAAAATATATACGGAGTTAGTTACTGCAGATAAGACAGCTGGGATTGTAAACGAGTATCGCAAGCATCATGCGTCGTCGGCGCAAGACGAAGTTGAGTCAAGACGTGACTCTTCATCTGGTAACGATTCGAACAGCGACTGATATGTTGAGCCATACGCAAACAAGGGCGTATCCTCTCCTCCGAAACCAAGGGAGAAGCGTGTGAAGCGCTTAGATGATATCGTTCCCACAACCTGCAAGAAAGGTACGTGTTTATGGTAACAGATGCTGAATAGGCGAGCCTGTATTAATAGTTACCATAGACCGATGCATTGAATGCTTTTTGCCATCGTGTTTGACTTGTTCCCGCGACTGTCGCTCCATTTGTGTTTTCACGGAATTGTCAGCTGACAAGCGTGACAATCGGGGGGGTCGTAAGTGCCGTCAACGTAAAAGAGGGACTCGCTCACATCTGGCAGAAACTGCTGCTTCTGAAGGAGTTGAGCAGGACTATAAAGTTTAGAAGGAGGAATGAAATGACTATGAAACAGATGGATACAAATATGAAACCTAAAAGGGTTGTACCCCATAGTATCTACCCCACTATAGCCTACAAAGACTACAGCCCATATACTTTGACACACCCCCATAGGCAAAGTGGGGGAGAACAAGAGGTCACAAGACCAGTCAAGTGAAGTACAACAAGCTCAGGGTGCATCACAAATTCACCACACATTCCAAGCACAAGTTCAAGGCCACAAGGCCAGTTCACATGCAAGATTATATATAACGTAAACAAGCAAGTGCAGGTATAGATAGATCACAGTACAAGCCAGGTCAAGAAGTTATCAAGTGAGGCAAAGTAGGCACAAGACCTAGCATAGTACAGAAACACTAATGATTACAAGGCTGAAGTGCCTTGGTAAAGATATCAGCAGTGTTAGCCTGAGAGGCCACGTAAGCAAGGAGCAACAGACCGCGCTGCTGCAGCTCACGAGCAAGGAAGTAGCGAAGAGCAATGAGCTTCGTTCTGTGCTCCAGTCTGTGCTCCCGACACAAGGCCAGCATGGCCTTGTTGTCTACGTACAGAACTGGAGGAGAACGAGGCGGCTCTCCAAGGTCAGTCAGCAGGTAGGTGAGCCAGCATAACTCCTGTGCAGCCATGGTCCCGGCGTAGATCTCAGCCTCACAGCTGGAGCTGAGAACAGAAGACGAGCGGGTAGACCGCCACGAAACAGAGCCGGAACCAAGGCTGAAGGTGTAACCCTATGACGACCGCTGCGTAGCCAAGTCGTCAACCCAAGACGCGTCTGCGTGACGAGTGAGGACCACTGGACTCCGCCCTCCAAGCACGAGACCCATGCCCGACGTGCTGCACAAGTAGCGCAACACCCTCTTCGCTGCAGCCATGTGCTCTGGTCTGTGTCTCCCAGGAGCTACATAACGTGTCAAGATGCTAAGAGGGTATGCAAGGTCAGGTCGTGTGCAGGTCATCAGGTACATGAGGCAGCCAACAAGCTCTGGGTACGGGCCACTCGGCTCTACGGACTCATCCGAAGGTAGAGCTGAGAGCGAGTGGCGAGTAGACAGAGGAGTGGCCTGAGGCGAGGAGTACGTAAAGCCCAAGCGCTGAAGGACCTGCTGCACCATGTGTGACTGAGTCAGGGTAATGGTGCGCTGTGCTCTGTCCCGAGTGATCTGCAAGCCAAGGTAGCTGCGCAGTTCACCCAGGTCTGTGCACATGTGTCTCTTCTGTAGCTCGGACTTCACGTGGGAGAGTCCAGCAGTGTCAGCAGTGGTAAAGACCAAGTCGTCGACGTACACGAGGATGTAGAACGGTGGCAAAGAGGTGTCGGTGCGCAGAAACAGTGACGGGTCGGCAGTAGAAGGAGTAAACCCAAGAGCCGCAAGTGTAGTCCTCAGTGTGTCGTGCCACTCACGAGGCGCCTAGCGGAGACCGTAGACCGGTCGCTGGAGGCTCCACTGGGTACCAGGAGGAAACGACCTAGTGAAGCGAGGTGGGCGGCACAGCCAGATCTCCTCGTGCAGGCTGCCCGTGCTGAAGTCAAGAGAGTGAAGCTCGTAGTCGCGCTGAGCGGCTATGTGCAGCAGCACCCGAAGAGTGGTCATCTTCGGGGTGGGAGAGAAGGTCTGAAAGTAGTCAACTCCCTGCCGCTGACTGAAGCCTCGAGCCACGTAACGTGCCTTGAAGACATGCGGAGAACCCGGCGGCCGCTTCACCCTGAAAATCCACATGCCACTGATGATGTTCGCCCCAGGTGGGGGAACCTCGTCGACGTAGGTGCCTGTGGACTTCCAGGAAGCCATCTCTGCGTCCGTGGCTGCCTGCCACTAAGAAGAGTAGGGACCCTCTATCGCCTCTGCGCAAGAGCACGGGGTCGGGATGTCTGGTGCATCCGGATCCACCTCAGGGGCAAGCAGCATGGACACGAGATGAGGTGAAGCAGCAGCAAAACACTGGAACTCCTCCTGCCTGTCCTCAAGGACGTCCGTGCTAAGAGCACACTCACCCCCGACGGACGGAGGACAGACAGACTCAGACTCAGCAACAAGACTAGCAGCGTAGTCTAGACGACAGTGAGCAGCAAAGTCAACAAGCTCAGTAACTAAGGCAGACGTAGCACTGGACTCAAAGGAAGGGTCAGTGACAACAGTAGCAAGGAGACGCGTGACAGTAGGACTGGCAGCACGAAGGGAGTCACACTCCGGGTCAGCAAGAGCATGAAGAGAGGACTCTAGAGGAGACGGCAAAGGGACACGCTGCAGAGCAGTGGAAGGACGCAGAGACATCCTGTGCGTACCAGGGACAGGAGGAGGACGCTGACGCGAACCACAACCACCAGTGCGAGCAGCCCGGACAGGTGACGCAGGACGAGATGCAGGCTCACGTCGCTCAGCAAGACCTCCAGTAGGACCAGTGTAGGGAGAAGGAGCAGGGAGAGGGGAGGCGAGCTGTAGCTGTGACTCGGACAGGACAGGCTGTGGACACTCTAAGGGAGGAGCGGGACTACTAGAGGGCGGAAGACCAAGAACCTGCTCAAGGAGCGGAACGAAGTACGGCCGCGGCCGCGCAGTGCCCTCAGAAACAGCAGGAAAAGCACCAGTACCCCCAATGGCAGCACCAGCGCCAGCACCCCCAACGACAGCACCAGCGCCTATAGCACCCCCAGCGCGAGCAGCGCCAACACCAGCAGCTCTAGCTCTAGCTCCAGCACCGCCCGTAGCTCCAGTACAAGGAGCACCCCAATGCCAAGCAGCTCCAGTACCTCCAGTACAAGCACCTCCGGGACCTAAGGCACCAGCACCCTCAGCAGCAGCAGAACCTCCAACTCCAGTGACACCTCCAGCTCCAGCAGCACGGCTCCAGGGCCGAGCAAACCACTCGCGCAGCTCCTGGGGAGAAAGAAGCTCCCGCTGGGACGAAGCACCCGAAGGACCACTAGACCCAACACGAGCAGGCCCAGTACCCTCATGCTCCGCACCCCCAGCCGCAGCACCCCCAGGCTCAGCACCCCCAGGCTCAGCACCCCCAGAGTCAGCACCTCAAGGCTCAGCACCCCCAGAGTCAGCACCCCCACACCCCGCACCCACAGGCCCAGCACCCCTAGCAGCACCAGAGTCAACAGCTACCTCGAAAGGCTCGACCGTGTCTACCTGGGACACCCCTGAGGAGGCAGGACCCTGAGGGGGGAAGGGGGTCTACCGGGGGGGGACCTGGCACGAGGAAAAGTGGCGGCGGGGGGAGGGGTGCAGCGCGGTAGGGGAAGAGACGGTAGTAGGGAACCGACTCGTCAAACGTGGCGTCCTGGGAGGACAGAACATGGCGCGAGGTGGGGTGGTAAAACTGCCAACCATGCGCGTCAGGGGGGAAGCCAAGGAAGACGCAGGGAACCGTACGGGGGGACAACTTGTCCGCAGACAAGTCGCGAACAAACGCCCGAGATCCCCAGACACGGAACGTGGACGCATCACCAACCTTACCCGTCCACCGCAGAGTAGGGGAGGTCTCCGGCATGGAGACCCGGGGCTGAAGGTTGATCTGATGCGCCGCGTACTGAATCGCGAACGGCCACAGAAAATGGGGAGCAGCCGCATGGATCATGGACGTACGAGCGACATCCATCACCATGCCAATACGACGCTCAGCAATCCCATTTTGCTGTGGAGAGGCCGGAAGCATGAACGTCTGGCGGATGCCTCGTGCACGACAGTAGGCTCGCAGAAGGTCAGAGGAAAACTCTCCGCCTCTGTCAGAGTGCAGACGCAGAACACGAAAGTTTGAGCCGAAACTCTCTCTGAGCTGGAGACGAGCTGCGCGGATCTAGTCGATCAACACCCCCGTGACCTCACCCTTGGTGCGCAAGGGGAAGACGGTGGTGTAACGCGAGTAGTCGTCAACCACCAGCAGGAAGTAATGCTCGTGACCCTGTCCATGGACGCGGGCTGGGCCCCATACGTCCATGTGAAGCGTCTGCAGCGGAGCCTCTGTCTGAGAAAACTCGGAGGAGTGAGGAGCGGCGCGCTGCCGCCCCTCGACGCAGGGGACGCAGGTAGGGGCAGGCCTCGGAGGAAGGGGAGGGAGGGACCGTGGGAGACCAGAGACAAGGACACGGGAGGCCATGCCTCGGAGACGAGGCAGGGAGGGGTGACCAAGGCGGTGGTGCCAGAGGAGAGTCTGGTGAGAAAGGAGACGACACGAGCAGGGGGCAGACTCGGGACCAGACCTGGACACTGCTGCAAACACCTGACCCGACGCAGCTACCTGACCAGACTCAGCTCCCGGAGGAGACTCAGTAGTCAGGGTGTATAGGCTCGACCCCGGTTGACGGGTAAACGTGGCCAAGTGTCAGCCCGTCCGAGCACACGTACAGTGGGTCACCCGCTGACTCGCAGGAGTGAACTGGTGAACCCCTCCATCGTGTAGGTCAGCACCACTCACCAAGTTCGTAGAGAACGAGGAGAGGTAAAGACCTGACAGGGTGCCAGAAGGGGCCGCCGGACACGGTAAGACAGTGGAGAAGCGGGCAAGGACACGACCCCCAGAGGGGTCTGCCAGAGAGACCGCCACTGGCCGACGAAGCGGCATGAGTGTGGTGCGGTCTCGAAAGAAGGAGAGGGAAGCACCCGAGTCAAGGGTGAAGGTGTGACAGGACTGAGCTTACGTGGTACCTGAGAGAGCAGACTCACCAGCACCTGGGGCAGCAGACGCACTAGCACCTGGAGGAGCACCCTCACCAGCACCTAGAGCAGCAGCCTCAATGCCCGGGTCAGGCGGGACACACAGGTAATAGTCACCCTCATCACTACTAGACACAGCATACATGGCAGCAAGAATAGCATCAGATTCTAGATCAAAGATAGCAACCCCCGACCTAAACAGCTCGCCCCAGCGTGGGATCTCAGAGGCATCCGGGAACTAGAGACGCCAATTGTCCGTCAGGCGGCCGAAGCAGCGCTGGGTGGACTGCGGGCCCCCGCACTGCTCACCAGTGCGGTTGCCAGTACGCAGGATGTAAGTACAGGGACCAGCACCCCCACCCCGCTGACGCGCAGCGTACCACTCTCGAAGCTGCTGAGGAGAGGGGGTCTCACGAGCGCGCTGCTGCTGCTGCTGGCGCTGACCACCACCGGAGCCTCCCCTCTGGGCAGAGCCACCCCGATCAGCGCCACCGCCGCCGCCGCCACCTCCACTACCGCCGCCACCGCAGCCTCCTCCGCTCCCACCGCCACCGCCTCCGCCTCCTCCGCCTCCACTGCCGCCACCGACGCCCCCACTCTCGCCACCACTCCCACCACCACCACCCCCACCCCCTCCGCCGCCTCCACCACCACCTCCACCGCCCACACCAGCTCCTCCAGCGCCCTTGCCCCCCTTGCCCTTGCCTATGCGGCGTCTCCCGCTGGGGGCAGACGCCGCGCCGACCAACTCAAGACCAACGAGGTCGGCTGCAGCAGCAGAGGCAACAGAGGGCAAGAGGGGGGAGGGGGGACACCCCTTAAAGAAAGGGGTACGAGGGTCACCATGAGAGGCTCCTACAGCGACTATACTCTTCTCAGCTGCCAGGAGGCGCTCCTCGAGGATGTCAACAGTGAGATTGGTGGGGCAAACAGAGAGGAAGTCGTCCCTGACCGAGCGAAGGGAGTCAGGGAGCCGGTTGACTATGTAGTAGAGGGTGACATACATGGGGGGGGGGGGGGGGGGGTTCTTGGCGCAGAACTCAGAAGGAAGCACAGCACGGTAGCGGGTGTAACTAGTGCGAAGGTGCGTAATGAGGTCAGCGACTATGGGAAAAGCGGCAAGGTCAGGGAACAGGTACGGCAGCATGAGGCGGCTAAGGGCAGCAGTGGCAGGGGAAGAGTAGCGTGCAACTACAGCATCGTACAAGGTCTTAGCACTCTTGTACTGACTAAAATGCGCACGCTCAGTGGTCGGTAAGTGACGGCGCACAGCAAGACGGGCAGCAGCATCGCGTGTGGCCCACTGTGAGCGAACAGTGCTGTCAGCATCAGCAGCAGGGGCAGGAGAGGCACCAGACGTGAGGTCAAACAGGGAGAGTCCGTCTGTCCTATCGCACTGTAGGAAAAGTTGTAGATCATCGACCCAGACCTCAAAGTCGACAGCCCGACCCTCAGCATCAAAGGTAAGAACACTAGGGGTGGCCATGGCAGTAGTAGGCTAGCTGCAGCACAGTGGCAGAGGCTCTTACCAGGCGGGTGGGTAGGTCCGAGGCGCGCCGGCAGGAACAGGGCCGCGACTGCAGCGACGGCGGGCCTCGATTGCGGCGGCGGCGGCAGCTGCTGCTGCGGCTCGGCTGCGGTGGCGGCTCGTTGGTGGCGGCTGCAGCTGCGGCTGCGGATCGACTGCGGCGGCGGCTCGGCGGCGGCGGCTCGACGGCGGCGGCGGCTCGTCGGCGGTGACAGGGCCGGTAGTGGCGGCGGCTGCAGTCGGCAGCGGCGGCGGCAGCACGGCAGAAGTGGCCGCTGCTGCTGCTGGGGCCTGGAAGGGCGGCGATGGGGCCGTGAAGAGCGGCAACGGGGATGCTAAGGGCGGCGATGGGGCCGCGAGGGGCGATGACGGGGCCGCTGAGGGCGGGGACGGGACCGCTACGGGCGGCGACGGGGCCGCGAGGGGCGGCGACGGGGCTGCTAGGGGCGGCGACGGGGCCGCGAGGGGCGGCGACGGGGCCGCTGAGGGGTGGCGACGGGGCCGCGAGGGGCGGCGACGGGGCCGCTAGGGGCGGCAACGGGGCCACGAGGGGCGACGACGGGGCTGCTAGGGGTGGCAACGGGGCCGCAAGGGGCGGCGACGGGGCCGCTGAGGGGCGGCGACGGGGCCGCGAGGGGCGGCGACGGGGCCGCTGAGGGCGGCGACGGGGCTGCTAGGAGCGGCGACGGGGCCGCTAGGGGCGGCAACGGGGACGCAAAGGGGTGGCGACGGGGCCGCTAGGTGGCGGCGACGGGGCCGCTAAGGGTGGCGACGGGGCCACTAAGGGCGGCGACGGGGCCGCTAAGGGGTGGCGACGGGGCCACTAGGGGCGGCGACGGGGCCACTAAGGGCGGCTAAAGGGCCGTGTAAAGGCAGGGGACGCGACGGGAGGGCGGCCCACGGGGCGCGCCTCGGGCAGGGGCGACTCGCGCTCTGGGCAGAAAAAAAAACAATTTATCGATTTTCAGTGGTGGGCCCTAGGAAGCGTTCCCAATAGGGAACCTGCTCTGATACCATGTATGCGCATGCTGAGCTTGAAGGCCGCGGTGGTGGAAAATGCAAAAGCGCCAAGGCGCCGGCGGCTGTGCTGAGTCTCTCGGGCAGGCACTCGCAGGATGTGGCTGGTGGCGAGGAGCAGGCGCTGCCCAAGCCAGTCTTTGAAGGTATGTGGTTCCCCCTTTCCCTCTCTGGTTGTTTTTTAGAATTCCGTCCACGTTTATTGTTACAAGGTGCACCAACAACTATGTCGATGGTGAAATGACACCTACATTGTCCCGAATTTGTTGCTTTCGCAGTAGGGATAGCAAACAAGCGAGGTGGTGGCGGTATCAACCATGACGAGGATGAGCCTGGAGCAGTGGCTGATGGGAAAGAGCATGGACGTGAAGCTATGATCGCGTACAAACGACGCAAATATGTGGACTCGGGCGGTCGCGACCAAAAAGCAAGACAAGCTCGATAAGGCCCGAAAAAGTATGTGTCGAGCTCGTCGGGTTCGGAGGAGGGATCCAGCGACAGTGAATTGGGCAGCTCATCTGGGAGTGAGGAGGTATATGAGGACGAGGATGACAAGGAGGAGGAGGAGGAGGAGGAGGAGGAGGAGGAGGAGGAGGAGGAGGAGGAGGATGAGGAGTTGGAGCCGGAGAGCGAGGATGGGGAGGAGGCTCGGCCTTTGAAGAGGAGGAGTGTGCGGAAACCCAAGAAGGGCAACGAGAAGTGAAAATCGGAGAAGGGACGAATGAAGAGCTGTAAAAGGAGTGTGCGTTGTGCCAAACCACCTAGCAAGAGCCACAGACCTCGATCCGTAGCTAAAATTATGGGTGTGCGTCCTAAGGCGAAGCGGGAGTTGGATTTTTACGAGTCCATGGGTCTACGAGGTCCGTCAAGCTCTTACGGCCGGAAAGCCGCGGGGGGGCTGAAGCAGAAGGATTGAGATGACCCGTACGCTGCGTTACGCGAGCCAATGGATTCGCCTGAGAAGAGAGATCCAATGGCTTGGGGGTCATCGCGTTTTAGCAAGGAAGCGACGGACCCGCCTGCAAAGCATACGCGGGGTCACGCAGTTCATGTGAAAATCGAGGGGGCAACGAAGCGGCACGAACCCTCGGCTGCTGCAGCAGCCAATGACGGTGTGGGAGGAGGTGTGTGGGCGAATGCCTTGGGTGAATGTGGCGGCAGTGTGTAAGGCTCCATGTGGGATGTACGGGAAAGCAAGGGAGAAGGAGGAGACGCGAAAATGGAGCCGGCGACTAAGGAGGGGAGGGGAGAGATCATGGGTACACCTGGCGCATCCATTCGGCCCGATATGGCTGGCGGCAAGACTCAGGAGTAGCTCTTGCGAGAGCTTGCTCAGCGGGACCGCGAAATTGCGGAACTCAAGGCAAGGCCAGGATCCAAAGGACCAGTCAAACCCTGCACCCCTCCGTCCAGGCCTCCTCCTCTGGCGTCCATGTCGAGCGGCCCACCTGCGGAGGGACCCGGTCCAGGCGTGGCGCCAGAAAGCCCAGCGACGAAAGATGTACCGGTCCGTCGAACGCGTGGGATGCCCACACCCAAGCAGCTGAAGGTGAGTATGTTTTTGTGCTTGGCAATGGGTGGCATGGGGCTCAGTGATAGCTGCAGCCCTCTCTCTCAACCCCTTGTTTCCCCCCCCTCTTTCTGCTGGTTAGCGTGTTGGTGGCATTATGCGCAGTGATAGCGGCATGGCTGCAGTGGGATAGGCACTCCCAGTACGACTCGCTTCAGGGAGGTGGCGCTGGGCATACGGTGCTCTCACACTCTGCCCCCTCTCCCCTATCTCAAGCCCCCTCTCCCCTATCTCAAGCCCCCTCTCCCCTATCTCACCGTAACAGTTCTCTCTCCTCTCCCTCCCCCCTCTCTCCCATCCCTCCCCTACCTCTTCCAGAGCCCCTGTTCATGGTGCTGGAGAACATGGGAGGTGGCGCTGGGCGTACGGTGCTCTCACACTCTGCCCCATCTCCCCTCTCTCACCAAAACAATTCTATCCCTTCTCCCTCCCCCCTCTCTATCCCATCCCTCTCCCTCCTCTTCCAGAGCCCTTATAAACGGTGCTGCTGGTAGCACGGGTGGCATGCGGCGCAGTGATAGCAGCAGCCCTCTCTGTCAACCCCACGTGACCCCCCTTCTTCCCGCCGCTCCTCCCTCCCCTTTCTTTCCCATCCCTCCCCCTCCTCTTCCAGAGCCCTTCTAAAAGGTGCTGCTGGTCGCGCGTGTGGCATGCGGGGCAGCGTGGGATAGGGGTGGCTGCAGTGGGAGTTGAGACTCCCAGTACGAGGAGAACATGGGAGGTGGCGCTGGGCATACGGTGCTCTCGCACTCTGCCCCCTCTCCCATATTTCACTCTGACTATTTTCTCCCCTCTCTCTCCCCTCTCCCTCCCATCACTCCCCTACCTCAGCCAGAGCTCCTGTTCATGGTGCTGGTGGTGGTGTGGGTGGCATGCGGCGCAGTGATTGCAACAGCCTTCTCTCTCAACCTCTGAATTCCGCCCTTCATTCGGACTCATCATTCATTTTTTCCTTTCCAATCCACCCGTCCGTCATAGATTCATTTCGCCAAGGGGCAGGACCGGATGTGCCTCGAAGCGCCAGACCATACCATAGACTTCTACCCAACGCTCGAGCAGCGCCTGCAGGTTTTGTATCAAGTTATCAGCGAGACACACATCATCAACATGATGCAGCTGCGAGAGGCTATGGAAGACAAAAGCATCGTCGACACCTTTAAAAGATCGAACGTGGCTTCCACCTCAAGCACGAAGTGCTCGTAACTTTTGGCAAGAAGGTGGAAGGCCTTCGTGCAGCTGATCTCTCACTTGGCACCAAGAAGGAGCGGAAGATGTTGAAGAAATACCATCCGAGTGAGTACTTACTTGCGTTACTATTTTACTTCCCCTATTGACATGTCTGCTTATGCACCCCTCGTGCTTGCCCCACGATGATGAAGTACATACCCCTAATGCATCCCCACTTTGGCACGCGACTACATACCTGCTCTCCTTGCCCAAGCTTGTAGAGCATGTGCAAACACATCATGACAGCCATACGTTGGTTCTTCTCCCACTCTCCCCTTCTCTCGCCCCCCTTTTATCTCCCGCCCTCCCCTTCTCTCCCGCCATCCCGTTCTCTCCCGCCCTCCCTTTCCCTTGCGCCCTCCCCTTCTCTACCACCCTCCCCTTCTCTCCCGCCCTCCCCTTCATCCATACCCTTTGGACAACCCTTAACCATGTCATGCATGATCACGTATGTCACATGCTGCCCCGCATTGTCATGCATGCGCACAGGAGGGAATCAGCGGGTCAGCTCGTGGGGGAACAACAGAGAAGGGCTCCCGTTCACCAACGGCCGGTTTGTAGATGCGGTCCGGGAATCATTTCGGGATTTCTGTGTCGGGCGCCGGGTGTGCGTCAAAGCCTACCACATAGCCTGGTCAATCATGGTGGTAAGACATTATTGCTCAACCCATGGTATGCTCTAGCTTTGCATGCTATTATAGCACCCCGACATGGTATGTGGGGCTATTTGCGAAGCCAGTAAACTCTATGCGAATGCGTCCACTAAAGTCTCATGTTCCCTCCCTCCCATACTTTGCTATGCTATTTCAGATTGACCAGGGCTTGTCAAAGGTTAAGACTGACTTGTACATCTCGAACTCCCACTGGAAAAACAGTGAATGGATGACGGGTTTGCACCGAAATGTGCGGAGGATTATCAAAGACCACTTTAGATGCCACACCCCCGTGTACAACACAGATATGCAGGGCTTCAAGTGGGGCGACAGTGGGCTGTATGTTCACGAGTCGGCGTTCTGGGGGACGGCCGAGCTTGATGATGAGAAGAAGGACCTGAAGGAGGAAGAGCAGGAGGTGTACGACACGGAGGACATGGAGACGGATGACGAGGAGGAGGAGGAGGAGGAGGAGGAGGAGGAGGAGGAGGAGGAGGAGGAGGAGGAGGAGGAGGAGGAGGAGGAGGAGGAGGAGGAGGAGGACGACGACGACGACGACGACGACGACGACGACGACGACGACGAGGACGACGAGGAGGAGAAGGAGAAACAGTGGGGGCAGGAGCGGAGGAAGAGCAAAAGGCACAAGAGATGCAAAATCAGGGGAGGCAAGGGGGATGAGGAAGAGGAGGAGTAGGAGGAAGAGGAGGAGGATGAGAAACGGGGGGGGCAAGAGCTTAGGAAGGGCAGAAGGCAGAAAAGAGGGAAAATCAGGGGAGGCATGAGGGAAGAGGAAGAGGAAGAGGAGGAGGAAGAGGAGGAGCAGGAGGATGAGAAACAGGGGGGGCAAGAGCGGAGGAAGGGCAGAAAGCACAAGAGAGGCAGAGGCAAGGGAAGCAGGAGGGAAGAGGAAGAGGAGGAAGAGGAGGAAGAGGATGAGGATGAGGATGAGAAGCAGGGGGGCCAGGAGCGGAGGAAGGGCAAAAGACACAAGAGTGGCAAAAGAAGGGGAGGCAAGAGGGCCAAGTGATGGGGTGACAAGACAAGGAGGGCAGCAGATGAGGCATGAGTGGAGTTTACAAAAGGGGGCAGCAGGAGAGGCATCACATACTTGCAAGGAGAGTTCAATACGATGTAGAGGCATTGGTGGAGACAGCAAGGGGGGCAGCAGGCGAGGCAAAAGAGTGGAGTCAGCATGGGGGGCAGCAAGAGAGGCAAAGGAGTGGAGTCAGCATGGGGGGCAGCAAGAGAGGCAAAGGAGTGGAGTCAGCATGGGGGTCAGCAGGAGAGGCAATGTGAGGAGTGTGCAAGGGGGGGCAACCAGCGAGGCAACTGGAGGAGACAACAAGGGGGTGCAGCAGAAAAGGCATGAGTGGAGAGAGCTATGGGGACAGCAGAAAAGGCACGAGTGGATAGAGAAAGGGGGACAGCATTAAAGACGGGAGTGGCGCAAGGGGGGCAGCAGTATAGCCATGTCTGGAGAGGACAAAGCAAACAGCAGTAAAGGCATGACTCGAGAGCGCCAGGGGCGGAGCAGCAGACGCATGAGAGGGCAGAACATGCGAGGAAGCAGTGGACGCAGGGGGAGGGCATGTCAACGGGAGTAGTGTTTGGCCCCGTCCTCGCTTGGGCGGAGCTGACCGCGGAACCGCAGGAGACCGCGGGAGGCCGCGGGCAACCGCGGGACCGCGGGAGGCCGCGGGAGGTCGCGGGAGACCGCGGGACCGCGGGAGGCCGCGGGAGACCGCGGGACTGCGGGAGGCCGCGGGACCGCGGGAGGCCGCGGGACTGCGGGAGGCCGCGGGACCGCGGGAGGCCGCGGGGCCGTGGGAAGCCGCGGAAGGCAACCTCGGGATCACGGGACCGCGGGGACCACGGTGGGCGCTGGTGGACGACCGGGGGCCACGGGGGCCGCGGGATACCCGGTCGACCAGGATACCCGGGCGACGTGGGCGAAAGTCGCCGGGGGTGTTCTCTGTGAGGACGACCTCGGGGGTGGTATCCCGAGGTCGACGTGGCTGGTGGGCGCCGTCACGGGTGGAGTGTCTGCGCTGGGCATGTGATGGGGAGTTGGACGCCAACCAGCTGCACGCACCTGCGAAGAAGGTGCACCGGTGTCCCGCGGATGCAACGCTGTGCAGCCGACTTACTACAGCGTTGGCACACCGCGGACTAGCAACGTTGGCAAGCCGCGACTCTGCTCTGCAGGAGCGCGGTCGACCAAGTCGTGCTGGCACGCGGTCGACCGTGCTGCGCTGGCAGTCGACCAGCAGCCTTGCTAGGTCTGATGTAGTCTGTGTTGCCAATGTTGATGCAATCATTCTGAACTTTTGTTGTCATGTTTTCATAGTGAAACTCTTACCAATTTTTCCCGTGAACTAGCAAGCAGTGTTAGCACTTGGAAACGACGAAGGAACGAACGAACGCAGAGATCACACGAGCATCCATGCCTAGCCCGTAGTCTAGCTCCCATTGCACTAGTTGTCTCCGCATGGTGCGGTGAGCGTGGACGACACCGCAAAGACACCTTCGGTTTAGCTTACTTCTCACTCACCTAGCTAGTTCGTAGACTAGCGGCTGTGCACAACGCCATGGTTGACCCCGTAGTAGAGGCGGGCGTCGTGGACACCCTGGAGGCACGGCTGGAGAACGCGAGGAGACATCATGCGGTGAACGAGTATGGAACTCTCCCGCTGACGGTCGTCGAGGCTGGCATCCGCGCCGTGTGGGCAACGGAGCACCCTTCCCGACCGGTGTCTCCTCGACCGGTGAACAACGCGGGCGGCGTCGACGCGGGAGTCAACGCCGCGGGTGACCAAGTCGGTAGCAACGCTGGAGGCACATCAAGGCAGCGAGGGGTGATTCACGCCAATGAAATCGGCGGCGTTCAAGCGCGAGGGATGCAGTCGTCCGCGGCTGCAGGGGCCTCGCAGGGCTACGTGGGAGGCAGACGATGTGAATTGGCGCCGATGTCTGCAACGCACATGACCGCGGGAGGAATTGCGCCGAGCTACGGCTACTTCAAGTTTACGCCGGACTGGATCTTGGTCACCCCTCCGCTGGTCGGTCGTCCCGACATCCTCACGTGGAAGGAAGCCATTGAGCCCCAGCTGGAGATGGCCGGGCTGATGGGCTTCACCTGCGGAACCGTGGCAACGCCGGAGGAGCACTACCCCGACCTGCGAGCGGAATTTTGTGCCGTGGAGTTGCTGACCTTCACGGTCATCTTGCGGTGTTGCTCACGAGGCGTACAGATCGCCCTGAAGTCGTGCAGGGAGTACCTCGACGCCGGCCACCGGGCATGGCATTTCATCGAATCAACTTACCAGGTCACCGACGACTTGTTCATCGCCCACCTTAAGGGGCAGTTGACGCACCTGTGTATGGGCGACGACGAGACCGCGACTGACTACTGCAACCGAGCTCGGCGAATTCTTGCCACCATTCGGATGGCTGGCGCAGAGTACTCAACGGCATTGTACGTTACACACGTCATGCAGAGACGTCCCGAGCAGCTACAACCTGCTGAAGCGGCTGTCGATGGCACCGAGCATGCGGGCGACGCTCAACGAGGACACATTGACCTCTTACATCCTGCAGGACGAGGCGATGTAGGAGGCTAAGTGGTCCTAGGAGCTCCTCGCACAAGTGAACTATGTCGCCCCGGTGAAGCAAGGGGGTTGGCCGGGACAGCGCGGGCAGTCTGGTGGCAATGACCACGGTGGCGGGAAGCCGGGGAAGAATGCCAACAAGTAGAAGTCGGCCAAGGATGGCGGTCGTGGAGGAGGAGGCCGACGTCGAGAATGCTGGCTGTGTGGTGATCCCGATCACCTCTCCTTCGAGTGTCCCGACCATAGTGACTCGGGCGACGACAACACCAGGGGAGGCCGCGGAAGGTTTGGCAGCCGTCATCCGCGTCGAGGAAACCAGCCACAAAAGGAGAAGCAATCGAAAAAGGACGCCGACTCCTCCGTGGGTGGAAAAGGGCGAGGCGACAAGGAGGCGTCGTGGTCGCTAGTCGGCGTCGTGGAGCCAAATGTCTCGTTGGCGCCGAATCCTGGCGAGGATTTCCTAGCGACGACGGCAGTTGTGCAAGCAAACCCCGCGGTGGTCCTGCTCGACAGCGGCTGCTCGCACCACCTGATGGGGACGGAGGAGGCCTTCGTCGACTTGGGGTCGAGCGGTGACGTGAAGCACGTGCGTGGCTTCAATGGGGCGCTGCAAGACGTTCGCGGCCGTGGCACGGTTGCGTTGCAAGGGGAGGCCGGGAAGCGGGTGCTCATCTCCGACGTTCTCTACGTCCCGGGCGTGCAGGCGAATCTGCTTTTGGCTTGCGAGCTGAAGGAGAGCGGGGTGACGCTGAAGGACGACGGCGACCGGATGTTGCTCGTCTCCGCGGCGGGGGACGTGCTCAGTCGAGCAACTTACACCGGCCGGGTCCTCTGCACTAACCTGCACCCATGCGCGGTAAAGTTGACGACGCCCGCGCAAGAGGAGGTGGCCCTGCGGGCGATAGTCTCGGCGACGAAGGCAACCCAAGACAGGATGCACGCGAGGCTCGCGCATGTTGGCATGGACATCATACATAGTTCGGCAAAGCACGAGGTCGCCACCGGCCTGGACCTCAAGTCGGCGTCTGGCCCCGACTCACTGTGTGTTTCGTGCGTTGGTGGGAAGCTGGCGCAGCACACCTTCCCCGACTACGGCTCCGACGCCGACGACGTCCTGGCCGTCGTGCACATCGACTTGTGCGGGCCATTTCGCGTGGCTGCCAAGGACGGCAGCCTGTACTTCTTGCTGCTGAAGGACCGCAAGACCCGCTACGTGTGGGTGAGGCCGGTCGCCAAGAAATCAGACGTGCTGCTGGAGTTCCAGAAGTGGCTGGTGCTGGTGGAGCAGCAGGCGAAACATTGGGTGCTGCAACTGCGTTCGGACCGCGAAGGGGAGTTCCTTGGAAAGGACTTCACCGCCTTCGTGGACAGCAAGGGAATCGTCCACGACTTGACCTGCCCCTACACCCCGCAGCAGAATGGGATGGCGTAGCGAGAGATGAGGACGGTGGTGGAGTCGGTGCAGACGATGCTGCTGCACATGGGTGTGCAGCACCACTGGTGGCATCTCGCTCTGCGGTGCGCAACTGCCTAGAGCAGTTGTCGCTGCCACCCGGGACAACGCCTTACTAGCTCCTCACTGGGCAGATGCCCGACTTGTCGATGGCGCGGGTGTTGGGCTGCATGGCGCAGTTCCTTGTCCCTGAGCAGTAGCCTGAAAACTGCAGCCTAAGGCTCGGTGGGGCCTTCACCTCGGCGTGTCGGAGGAGAGCAAAGGCTGGGAGCTCCTCGACATCGCCGACAACCGGGTGGTCACCACGTCAGACGTGGTGTTCTACGAAACTCTAACGCTGGAGGTGTGGAAGTCGGAACTCGGGCCAGCGTCGGGGCGGACGCGGGCCACCCCGCCGACGGACACCTCGACGGCGACGCTTCCTCTGCTCGCCGAGGTCGGTGAGCAGGCTGATGATGATGCAGCGGTCGCCCCTACCTCGCCATCCCCTGCCCCTTCTTCCCGTCCCCTTCCCGTCGAACTGCGTGGCCTAACTTCGGTGTCGGCCTCCGGCGATGAGGGGAGCCGTGAGGCGTCGCCTGTGGCGCCAGCCAAGAGCATCGCCGGTGGCCGACGTGACGCCCAGCCAGTCGTGGAGAAGCGGGACGCGGAGGAGACCGTGGACAAGACCGCGGAGGAGACCACGGAAGAGCCCGCGGCTAGCAGGCAGCTGACAGGGGAACAGGCAACAGCTAAGCCGACCGTGGAGTAGTTGGCAGGGGAGCTGACGACAGGGGAGCAGTTGGCAGTGTCGCCGACCGTGGTGCACCCGGACGCTGAGGGCAGTAACCGCGGGGGCCGCCGGACCGCGGGGGGGGGGGGCGGGACCGAGGGACCGCGAGGGGTCCACCAACATCGATATGGTGGAGGTTCAGCCTGGACCTCGGAAGTCGTGCCGAATTCGGAGGCCACCCGACGTCTTCGTCCCCGCTGCCTTCACCTTGGTGTACAATGTGGACGACAACGACCTGGCGTATGATGAAGCCGAGGACGATGAGGAGTTTTTGGAGCTCGACCCCGACATGCACGCCGATCCCGAGCACCGTTGGGACATCTCGACCATGATGGTGAAGGAGGCGTTCGCGAGCCGGAAGGGCCCGGCGGTGAAGGCCACTATGGAGGAGGAGATCCGCAACCTCATCAACATGGGCACTTGGGAGCTGGCCGAACGCCCGCCGGGGGTGAACATCATGAAGAACCGGTGGGTGCTGACGACGAAGTACCACATCAACAACACTGTCGAGCGCGAGAAGGCGAGGCTGGTCGTGAAAGGCTTCACGCATGTAGATGGCGCTGACTACGACGAGACGTACGCGCTTGTGAGCAGCTACGTCACGCTGATGATTTTCCTTAGCATCATCGCCGTCCTCGACTTCAACTTGATGCAGCTGGACATGAAGAACGCCTTTTGCAGAGCAAGCTCGACCGCGTGCTGTACATGTACCAGACGGACTACTTCAACGACGGGACCAGCCGGTTGTGCAAGCTGTTGAAGAGCCTCTATGGGCTAAAGCAGTCGCTGCTGCTGTGGTACACGGCTCTCAACGACGTGTTGGTTGGCGCCGGGTGGAAGAAGAGCCAAGTCGACGAGGCTCTGTACTTCAAGGTCGGCGATGACAAGGTGACCTGCTGGGTGCTGGTCTACGTCGACGACCTTCTCACCGCGAGCAGCAGCACCGCGATGCTGAAGGAGCTGAAGGAGCTCCTGGAGGCCACCTTCGAGCTGCACAATATTTCGCCGGTGCAGAAGTACCTCGGCCTGGAGATCATGCGCGATAGGTCGGCGCGGAAGCTGTGGCTGCACCAGCAGGGCTACGCCAACAAGCTGCGCAGGTGCTACATCGACGAGGAGCACACCGGGCGCACTCCGAAGACGCCGGTCTCCGTCGCCGCCTACGCAGAGCAGACATTCGACGACGAGGAGGCGCAGGAGCGCGAGGAGGAGGAGTACTAGCAGAAGTTCAGCTCGCTGCAGTTCGCGGCGACGATGACGAGGCCGGGCATTGCATTCGCGTGCAGCAGGCTGGGGAGCAGCCTCACAGTGAGGAGCGACCAGCACTGGCGCGAGATCGACCGCTGCCTCGCCTACCTCGCCAACACGTGATACACCGCTCTGGAGTTTGGCGGTGGTCCGCAGTCACTGAAGTTGGTCGGCTACGTGGACGCCAGCGACAAAAAGAATCCGATGAGCACGGGCGGCTACGTGTTCGTCTACGGAGGGGCCGCGGTCTCTTGGTCGAGCCAGCGCATCAAGTGTGCGATGCTGTCATTGACCGAGTCTGAGTACGTGGCGGCCGTCGAAGCACATGGAGCGGCGACAGGAGGGAAGTTGCCTTCGCTTCCTCCTCGCCGAGTTCCAGCGGCTGGACGCCGGGAAGCCGACTATCCTCAGGGTGGACAACAAGTCGGCCATTATGGTCGCCGAGGGCATGGGGTTGACGGGCAACCTCAAGCACATGGAGCGGCAACAGGCCTGGCTGCAGCACATGGTGAAGCACGGGAAATTTTCGCTGCAGTACATCCCGACCACTGAGCAGCCAGCGGACTTTCTGACAAAGGCGTGACCGCAGTGGGCGCTGGTGGACGACCGGGGGCCACAAGGGCCGCGGGATACCCGGTCAACCAGGATACCTGGGCGACGTGCGCGAAGGTCGCCGGGCTGTTTTCTGCAAGGACGACCTCGTGGGTGGTATCCCAAGGTCGACGTGGCTCGTGGGCGCCGTCACGGGTGGAGTGTCTGCGCTGGGCGTGTGACGGGGCGTTGGGCGCCAACTAGCTGCACGCACTTGCAAAGCTGGTGCACCATTGTAAGGCAGGTGCAACGCTGTGCAGCCGACTTGCTGCAGCGTTGGCACACCGCAGACATGCAACGTTGGCAAGCCGCGACTCTGCTCTGCTGGAGCACGGTCAACCAAGTCGTGCTGGCACGCAGTCGAGCGTGCTGCGCTGGCAGTCGACCAGCAGCCTTGCTAGGTCTGATGTAGTCTGTGTTGCCAATGTTGATGCAATCATTCTAAACTTTTGTTGTCATGTTTTCCTATTGAAACTCTTGCCAATTTTTCCCGTGAACTAGCAAGCAGTGTTAGCACTTGGAAACGACGAAGGAACAAACGAACGCAGTGTCAGAATTTGATGTTTGTGTAGCCTGCAGTGGGGTACTCTATAGCGAGTACAGCCCGAATTAGGGTTTGCTCTATATACTGTACTGCATGCTAGTGAAAATCCTTTTCCTGTTTCTGGTTCTGCCTAGCCTTTCAACATGCAGAGATCACACGAGCATCCATGCCTAGCCCGTAGTCTAGCTCCCGTTGCACTAGTTATCTCCGCAGGGTTGTAGTACCATAACTAGGGAAGGCGCGGATGAGAGATCAGGGAGACAACACAAGGGGCAGTAACAGGGAGAGGCAGAAAGTGGGGTCGCAGCCCAGGCTAGGATCATGGAGGATAGGTGTAGGGGAGAGCACGCTCGGCCTAGAGCACAAGAGATGGGGTGGAGCATGAGAAGCAGGTAGTAGGATGATGCAGATCAACCTAATTGGCGGTGTGTTTGACTAGACAGGGTGGGTTTAGGATGCTGTTTTATGTGCCTTTTTAGGTGGCAATAATCTGCTTTTACCTAGGCTTCTGAAAATGTATATTTTGAATGCAAGTATAAGGCAGCTAAACATCTTTCTAAACAACACGTAAAGTCTTGCAAGTCTCCTTATAATGAAACCCGATATCCATAAAGAGTACAATGCAATGAGATCCAATCTCCGAAATTGCTCTTCGGAAACTCCAACCATACTTTTGCCAGAGGTTTTCACCTGGTAGGTTTGAACAGAGAAGCATAGCAGAAGCATTTGAAAAGCGTTCGACAAAGCATTTGAAAAAATGCCTATACTTTCTCAAAAAACGTTAGAAACACTACGTTTATGAATCATTTGAGAAAGCTCCAAAGCATGTCTTTTCATTGACCTTCTGGATGCAGGATTTTTTGTGATGTAATAAAAGCTGCAATATAATGAACCCTAGAAGTAATCGCTACAATATTTCCATATAGAAATAGATTTCTTGAAGAAAATAACAAGGGTCCTGCGGTCAAGAAAATGGTATGGATAAAGGGGAAATTGACAGGAGAGGGAATAACGGAGGGAAGACAGTAAATATAGAAGAAACAGAACTAACGATGTATTTATACAGATTCTGAAAACGGATGAACGTAGAATCACGAAATTGAAGATACGGAAGGAAATGGACCGGCGGAATGGAAAGCAAAGGAACGGCATGCATACATAAGGATGTTTTGAAGGAACAATTTATGATATAAATCGATTGAAAGATGAATCTAGGAAGTGTAAGGCACCAACGGAAGGAAAGAGACAAACACAACACAAAAAGTGGTTTATGTCAGAATGTTATGTTTCTCTTGTGAGAATAAGCGAACAGGAATGAATGAACTAGCAGTGAAATGAGTACAAGTAGGAAACCCTAGAATTGTGTACCCCCTATAGGCTAACCCACTGTAGCCTACACAAGCAGAACATATATAATGTTTGACACACCCCCATAGGCAAAGTGGGGGAGAACAAGGGGTCACAAGACCAGTCAAGCAAAGCAAAGCAAGCTCAGGGTGGATCACAAAGTCACCACACAGTCCGAACACAAGAGCAGGGCCAGAGGCCAGTTCACATGCAGGAGTACAGACATATATATAAAACTAGACAAGCAAGAGCAGGTATATATATATGTCACAGTACAAGTGAAGTCAAGAGGAGAGCAAGTGAGGCAAGACAGGCACAAGACCCAGCTGGGTGCAAAAGCGCTGATGGTCACAAGGCGCGAGTGCCTTGGTGAACACATCAGCAGTGTTGGCCTCAGAGGCCACGTACGCAAGTCGCAACTGACCACGCTGCTGCAACTCACGAGCAAGGAAGTAGCGGAGAGCAATGTGCTTCGTTCTGTGCTCCAAGCGCTGCTCTCGACACAAGGCCAGCATGGCCTTGTTGTCTACGTACAGCACTGGAGGAGAACGAGGTGGCTCTCCAAGGTCAGTCAGCAGGTAGGTGAGCCAGCGAAGCTCCTGTGCAGCCATGGCCCCGGCGTAGATCTCAGCCTCACAACTGGAGCCGAGAACCGAAGACGAGCGAGTAGACCGCCACGAGACAGAGCCGGAACCAAGGCTGAAGGTGTAACCCTGTGACGACCGCTGCGTAGCCTGGTCGTCAGCCCAAGAAGCGTCCGCGTGGCCGGTAAGGACCACTGGACTCCGCCCTCCAAGCACTAGCCCCATGCCCGACGTACTGCACAGGTAGCGCAATACCCTCTTCGCTGCAGCCATGTGCTCTGGTCTGTGTCTCCCAGGAGCAACATAGCGTGCAAGAATGCTCAGAGGGTATGCAAGGTCAGGTCGTGTGCAGGTCATCAGGTACATGAGGCAGCCAACAAGCTCTGCATACGGACCACTCGACTCTACGGACTCATCCGAAGGCAGAGCTGAGAGTGAGTGGCGAGTAGGCAGAGGAGTGGCCTGAGGCGAGGAGTACGTGAAGCCAAAGCGCTGAAGGACCTGCTGCACCATGTGTGACTGAGTCAAGGTAATGGTGCGGCGTGCTCTGTCCCGAGTGATCTGCAAGCCAAGGTAGCTGCGCAGTTCACCCAGGTCTGTGCACGTGTGTCTCTTCAGCAGTTCGGACTTCACGTAGGCGAGTCCAGCAGTGTCCGCTGTGGCAAAGACCAAGTCGTCGACGTACACGAGGATGTAGAACGGCGGCAGTGAAGTGTCGGTGCGCAGAAACAGCGACGGGTCGGCAGTAGAAGGAGCAAACCCAAGAGCCGCAAGCGTAGTCCTCAGTGTGTCGTGCCACTCACGCGGTGCCTGGCGGAGACCGTAGACTGGCCGTCGGAGGCTCCACTGGGTGCCAGGAGGGAAAGTCCCAGTGAAGCCAGGTGGACGGCGCAGCCAGATCTCCTCGTGCAGGCTACCCTGCAGGAACGCAGTGCTGAAGTCGAGAGAGTGAAGCTCGTAGTCGCGCTGAGCGGCTATGTGCAGCAGCACCCGAAGAGTGGTCATCTTCGGGGTGGGAGAGAAGGTCTGAAAGTAGTCAACTCCCTACCGCTGACTGAAGCCACGAGCAACGTACCGTGCCTTGAAGACAGGTGGAGAGCCCGGCGGCCGCTTCACCCTGAAGATCCACATGCCACTGACGATGTTCGCCCCAGGAGGGGGAACCGCGTCAACGTAGGTGCCTGTGGACTTCCAGGAAGCCATCTCTGCATCCATAGCTGCCTGCCACTAAGAGGAGTAGGGACCCTCTACGGCCTCCGCGTAAGAACGCGGAGTCGGGATGTCTAGTGCATCCGGGTCTCCCTCAGGGGCAAGCAGTACAGACGCGAGATGAGGTGAAGCAGCCGCTAGACACTGTAACTCCTCCTGCCTGTCCTCTAGGACGTCCGTGCCAAGAGCACACTCACCCCCGACGGACGGAGGACAGACAGACGCAGACTCAGCAACAAGACTAGCAGCGTAGTCGAGACGACAGCGAGCAGCAAAGTCAACGAGCTCAGCGACTAGAGCAGACGCAGCAGTGGACTCAAAAGAGGGGTCAGTGACGACAGTAGCAAGCAGACGCGTGACAGTAGGACTGGCAGCGCGAAGAGAGTCCGACTCAGGGTCGGCAAGCGCAGGAAGAGAGGACTCAGGAGGAGAAGGCAAAGGGGCACGCAGAGGAGCAGTGGACGGACGCAGAGACATCCGGTGCGTGCCAGGGACAGGAGGAGGACGCTGACGCGAACCGCGACCACTAGCGCGAGCAGCACGAACAGGCGACGCGGGACGAGACGCAGGCTCACGACGCTCAGTAAGACCTCCAGTAGGACCAGTGTAAGGAGAGGGAGCAGGCAGAGGAGAGGAAGGCTCCAACAGTGACTGCGACTGGACAGGCTGTGGACACTCTACCGAAGGAGAAAGACCAAGAACCTGCTGTAGGAGCGGAACGAAGTACGGCCGAGGCCGCGCGGCAGCTCCAGACTCAGCAGGGACAGCACCAGCACCCTCAGCGACAGCACCAGCGCCACCAACACCTCCAGCGGCAGGACCTCCAGCAGCACCAGCAGCAGAACCACCGCCAGGACAGACAGCAGTAGTCTCAGCACCAACACCCTCAGCAGCTCCAGCTCCAGTAGGACCCGCAGGCCCAGCAGCTCCGGGACCGGCAGCACCAGCACCCTCGACGGTCGACGAAGCTCCAGCTCCAGCAGCACTCCTCCAACGGCGAGCAAACCACTCGCGCAGCTCCTGTGGAGAGAGGGGCTCCCGGCGAGACGCAGCAGCAGGAGAAACCCCAGGCTCAGCAGCTCCAGACTCAGCACCCCCAGGCACAGCAGCTCCAGACGTAGCACCCCCAGGCTCAGCAGCTCCAGACTCAGCACCTCCAGGCTCAGCAGCTCCAGACTCAGCACCCCCAGACTCAGTAGCTCCAGCTCCAGTAGGACTCGCAGGCCCAGCAGCTCCGGGACCGGCAGCACCCTCAGCAAGCGAAGAAGCTCCAGCTCCAGCAGCACGCCTCCAGCGGCGAGCAAACCACTCGCGCAGCTCCTGTGGAGAGAGCGGCTCCCGCCCAGCAGTCGCAGGCTCCGCACCTCCAGGCTCAGCACCCCCAGGCTCAGCAGCTCCTGACGTAGCACCCCCCGACTCAGCACCCCCAGCAGCAGCACCCCCAAGCTCAGCACCCCCCGGCCTCGCACCCCCAGGCTCAGCACCCCCAGCAGCAGCACCCCCAAGCTCAGCACCCGCAGGCGTAGCACCCCCAAACTCTGCACCCGCAGCAGGACCAGACTCAGCAGCAACCTCGACTGGCTCGATTGTGTCTACCTGGGACACACCTGAAGGGGCAGGAACCTGAGGGGGGAGGGGGTCTACCGGGGGGGGAACTGGCACCAGGAAGTCCGGTGGGGGGGGGAGGGAAGGAGTACGGTAGGGGAAGAGGCGGTAGAAGGGGACTGACTCGTCGAACGTGACGTCCTGGGAGGACAGAACACGACGAGAGGAGGGGTGGTAGAACTGCCACCCTGGAGCGTCAAGGGGGAAGCCAAGGAAGACACAGGGAGCAGCACGGGGTGACAGCTTGTCCGCAGACAAGTCGCGGACAAACGCCCGAGATCCCCAGACACGGAACGCAGACGCATCGCCAACCTTCCCCGTCCACAGTAACACTGGGGACATCGCGGGCCGAGAGACCCTGGGGTGAAGGTTGAGCTGATGCGCCGCGTACCGAACCGCAAACGGCCACAGAAAATGGGGGGCAGCCGCATGCATCATGGACGTACGAGCGACATCCATGACCATGCCAATGCGGCGCTCAGCAATCCCATTTTGCTGTGGAGAGTCCGGAAGCGTAAAGGTCTGGCGGATCCCCTGTGCACGACAGTAGTCTCGCAGAAGGCGAGAGGAGAACTCCCCACCTCGGTCAGAGTGCAGACGCAGAACAGGAAAGTCCGAGCCGAAGCTCCTCCTGAGCTGGAGACGAGCCTCGCGGATCCAGTCGATCAGCACCTCAGTGACAGCACCCTTGCTGCGCAAGGGGAAGACTGAGGTGTAACGCGAGTAGTCGTCAACCACCAACAGGAAGTAGTGCTCGTGACCCTGCCCACGGACGGGGGCCGGGCCCCACACGTCCATGTGAAGCGTCTGCAGAGGAGCCTCTGTCGGGGGAAACTGGGAGGAGTGAGGAGCAGCCCTGAGGCGCCCCTCGACACAGGGGACACAGGAAGGTCCTGGTCCCGAAGGAAGGGGAGGGAGAGACTGGGGAAGACCAGAGACAAGGACACGGGAAGCCATGCCCCGAAGACGGGGCAAGGAGGGGTGGCCTAGACGGTGGTGCCACAGAAGAGTCTCGTGAGACAGGAGGCGACACGAACAGGGGGCAGACTCAGGACCAGACCTGGACGCAGCAGCAAACACCTGACCCGACGCTACTACCTGACCGGACGCGGGGACAGGAGGAGACTCAGTGGTCAGGGTGTAGAGGCTCGACCCCGGCCGACGCGAGAACGTGGCCAGGTGCCGGCCTGTGCGTGCGTCCGTGCAGTGGGTCACCCGCTGACTCGCAGGAGTGAACTGGTGAACCCCCGCATCCTGTAGGTCTGCACCACTCACCAAGTTTGTCGAGAACGAGGGGAGGTACAGGCCAGACAGGGTGCCCGAGGGGGCAGCCGGACATGGCAGGACAGTGGAGAAGTGAGCGAGGACAGGACCCCCAGAGGGGTCAGCCAGGGAGACAGCAACCGGCCGACCAAGCGGCGTGAGTGTGGTGCGGTCCCGAAAGAAGGAGCGAGAAGCCCCAGAGTCAAGTGTAAAGGTGAGGGAGGCCGAAGCCAACGCGGTACCTGAGAGCGCAGCCTCACCCGCACCTGAGGAAGCAGACTCACTAGCACCTAGAGCAGCAGCCGCACCTGTACCTGGAGCAGGAGACTCACTAGCACCCAGAGCAGCAGCCTCACCAGTAGCTAGAGCAGCAGGTCCTATACCTGGGTCAGGCGGGACGCACAGGTGACCGGCATGGTCAGCACTAGTAGGCAATGCATACATGGCAGTGAGAATAGCATCATAGTCAAGAGCATATATATCTACCCTCTGCCTAAGCAACTCCACCCAGTCGGGAAGCTCAGTCTCGTCGCCAAACACGGTACGCCAGGCGTCGCTCAGACGGGCGAAGCAGCGGGACTGTGTATGACTACGTGTCCCACAAGGCTGACCAGTCCGAGTACCAGTGCGAATCACGTAAGAGCAGCGAACAGCACTGAGAGACCCTCCACTCTGAGCGTACCACTCACGAAGCTGGCGAGGCGTGAGAGACACGCGAGAGGGTCGCGGGAGCTGCATCTGGCCGCCACCACGAGTAGAAGCAGCAGGAGTGGAAGTAGGAGTAGCGTCGCCACCCCTACAGCCCCAACCAGCGTACCACTCACGCAGCTGCTGGGGCGTGAGGGACTCACGCAGGCGTCGCTGGGGCTGCATCTGGCTCCGCAAGTAGAAGCAGGAGCAGGACTAGCAGCAGGAAGGCAGGCAGCCAGGCAAGCCAAAAGGCAGGCAGGCAGGCAAGCAGGCGACGCGCAGCGTGCTAGCAGGGCAAGAGCTCACCAGTGGTGGGAAGAGTAGGCTCGGCGACTCAGCGGCTCGACAGCTCGGCGGCTCGGCGGCTCGGGCGACTCGGGCGGCTCGGCGGCAAGGCGGCTCGGCAGCAACTGCAGCTCAGCAGCTCAGCGACCCGGCGGCTCGGCGGCAGGGCGGCTCGGCTGCTGGGCGGCTCGGGTGCAGGGCGGCTCGGCGGTGGGGCGGCTCGGCTGCTGCAGGTGAGCGATGAAGGAGGAGGAGAAGCAGGGGAGGCCACACACCTGCCACCCCTCGCCCCCTCAGGTCGCCTCGACAGGCGACGGGAAAAGGGGGGGTGGGTGGTGGGGGCCGGTAGGTGCAGCGGCGGGGCCAGCAGGTGCAGTTGCGGGGCCGGTAGAAGGGAACGGCAGCCTGGGCGGTCGTGGGCGGCTCACGCTGGGCGGGTGCACGGGCGGCTCGGCGGGCGGCGTAGAGGCAGCTCACGGGCGGCTGCGACGGGCGGCTCGCGGGCGTCCAGCGCTAGGGCGCTTGGGCGACGACGGGCGGCGCTCAGGCGTCAGGGCGGGCGGTCGTCAGAGCGCTAGGGCGGGCGGCGCTCAGGCGTCAGGGCGGGCGGCCGTCAGGGCGCTAGGGCGGGCGGCGCTCAGGCGTCAGGGCGGGCGGCCGTCAGGGCGCAAGGGCGGGCGGCGCTCGGGCGCTAGGGCGAGCGGCGCACGGGCGCTAGGGCGGGCGGCCGTCAGGGCGCTAGGGCGGGCTGCGCTCGGGCGCTAGGGCGGGCGGCGCTCGGGTGCTAGGGCGGGCGGCCGACAGGGCGCTAGGGCGGGCGGCCGTCAGGGCGCTAGGGCGAGCGGCGCACGGGCGCTAGGGCGGGCGGCCGTCAGGGCGCTAGGGCGGGCGGCGCGCGGGCGCTAGGGCGGGCGGCGCTCGGGCGCTAGGGCGGGCGGCCGTCAGGGCGCTAGGGCGGGCGGCCGTCAGGGCGCAAGGGCGGCGGCGCTCGGGCGCTAGGGCGGGCGGCCTTCAGAGCACTAGGGCAGATCGAAAAAAAAAAAAAAAAGTACTAGGGCCCGGAGCGCGCTCCGGGCAGGAAAAAAAGGTTAAGAGGTAGCGGTGGTGGGCCCTACGAACAGTTCCCACAGGGGAACCTGCTCGATACCATGTGAGAATAAGCGAACAGGAATGAATGAACTAGCAGTGAAATGAGTACAAGTAGGAAACCCTAGAATTGTGTACCCCCTATAGGCTAACCCACTGTAGCCTACACAAGCAGAACATATATAATGTTTGACATCTCTAGCTTGCAGTGGGGTACTCAATAGTGAGTACAGCCCAATTTAGGGTTTGCTATATGTACTCAACTGCTTGCTAGTGCAACCATCACTTCTCTTATTCATTCCTAATTTCTTCACATGGTATCAGAGCAAAGGTCTCGGGTTCGAATCCCGGTGTGTGCACTTCGGGCATCCCAGTGCGGGGGGGTGTCAGAGATCCAATGGTGATCCCCGATTGATCCTAGGGAAGGATTACAGGCTCGTTGTCCTGGGGGGTTATGGGCGCACTGACTCGCTACTTAACAAGTCTTTTTGTCCCAATGGTCTAGTGGTTGGGATTCTGACATGGTATAGAGCTGTCTCGATCCTTGGGCCCACCACTGAATTTTTTTTTTTCCTACCCGAGGCGCGCATCGCGCCTGCCCTTAACGGCCCTTAGCGGCCCCTCGTAAGGCCCTTCGCGGCCCCTCGTTAGGCCCCCTTCGCGGCCCCTCGTAAGGCCCCTTCACGGCCCCTCGTAAGGCCCCTTCGCGGCCCCTTGTAAGGCCCCTTCGCGGCCCCTCTTTAGGCCCCTTCGCGGGCCCTCGTAAGGCCCCTTCGCGGCCCCTCGTTAGGCCCCCCTCGCGGCCCCTCGTCAGGCCCTTCGCGGCCCCTCGTACGGCCCTTCGCGGCCCCTCGTACGGCCCTTCGCGGCCCCTCGTCGCGGCCCCCCGTCGCGGCCCATCATCGCGGCCCCCCGTCACGGCCCCCCGTATCGGCCCCGTCGCCCGGCGTCGCCCCTGTCCCGGACCTGTCGCGGCCCTGCCCCGACCTTGTCGCGGCCCTATTGTGGCCCTGCCCCTGCCATGCCCCGACCCTGCCCAGGCCCCGCCCTCCTCATGCCTGTCGTGGCGCACCAGGGGCCGCGCGCGCCCCCCTCCCCCCCCCCCCCCCCGCTCGCAACGCAAGGCGACGGGAGGGGCGACCTGGGGGGGCGCGCGTCGCCCCTTCTTCCGCTTGCTCTGGCGCCCTGGGAGGCCGCGCGTCGGCTCCCGTACTCCTCCTCCCCCCCCCCCCCCCCTCAGGTCGCCTCAACAGGCGACGGGAGGGGCGACCTGGGGGGGTGCGTGCGTCGGAGCAGCCGCCCCTGGTGCAGCCGCCTCTGGCCCCTGGAGCAGCTGCCCCTGGCCCCTGGAGCAGCCGCCCCTGGTGCAGCCACCCCTGGACCTCAGCAGCCGCCCCTGGCCCCTGGAGCAGCCGCCCCTGGACCCGGTGCTGCCGCCTCCCTGTGCTGCCCATTGCCGCCCGTTGTTGCCCGTTGTTGCTCTCCCCCCCCCACCCCCCCCCCCCCCCCCCCCCTTCTTCGTCTCCCTGCTGCGCGTGCAGCCATGGAATGGAGGGTATGGGGGTGGCAAGTATGGGGGTGATGGGTGGTATGTTTCCCTTCCCCTCCTCCTCCTTTGTCTCCCACTGCTGCAGCTGCCGCTAAGGGGGGTGGATGTGTGGGAGCCAAAGGTGTGGTGCTAGGGGGTGGGGTGTGAGTGAACCTAGGGAACAGCAAGGGGTGTGTGAAAAGGTGGGTGGGATAGTTTTGGGGAGGTTGAAGGGGGTGGCTGCCATGAAGCCTGCAGCTCCAGTCGCCTGTGAGACCGTTGCGCCAGTCGCCCGTGAGCCCGTTGCGCCAGTCGCCCGTGAGCCCGTTGCTCCAGTCGCCCGTGAGTCCGTTGCTCCTGCAGCTCAGAGTTAGTCGCGGAGCCAGTTACTCCAGTAGCCTGTGTGCCAGTTGCTCCAGTTGCCAGTGTGCCAGTTGCTCCAGTTGCCCGTGTGCCAGTTGCTCCAGTTGCGCCGTGTGCCAGCAACTTCAGTTGCCGCCCACTACCTCCTCTCCTCTCATAGTCCCTCCTCCTCCACAAGTGCCCTCTGCGATAGTCTCTAGCTTTACATATATTTGTTAACTTTAAACTGTTGCTTCTTGTACTTGTGCTCAGAACGTGTGGTGACATTGTGATCCACCATGAGCTTGCTTTGCTTTGCTTGTTGTGCTGATCATACCCCACTTTGACTATGCGGGTGTGTCAGAATGTTATGTTTGTCTAGCCTGCAGTGGGGTACCCAATAGTGAGTACAGCCCAATTTAGGGTTTGCTATATGTACTCAACTGCTTGCTAGTGCAACCATCGCTTCTCTCATTCATTCCTCATTTCTTCACAGTTTAAGTATGAGAATAAGGAGTGATGAAAAAACAGGAAACCAACCAGCTCAAAAAGACAACATTTCTTAAGAGGAAAAGGAAGAAACAAGAAAGTATAATCTGATACCCGAACAAAGTGAATATTCCGTTGCTTTATCATATGAGAAGCTAAAAGAAGGACCGAGAGAGGAAACGGGGAAGAAAGAATGAGAAGATAACAAGAGGAAACCAAGAAGAAACGTAGTCAGAGGTATGAGAAAGTTACGAGAAATCTTACATTCTAAACAAGCAAAGAGTTGATTTGAGATGCAGCAGATATACATTTGAACTTGACTTGATGACCTGCGAGCAAAGGGAAGTAAGAATCGAAGTTGAAAACAAGACTCATAGAACATTTTCGCAACGATTTTACAAGCTGTGCACAAAACTGTTGCAACCTTTAGACTATCCTAAGGAGAAGGAATATCTGAAGAAGCAATGCAAGAGGAATGAGAAACTGGAACCATGGATGTCAGAACATTATAGCTTATGTTGTTGTGTAGGCTATAGTGGGGTATCCCATAGGGGGTACAACCAATTAGGGTTTCATATTTGTACTCACTTCATTCATGGTTGATTCATTCTCGTTTCAGTTTTCTCATGGGACAGAGCGCGCCGCACCATTTCCCTGACTCGGTCACACATGGTGCAGCAGGTCCTTCAGCGCTTTGGCTTCACGTACTCCTCGCCTCAGGCCACTCCTCTGCCTACTCACCACTCACTCTCAGCTCTACCTTCGGATTAGTCCATAGAGTCGAGTGGCCCGTATCCAGAGCTTGTTGGCTGCCTCATGTACCTGATGACCTGCACTCGACCTGACCTTGCATACCCTCTTAGCATTCTTGCACGCTATGTTGCTCCTGGGAGACACCGACCAGAGCACATGGCTGCAGCGAAGAGGGTGTTGCGCTACTTGTGCAGTACGTCGGGTATGGGGCTAGTGCTTGGAGGGCGGAGTCCAGTGCTCCTCACTGGGCACGCGGACGCTTCTTGGGCTGACGACCAGGCTACGCAGCGGTCGTCACAGGGTTACACCTTCAGTCTTGGTTCCGGCTCTGTTTCGTGGCGGGCTACCCGCTCGTCTTCTGTTCTCGGCTCCAGTTGTGAGGCTGAGATCTACGCCGCGGCTATGGCTGCCCAGGAGCTTCGCTGGCTCACCTACCTGCTGACTGACCTTGGAGAGCCGCCTCGTTCTCCTTCAGTCCTGTACGTAGACAACAAGGCCATGCTGGCCTTGTGTCGAGAGCAGAGACTGGAGCACAGGACAAAGCACATTGCTCTCCGCTACTTCCTTGCTCGTGAGCTACAGCAGCGTGGACAGTTGCGGCTTGCGTACGTGGCCTCTGAGGCCAACACTGCTGATGTCTTCACCAAGGCACTTGCGCCTTGTGATCATCAGCGCTTCTGCACTCAGCTGGGTCTTGTGCCTGTCTTGCCTCACTTGCTCACTTCTTGACCTTGCTTGTACTGTCACATATATATACTCCTGCTCTTGCTTGCTTAGCCTCTTATAAATATATATATATGTGCTCTTGCATGTGAACTGGCCTTTTGGCCTTTGAACTTCTGCTCGGAATGTGTGGTGACTTTGTGATCCACCCTGAGCTTAGCTTTGCTTTGCTTTGCTTTGCTTGACTGGTCTTGTGACCCCTTGTTCTCCCCCACTTTGCCTATGGGGGTGTGTCAGAACATTATAGCTTATGCTGTTGTGTAGGCTATAGTGGGGTATCCCATAGGGGGTACAACCAATTAGGGTTTCATATTTGTACTCACTTCATTCATAGTTGATTCATTCTCGTTTAGTTTTCTCAATGGAAACCAAGGAACAGATGACGGACTGAAAGAAGCTAGGTCGAAATTACCTGTAGGCCTTGATGGTTGACATGGCCTGCAGGCCTAAATCTACATCATTATCTAGGTCGAAACGACATGGAGGTCCTAATCCGGCCTACGAAACTTGATGCTTGACGGACACAGTTTTTCAGGACACTAAGAACTAATGGAGTTTGAAAAAAGAAAAACTCCAGGTTGCATAAATGTGTTCATGATTTATAGTTTGAATCAAGTTATGTACCGGTAATAAATATACCGTATCACCCCGAATATAAGCGGACCTGCGCTTATAATAAAACGTGTTTTTTTAGGGGGGTGCGCTTATAATTGAGGAAACATTATAAGCGCATGCGCTTATTAGAGGCACCAAATTGTACATCTCATGTCAGACTTATGTGATCTAGCCTGTGTAGGCTGTAGCGGGTTAGATACTAAGGGGTACACAATTCTAGGGTTTCACATTTGTATCACTCTCATTCCTTAGTCAATCATTCTCGTTCTAATCTTCACATGATATCAGAGCAGGTTCCCTTGTGGGAACGCTTCCTAGGGCCCACCACTAAAATTCGATATTTTTTTTTCTGCCCGGAGCGCGAGTCGCCCCTGCCCGAGGCGCGCCCTGTGGGCCGCCCTCCCGTCGCGTCGCCCCCCCTTAAAGGCCCCTCTCACGGCCCCTCGCGTACCCTTAGCGGCCCCGTCGCTCCCCTAGCGGCCCCGTCGCCGCCCTTAGCGGCCCCGTCTCTGCCCATTGCGGCCCTCGTGCCGCCCTTGCTGCCGCGTCGCCGCCCTCAGCGGCCCCGTCGTCGCCCGCAGCGGCCCCGTCGCCGCCCGAAGCGGCCCCGTCACCGCCCGCAGCGGCCCTGTCGCCGCCCCTCAAGGCCCCGTCACCGCCCGCTGCGGCCCCGTCGCCACCCTTCACGGCCCCCCGCGGCCCCTCACGGCCCCTCGTGGCCCCCTCGCGGCCCCGTCGCCGCCCGCTGCGGCCCCGTCCCCGCCCGCTGCGGCCCTGTCGCCGCCCTTCGCGGCCCTCCGCTGCCCCTCTCGGCCCCTCGTGGCCCCTTCGCGGCCCTGTCGCCGCTCATTGCCGCCCCGTCCCCGCCCGTTGGGCCCCGTAGCCGCCCGCTGCGGCCCCGTCGCCGCCCTTCGCGGCCCTCCGCGGCCCCACTCGGCCCCTCGTGCCCCCCCCCCCTCGTGGCCCCCCCTCGTGGCCCCTTAGCGGCCCTATTGCCGCCCTTCGCGGCCCCTCCCGGCCCCTTCCCGGCCCCAGCAGCAGCAGCGGCCACTTCTGGCGTGCAGCCGCCGCCACTGCCAACTGCAGCCGCCGCCACTGCCGGCCACCGCTCCCACCGTCGCCACCGCCGCTGCCGCCCAGGCCCTGCCGCTGCCGCAACAGCCGCCGTCGAGCTGCCGCCGCTCCCGCTGTCAAGCCGTTGCCGCAGTCGAGCCGCCACCGTTGAGCCGCCGCCGTCGAGCCGCCGCCGCCGTCGAGTCGCCGCCACTGTCTAGCCGCCGCCGCCAAGCCGCCGCCGCTGTCGAGCCGCCGCCGCCGAGCCGCCGCCGCTGTCGAGCCGTCGCCGTCGAGCCACCACCGCTGTCGAGCTGACGCCGCTGTTGAGCCCCAGCCGCAGCTGGACTCTTCCCTTCTCGCCACTGGTGAGCACTGCCCTACTGCTACTGCTCTTTCTACTGTTACTGCTGCACCTGGCTTGGCCAGATGCAGCTCCAGCGCCGTCCGCGTGAGTCTCTCACGCCCCAACAGCTTTGTGAGTGGTACGCTAGTTGGGGTTGTCGGGGAGGCCGAAGTGGGAGTCGTCCTGGAGTGAGTGGTTCGGGAGCTTCTTGTTGTGCCCAGGTGCAGCCGCAGCGTCGTCCGCGCGAGATTCTTTCGCCCCAGCAGCTTCGCGAGTGGTATGCGCAGAGTGGAGGGTCACTGAGTACTGCTCGCTGCCCGTATGTCATTCGCACGGGTGTCCAGACTGGTCAGCCTTGCGGGACTCCTGGCCACACAGAGTCCCACTGCTTTGCCCGTTTGAGCGACACTTGGCGTACAGTGTTTGGCGACGACGCTGAGCTCCCCTCGTGGCTGGAGCTACTTAGGCAGAGGGTAGACATCTTTGCTCTTGACTATGATGCTCTTCTCACTGCAATGTATGCATTGTCTACTAGTGCTGAGGGTGCCTGTCACGTGTGTGTGCCGCCTGACCCAGGTATCCAGTCTGCTGCTCTGGGTGCTGGTGAGGCTGCTGCTCTAGGTGCTCGTGTGTCTCCGGCTCTAGGTGTCGGTGAGGCTGCTGCTCTAGGTGCTTGTGCATCTCCTGCTCCAGGTGCTGGTGAGGCTGCTGCTCTAGGTGCTAGTGCGTCTCCTGCTTCAGGTGCTGGTGAGGCTGCTGCTCTACGTACTAGTGAGTCTCCTGCTCCAGGTGCTGGCGAGTCTGCTCTCTCTGGTGCTGCGCCTGCTGCGGCCGTACACACCTTCACCCTTGACTCGGGTGCTTCCCGCTCCTTCTTTCGAGACCGCACCACTCTGCCGCCGCTTAGTCGGCCGGTTGCAGTCTCACTGGCAGACCCCTCTGGGGGTCCTATCCTTGCTCACTTCTCCTCAGTCTTACCGTGTCCGGCGGCCCCCTCTAGCACCCTGTCAGGTCTGTACATCCCCTTGTTCTCTACGAACTTGGTGAGTGGTGCTGACCTACAGGATCGGGGGGTTCACTAGTTCACTCCTGCGAGTCAGCGAGTGACCCACTGTACGTGTGCTCGGACGGGCCGACACTTGGTTACGTTTACTCGTCAGCCGGGGTCGAGCCTGTACACACTGACTACTGACTCTCCTCCAGTTACTGCGTCTGGTCAGGTAGCTGCGTCGGGTCAGGTGTCTGCTGCAGCATCCGGGTCTGGTCCTGAGTCTAACCCCAGCTCGTGCCGTCTCCTGTCTCACCAGACTCTCCTCTAGCACCACCGCCTTGGTCACCCCTCCCTACCTCGTCTCCAAGGCATGGCCTCCCGTGTCCTTGTCTCTGGTTTCCCTAGGTCCCTACCTCCCCTTCCCCTGGGGCCTGCCCCCACCTGCGTTCCCTGCGTCGAGGGGCGGCACCGCGTCGCTCCTCACTCCTCCGAGTTTCCTCCGACAGAGGCTCTGCTGCAGACGCTTCACATGGACGTGTGGGGCCCAGCCCGCGTCCTTGGACAGGGTCACGAGCGTTACTTCCTGCTGTGTTTGACGACTACTCGCGTTACACCAAAGTCTTCCCCTTGCGCCGCAAGGGTGAAGTCACTAAGGTGTTGATCGACTGGATCCGCGCTGCTCGTCTCCAGCTCAGAGAGAGGTTCGACTCGAACTTTCCTGATCTCCGTCTGGACTCCGACAGAGGTGGAGAGTTTTCCTCCGACCTTCTGCGAGCCTACTATCGTGCGGAGGGCATCCGCCAGACGTTCACACTTCCGGCCTCTCCACAGCAAAATGGGATTGCTGAGCACCGCATTGGCATGGTCATGGACGTCGCTCGTACGTCCATGATCCATGCGGCTGCTCCCCGTTTTCTGTGGCCGTTCGTGGTTCAGTACGCGTCGCATCAGATCAACCTTCAGCCCCGGGTCTCCATGTCGGAGACCTCCCCTACTTTGCGGTGGATGGGGAAGGTTGGCGATGCGTCTGCTTTCCGTGTCTGGGGATCTCAAGCTTTCGTCCGCGACTTGTCTCCGGACAAGCTGTCCTCCCGAGTTGTTCCCTGCATCTTCCTTGGCTTCCCCCCTCTCGCGCCTGGTTGGCAGTTTTACCACCCCACCTCGCGCCGTGTTCTGTCCTCTCAGGACGTCAGGTTTGACGAGTTAGTTCCCTACTTCCGTCTCTTCCCCTACCGCACTGCTCCCAATCCCCCCCTGCCGCTCTTCCTCACGCCAGGTCCCCCCCCGGTAGACCCCTTCCCCCCTCAGGTACCTGCCCCCTCAGGTATGTCTCAAGTAGACGCGGTCAAGCCTGTTGAGGTAGCTGGTGACTCTGGTGCTGCTAGGGGAGCTTAGCCTGCTGGTGCCGGGTCTGGGGGTGCTGAGCCTGAGCGTGCTGAGCCTGGGGGTGTTGAGCCTGGGGGTGCTGAGCCTGGGAGTGCTGAGTCTGGGGGTGCTGAGCCTGGGGTTGCTGAGTCTGGGGGCGCGGAGCCTGGGGGTGTGGGGCCTGAGGGTGCGGGGCCTACTCGTGTGGAGTCGGGTGGTGCTGAGCCTGGTGGTCCTTCGCCCCGGCGGGAGCCGCTCTCTCCGCAGGAGCTGCGCGAATGGTTTGCTAGGCGCTTGCGCCGTGCTGCTGGTGCTCGTGGTGCTTTTGGCGCTGAAGGTTCCGCTACGGCTGGAGGTTCTTCTACTGCTGGGGGTTCTGGAGCCACGGGTCCCGAATGTGCTCGTGCTGGAGGTACTGGAGCTGCCGGGCCTGTTGGTACTGCTGCTGGAGGTGCTGGAGCTGGCGGTGCTGCTGGAGTCGGTGCTGCTGGAGGTACTGGAGCTGGAGCTGCTGCGTCTTCTGGTGGTCTGACTGGAGATTGAGCTGCTGGGGGTGTTGGCGCCGGAGGTACTGCTGATGCTGGTGCTTCTGAGGGTGCTGGTGTTGGCGCTGCTGGAGCTAGGGGTGCTACTAGAGCTGGTACTGCCGTTGGGGGTGCTGGTGCTGTTCCTGCTGGTTCTGGGGGTGCTGCACGGCCGCGGCCGTACTTTGTTCCGCTCCTTGAGCAGGTTCTTGGTCTTCCGCCCTCTACAGGTCCTGCTCCTCTTTTAGAGTGTCCACCGCCTGTCCTGTCCGAGTCACAGTTACAGCCCGCCTCCTCTCTGAATTCTCCTTCTCCCTACACTGGTCCTACTGGAGGTCTTGCTGAGCGTCGTGAGCCTACGTCTCGTCCTGCGTCGCCTGTCCGTGCTGCTCGCACTGGTGGTCGTGGTTCGCGTCAGCGTCCTCCTCCTGTCCCCGGTAAGCACCGGATGTCTCTGCGTCCTTCCACTTCTCCGTTGCGTTCCCCTTTGCCTTCTCCTCCCGAGTCCTCTCTTCCTGCTCTTGCTGACCCGGAGTCGGACTCCCTTCGTGCTGCCAGTCCTACTGTCACGCGTCTCCTTGCTACTGTCGTCACTGACCCTTCCTTTGAGTCCACTGCTGCGTCTACCTTAGTTGTTGAGCTTGTCGACTTCGCTGCTCGCTGTCGTCTAGACTACGCTGCTAGTCTTGTTGCTGAGTCTGCGTCTGTCTGTCCTCCGTCCGTCGGGGGTGAGTGTGCTCTGGGCACGAACGTCCTTGAGGACAGGCAGGAGGAGTTCCAGTGTTTTGCTTCTGCTTCACCTCATCTCCTGTCCATGCTTCTTGCCCCTTAGGGAGACCCGGATGCACCAGACATCCCGACTCCGCGCTCTTACGCAGAGGCGATAGAGGGTCCCTACTCCTCTCAGTGGTAGGCAGCCATGGACGCAGAGATGGCTTCCTGGAAGTCCACAGGCACCTACGTCGACGAGGTTCCCCCACCTGGGGCGAACATCGTAAGTGGCATGTGGATCTTCAGGGTGAAGCGGCCGCCGGGTTCTCCGCCTGTCTTCAAGGCGCGTTACGTGGCTCGAGGCTTCAGTTAGCGGCAGGGAGTTGACTACTTTCAGACCTTCTCTCCCACCCCAAAGATGACCACTCTTCGGGTGCTGCTGCACATTGCCGCTCAGCGCGACTACGAGCTTCACTCTCTTGACTTCAGCACTGCTTTCCTGCAGGGTAGCCTGCACAAGGAGATCTGGCTGTGCCGCCGACCTGGCTTCACTGGGTCGTTTCCTCCTGGTTCCCAGTGGAGCCTCCGGCGGCCAGTCTACGGTCTCCGCCAGGCGCCCCGTGAGTGGCACAACACACTGAGGACTACACTTGCGGCTCTTGGGTTTGCTCCTTCTACTGCCGACCCGTCGCTGTTTCTGCGCACCGACACCTCTTTGCCGCCGTTCTACATCCTCATGTACGTCGACGACTTGGTCTTTGCCACTGCTGACACTGCTGGACTCGCCTACGTGAAGTCCAAGCTGTAGAAGAAACACACGTGCATTGAACTGGGTGAAATGCGCAGCTACCTTGGCTTGCAGATCACTCGGGACAGAGCACGCCGCACCATTACCCTGACTCAGTCACACATGGTGCAGCAGGTCCTTCAGCGCTTCGGCTTCACGTACTCCTCGCCTCAAGCCACTCCTCTGTCTACTCGCCACTCGCTCTCAGCTCTGCCTTCGGATGAGTCCATAGAGCCAAGTGGCCCGTACCCAGAGCTTGTTGGCTGCCTCATGTACCTGATGACCTGCACTTGACCTGACCTTGCATACCCTCTTAGCATTCTCGCACGCTATGTTGCTCCTGGGAGACGCCGACCAGAGCACATGGCTGCAGCGAAGAGGGTGTTGCGCTACTTGTGCAGTACGTCGGGCATGGGGCTAGTGCTTGGAGGGCGGAGTCCAGTGGTCCTCACTGGTTACGCAGACGCTTCATGGGTTGACGACTTGGCTACGCAGCGGTCGTCACAGGGTTACACCTTCAGCCTTGGTTCCGGTTCTGTTTCGTGGCGGTCTACCCGCTCGTCTTCTGTTCTCAGCTCGAGCTGTGAGGCTGAGATCTACGCAGGGGCCATGGCTGCACAGGAGTTATGCTGGCTCACCTACCTGCTGACTGACCTTGGAGAGCCGCCTCGTTCTCCTCCAGTTCTGTACGTAGACCACAAGGCCATGCTGGCCTTGTGTCGGGAGCATAGACTGGAGCACAGAACGAAGCACATTGCTCTCCGTTACTTTCTTGCTCATGAGCTGCAGCAGCGTGGTCAGCTACGACTTGCTTACGTGGCCTCGCAGGCCAATACTGCTGATATCTTCACCAAGGCACTCGCGCCTTGTGATCATCAGCGCTTCTGTACTCTGTTAAGTCTTGTACCTACTTTACCTCACTTGCTCACTTCTTGACCTTGCTTGTACTGTGATCTATCTATACCTGCACTTGCTTGTTTACCTTTATATATATAGTATTGCATGTGAACTGGCCTTGTGGCCTTGAACTTGTGCTCGGAATGTGTTGTGACGTTGTGATCCACCCTGAGCTTGCTTTGCTTGGCTGGTCTTGTGACCCCTTGTTCTCCCCCACTTTGCCTATGGGGGTGTGTGAGACTTATATGATCTAGCCTGCGTAGTCTGTAGCGGGTTAGATACTAAGGGGTACACAATTCTAGGGTTTCACATTTGTATCACTCTCATTCCTTAGTCAATCATTCTCGTTCTAATCTTCACATCTCAGTCTTGCGATCTCAATCGAAACGCATTGTGAGAGGGTCCGAAGTCAGAATTGCGCAAGGGCGATTCTCTGCTGGCGAAAAGAGCCTTGGCATGTCACTTTGCAGGCGTGCCAACGCATCCTCCTGATTGGAATCGAAGTCTCGAAGCCAATGAGGCCCACGAGAGAGTCGAACAAATTGAAAATGGATGTGACTCGCTGCAAAACTGAATTTCGTTACTGTGTTTATCAGGATTTAAAAAATACAATTATACATGCGCTCATAATAAGTCATAGTTTTACAGGGGGTGCGCTTATAAATGAGGATCGACCATAAGCGCATTGCTCCAGATACAAGCGCATTAGCTTATAATAGGCCTGCGCTTATATCCGGGGCCATACGGTAAAAAGCTTCGCAACCCTCCGACAACTTCGTTGCCTCTTGTTTTTTCTTCTTTTTTGGAATGTTGAAATGCCAATAGAAGCCAAGATATCAAAGCCGAGCATGGTCGCCTTCGCAAGTACCGTATGTCTCGCAACCACAAAGGTGTAAACCTTTTTGGTCAAATTTCGTTAGCAAAAGATCTTTGCAATCCTTCAACAGCTCAGTACTGGTAGTCTGGTACCATGATCTCCCGGATTCAAAATCAGGTGCACTTCAATCAATCAGGGTTGTAGAAGCACTTAATGATATATATGAAGCAATAAAAATTAACAAATATGGAGTTTGCGCACTCAGTTTCTAGCATTTGAGACGCCTCCTTTTCAAGAGACATCCCCGTATTGAGGGGAAAGATACAGCTTAACCGCAAATACCACATTCATACTCAAACACTTGAATCCATACAAAAGCTTCGGATTTTCAACACATGGTATTTATACACACTGAACTGTATTAGCTCAAACATGGTCCATTCAGTTGTGGTCATCACCCATGCTCCTACTTGCTTCCCCACATGCCCCTTCACCAACAGTCAAGCTCTCATCCTCTTCAGGACTGCCTTCGTCATCCATCGTTCCCCTCTCCGCACTCACACTCCTTACCGTGGACTCAGCTGCAGGGCTCACACGGTTCTCCCTCCCCAGCCAAGTCCCTCCCCCCGTTCCCAGTACTCCAAGCACACTCCCTTGCTGCAATCCGCTCTCCCCCTCCCGCCTCACCACCTCCTCGTGCAGCTGCTTCAGCTGTGAGAGCACTTTGGCCATGGAGGGGCGCAAGGCAGCGGGCATGGCAGTGCATGCCAACGCCAGGGATGCAAAGCTCTTTATGACGTCAGCATGCACCATGCTGGCACCAGAAGCTGCAGGGGAGACCATCCGAGGGTCTATAATGGAGCTGACTGTCAGAATGTTATCTTATGCTCTAACCTGTAGTGGGGTGCTCTATAGCGAGTACAGCCCTTCTAGGGTTTGCTATTTGTATCCCCATTCTTGCTAGTGCAACCCCCTTCTCTTTTCTAACTTTTACATGCTATTAGAGCAGGTCGATCCCCTTGGATCGATCCTGTGGGTGGGCTTACCACCTCCTAGCTTCCGCTGCAACTCCTACCACTACACTCTGAGCCGCACGCCCCGTGGCGTGCGGCACTTTTTATTCCCGCCGTGCGCCCCGAGGCGTGCGGCGGTTTTCGGCCCGCCGTGCGCCCCGAGGCGCGCGGCGGTTCTCTGCCCGCTGTGCGCCCCGAGGCGCGCGGCGGGGTTCTGCCCCGTCGTTCGCCGCGTCGCCCTCTGGAGGCGCCGCGACGGGCGACGGGGACCCGTCTCGGCGCACCGAGGGCACGTGGACCGGCCTCGTCGCCCGTCCCCGTCGACCTGCGTGCGCCTCCCCGTCGCCCTTCGCGGCGGCCCCGTCGTCCCGCGCGCGGCTCCCCGTCGCCCTTCGCGGCGGCCCCGTCGACCCGCGCGCGGCTCCCTGTCACCCTTCGCGGCGGCCCCGTCGACCCGCGCGCGGCTCCTCGTCGCCCTTCGCGGCGGCCCTATCGACCCGCGCGCCGCCCCCGGGGACCCGTGCACCCATCCCCGTCGACCCGCGCGTCGCCCTGCGGCCCCCCTCCCCGCACACCTGAGTTCGATTACCACACATCCGAGTTCGCTTCCCGCACGCTTGTGCACGCTTCACGCACACCTGAGCTCGCTTACCGCACACTCAGGGTATGGGGGTGACGGGTATGGGGGTGATGGTTGTGGGGGTGTTGGTTGTGCGTGCCGTCCCCTTCTCCTCCTCCTCCTTCGTCTCCCACTGCTGCAGCTATCGCTGAGGGGGGTGGATGTGTGGGAGTCTGGGGTTTAGGGTTTAAGGGGGGTGCGTGTGAGTGGAGCTAGCGGTGTAGCAGCGGGTGCGTGCCAGGGGGAGTGGGATAGTGTGGGGAAGCTGTATGGAGGTTGCCGTCGTGTCGCCAGCAGCACCTGTATTCTGGGGAGTTGCTCCGGTAGCCCAGTCGTAGCCAGCTGTGCCAGCCGCCCGTGGGTCCGTTGCTCGTCTACCGCTACTTTAGCCGCGGGGCCAGTTACTCCAGTATTCCGGGGCGTTGTTCCGGTAGCCGCTGTGCCAGTGTGCCTCCTGTTGCCCGTGTGTCTGCAGCTTCAGCCGTCGCCTCCTATCTCCTCTCCCCTCACTCTCTCTCCTCCTCCTCACTTGCCCGTTGTGACTACCACTAGCTTTGCTCATAATTGTGAACCTTAAACTATTGCTTCTTGAACTTGTGCTCAGAATGTGTGGTGACATTGTGATCCACCCTGAGCTTGTACTGCTTTGCTTGCTCTGCTGATTACACCCCACTTTGGCTATGGGGGTGTGTCAGAATGTTATCTTATGCTCTAGCCTGTAGTGGGGTGCTCTATAGCGAGTACAACCCTTCTAGGGTTTGCTATTTGTATCCCCATTCTTGCTAGTGCAACCCCCTTCTCTTTTCTAACTTTTACACTGATGTCACCACTAGAGAGCTCTGCAGCTGCCTGTATGATGGAAGTGAGGGGGTGCGAGGGGAGGGACTTTTGACCCGACTCAGAAGTCATTGGGTGTAGCGAGTGGACTACGATATGCAGATGAGGGAAATTGACGACACGAAAGTGTGGGCTATCACAAGAACGGGGGAATTGGAGAGAATTCAGCAAGTGGACAGGTTGCGGCACAGGGATAGGACAAATGGCTCAACCAATTTTGGATGTGTAAACGCCAGGCATTGACTGAGAGGATGGGCGTTTGAGGTGCCTCAAGAATGACTCACCCAGTCCTGAATGTGCGATTTTGAGCCATCGATTGACAGGATTGGCCCTCTGCCAGTCAGAATCTCCAGCAGCAGCACTCCAAAGCTGAAGGGGAAAAGAAAGGCGGTTGTTCAGGAGAGAGGAAGGAGTGGTGCCCAACAAAAATCATTTTGATTAGTGGCTCCCTACCGGTCAGCATCTCCAGCAGTAGCACTCCGAAACTGAGGGAAAGAGGTGGGGTTGGTTATTCAGGAGAGATGAGTGGAGAGAGAAGTGGTGCTCAATGAAAAACCATCATTATTACTTTTGTCAACTCATGGATAGGTGGTCGGTCGGTGTATTGGAGGAGAAAGGAGTCATGTTCCACTAATATCCGTAGCAGCTGCTGCAGATCCACAGCTGGCAATGCTTCGACGCACACAAGCCAAGCACACACTTATTCACCCTCTGTAGTTTGCAAGACACCTTTGCATGTTGGTGGCAGACACAATGCAGGGATGACAAGATGTCGGGGTGCTATTTGGAGATTTTGAGGCGCCAAAAAAAATTCCACCCCATGCAGATCACAATACACTTTTGCGTGTTGGTGGGAGTGATGACAAGATGCCGTGGTGCTATTTGGAGTGCACATACATAGCCTGATGCTCCCATCACCCACGCCCACACAATGCGGCACCAAGGCACCACCACTGGTCAGCACCACTCACCTGTATACATCAGTGGCGGTGGTGGCAAGACGGGTCTGGTGGTATTCAGGGTCCACATAGCCCGGGGTGCCCATCACCCTCGTGATGTTCACCTGGGTCGCCTCCATCTTCCGCATGAACCCAAAATCCGCCACCTTCCCCTGCGCGACAATGGGTTTTGAAACGGTGCATGGCATGGCGATGGAGAGGGAGCGAGATCAGACAGGACAAGTTGAACAAGGTGGCACCTCAAGCTGTAGAGAAGGGTTCAGTGGGTCGCCTTCATCATCCCATGAACCCAAAATCCGCCACCTTCGCCTGTGAGGGTGGGTGGTGGTGTGGGGAGAGGGAGTGGGAGATGCGTGGTGTAAAGGTGTGTGGTTTAAAGAGCACTCTGAGGAAATTCGTCATTTGTCAAAAAATGTTTGAGGCGCTCTGGGGATGAGGAAGGAGGAGATGGACCAACCGGAAACCCGCAAATATTGGCGGCATGGGTGAACCATACAAGGTGCGTGGCATGGCAAAAGAGGAGAAGAGAGGTCACGGGAAGGGTAAAGGGTGGAGATTATGTCAACCCAAAATCTAGCACCTACGCCTGAACGGGTGGATGGTGTTGTAGGGAACAGGGAGGGGGCAAATGGGTCAACCGGAATCCACCACCTTTGCTTGAGAGGTGTTCTGCAAGAGATTTGTGTGCATGGCACAAAGGAGGAGAGGTGAAGGGGAGGGAAAATGGTAGGTTTGCAAAAAGAATGGGACACATTTATGGTTTCAGGGCCAAGTGTCAATGGAAGAATGAACAAGTAAATGGAACTAAAACAGGAATACAGTAATCCAAATCTGATGTAATACTATTGGATGACTCACCCACATGTCTCCATCCTGTTGTAAATGTACATTATATACAACATTCATAGGCTAGAATAGGTGTAGTCACTTATGTTCTTGGGAGGCTGGGTGTACACTCCAACCACACTTTGTGGTTGGTCAAGATTGTATTTGGTCTTGGTCCTTGGTTGGCACTTGCCAACTTTGGGTCCTACCACCAACCAATCACATCCTAGCTACATTGTGGGGTTTCCTACTCCACAAGGCACCTAACCCATTGGCCAACTTAGTGGCCAATAGGGTTAGCTCCTCCTCCACTCCTCTCTTCCTTGCATGCATGTACTATAGAGCCTCCTTGGCTCATTACTCAAACATTCTTGAATCCTTTCATGGTATTCAGAGCCAAATGTCTCACGCCACCTTCCCTCGATCCTTAGGCTGTAATCTCCTCTCCGCTCCTTTACCCTAGCGGACTATGGCCTACATCGGTCCACCCGCACCTTAGGTCTAGCCTCCTACGGCTCAGTTCCGCCCTCCCGCACCTCAGATCTAGCTTTCCGCGGCTTAGATCTACTCCTCCGCGACCTCAATCCTCCCTCCCGCGGCCTCAATCCTCCCTCCCGCGGCCTCAATCCTCCCTCCCGCAGCCTCAAACCGCTCCCCCGTGGCAGCAATCCTCCCTCCCGCCGCCACGCCTCAATCTGCCCGCCGACGCGTCCGACCTGCGCGCCGACGCGGGCGACCAGCGCGGCGACGCGGACGACCTGCGCGCCGACGCGGACGACCTGCGCGCCGCCGCGGACGGACAGTGCGCGGTCGCCGACGACCTACGCGCCGACGCGGACGGCCAGCGTGTGACCGCCGACGACCCACGCGCCGACACCGACGGCCAGCGCACGACCGCCGACGACCCGCGCGCTGACGCGGACGGCCAGCGCACGACCGCCGACGACCCGCGCACTGACGCGGACGGCCAGCGCGCGACCGCCGACGGCCTGCGCGCCGACGAGGACGGCCAGCGTAGAGCCGCGATCGACCTGCGCGTCGACGCGGACGGCCAGCGCGGAGCCGCGGCTGACCTGCACGCCCTCGCGGACGGCTGCCCGCGCTCGCCACGACCTCCCCCTTCACCCGCGCCCTGCCCCACGCTTCCGCGCCAACCTCCCTTCCCCTACTCCACCCTCCACGGCACCATCAGCGGCACCGTCAACGGCACCAGCAGCGGCACTGTCAACGGAACCAGCAGCGGCACCGTCAACGGCACCAGCAGCGGCACCGTCAACGGCACCAGCAGCGGCACCTTCAACGGCACCAGCAGCGGCACCTTCAACGGCACCAGCAGCGGCACCTTCAACGGCACCAGCAACGGCACCTTCAACGGCACCAGCAGCGGCACCTTCAACGGCACCAGCAGCGGCACCTTCAACGGCACCAACAGCGGCACCTTCCACGGCACCAGCAGCGGCACCTTCCACGGCACCAGCAGCGGCACCTTCACTGCTTCGTCATCATGGCGTCGGCGGACTCATCGGTCGACTTGGCGACCATTGACTCTCTCGAGTTGCTGGGCGACAACTCGGCCTCCAACTAGCACTCGTATGCCCACTCCGTTGAGGTGTTGCTCTCCTCGGTTGTTGTTAGTGGATATTCCCTTCGTTCCGTCGTGTTCCAAGAGGAGGGTGGACTCTAGCCAATCGCCCCTTCCGCCCCCACCGGACCTGCTCCCGACGAGCCCGGACCTGAGCCCTAGTGTGAGGATCTAGGATCGAGCTCAGAAAAGAGTGTTTGAATTGAATGATCACCTGGGTACAACATGAGGCTATATATAGGCTCGACACAAGGCAGGTAACCCAGGTGTTACGCGAATGTTCTAAGGGTCGCGAAGCGTCCCGAACAGAACCTTCCCGAACTCGGTAGAAAGCAATTCGGTGGCGACCGAATAGCTTGAGTTCGGTGCACGTAACCTGGTTCGGTGCCTATAACTATAATAACTATAGTATAGCAACGAACCTAGGAAATCAAGCAATTCATGCATGCAGAAAATAATCCTAAGCTAGGAATAGCGTAAGGAAATAATAGCAAGCATGAATAACAAGCATAAGCCGACGTACTCTCACACGTCCCCCCCTCAAAGCTGGGTGGCGTGAGATACACCCTGCTTGACAAGATAATCCTTCAGAGCACGGCGTGCATTGCCCATATCAGCTTCTACAACCCAACTGTCCTCAGTGGGGTCATAACCCTTCCAGCGTATCAGGAACTCGAGGGTCTTGCCGCCGCGGCGTCGATGAGAAAGAACGCGCTCCACTTCATATTCAGGTTCATCCTGGATGAGAACAGGAGGAGGTGGCGGAAGCTGCCGTCCCTGGAACTGTTGGTTGGGGTCCTTGTAGGGCTTCAGTAGCTGGACATGGAAAGCGTTGTGAAGCTTCCATGCATCTGGTAAGCGCAAGCGGAATGTAACTGGTGTCACCTGTGTCTCAACGAAAAAAGGACCACAGAAGCAAGGCCGGAGTTTGGATGGAAGGTGAGACAGGTTCAAGTTGCGCGTATCAAGAAGCACCTGATCTCCGACTGCTACTGAGTGATCTCGTCGCTGGCGATCGGCATACTGCTTCTGGGAGTTTTGCATCGTGGTGAGACGTCGCTGAGTCTTCTCCCATAGCTGCTGCATGGTGGTGACGAAGTCATGTGCGGCTTGGACGTGTGCCGGTGTGGTTGGCTGCTGTGGTGTGAGTGGTTCCCGTCCGTAACATAGGAAAAAAGGAGTTTTCTCTGTGGCCGCATGAGACGCGTTGTTGTAAGCGAACTCTAGGGTCGGTAACTGTGTGTCCCAGTGGCTGACGTCGTCTTTGCAAGCTGTGCGCAGTAACTGTTCAACCACTTGATTGAGTCGCTCTGTCAGCCCGACAGTCTGTGGGTGGTATGCTGAGGACATCGCCAGTTTAGTCCCCAATAATCCCATGAGCTCCTTCCAGAACTTACTCGTGAATTTGGGGTCTCTGTTTGAGATGAGTGTAGCGGGGATGCCGTGGATGGTGATGATGCGGTCGAAGAAGAGGCGAGCAGTTGCTTCAGCAGTAGCGGTGGCGTTGGTCGGGATGAAGTGACCCATTTTAGAGAACTTGTCGATCACCACGAGTATAGCATCATGCCCTCGTGAGGTCGAAGGGAGTCCCGTGATGAAGTCGAGGCTAACGACTTGCCATGGCTGCTCCGGTACGGGTAGAGGCTGAAGTAACCCTGCTTTTTTCTGCTTGCTACTCTTCATCCGCTGGCACGTGTCGCAAGAGGTGACAAACTGCTGCACGTCTGCTGCTATCCCGGGCCAGTAGTAATACTTCGCTATCCCTCTAACGTCTTGTTGCTCCCGAAATGTCCCGCGTAAGGTACGTCGTGAAACTCCTCCAATAGGATCTGCCGTAGCGGGCCGTAATTCGGTACCCAAATCTTTCCTGAACCCTTCCTTAGAGCTAAGTCTTTCTCCCACTGTAACAGCTTCTGTTTCTCTGCCGTTGCTATCTCGCCGTCCACGGAGTACCCATGTTGGAATAGACCCTTGAGCAGAGGGTTCATCCCGTTGAGTTGGATGCCTGCTACATGTCCTGGGCGGCTCAACGCGTCTGCTTTGTTGTGTAGCCCGGGTTTGTAGATGATGTCGTAGTGGAAGTGGGTCTCCAAGAAGTCCATCCATCGCACCTCTCGTCGTGAGAGTGTTGGCTGTGACTTCAGGTATTTGAGGCTGCAGTGGTCAGTATAGACTGTAGTCTTGGCTCCTTCTAGATAGCACCTCCACGCTTTGAAGGCTACGACTATGGCTAAGGCTTCCTTGTCGTGAATGGGGTAGTTCAGTTCTGCTCCGTGCAGTTTCTTACTAAGGTAGGCGATAGGCTGTAACCCGTTCCCGTGATCCTGCATCAGTACTGCTCCGACTGCCTGGTCACTAGCGTCAGCTTCAACTACGTAGTCCTTCTCAGGGTCTGGTAGGATGAGTACCGGGGCTGTGGTCAGTGCGGTCTGTAGCTGCTCCATGGCTTGCTGATGAGGAGTATCCCATTTGAAGGGTGTATCCTTTTTCAGTAGGTCGGTCAGTGGCGCTGCAATTTTAGCGTACTGTGGCACGAACCTGTTGTAGTAGTTGGCGAAGCCTAGGAACTGCTGCAATTCTTTCACGTTTTCCGGAACTTTCCACTCTTTGACGGCTTCGATCTTCCGCGGGTCCACGTGTACGCCCTCAGCACTCACCATGTGCCCAAGAAACTGCACCTTCTTCAGGGCGAAGTCGCTCTTTGACAGCTTCACGTAGAACTTGTTCTTCCGCAGGATCTCGAACACCTTCCGCAGATGCTCCACGTGCTCCTTCATGTTCTTGGAGTGGATGAGAATATCGTCCAGGTACACCACCACGCACTCGTCCAGCAGGGGCCGTAAGATGTGATTCATCTCCGCCTGAAACGTTGCTGGTGCGTTACAGAGTCCGAACGGCATCACCAAGTATTCGTAGGAGCCGTATCGAGTACGGAACGCCGTCTTGTGGACCGAGTTGTCTGCCATCTTGATCTGCCAATAACCCGACCATAGGTCCAGCTTCGAGAAGACTGTTGCACCACGCAGTTGGTCCAGTAAGTCGTCGATGCGCGGTATGGGGTATTTGTTTTTTACCGTCTGCTTGTTCAGTGCGCGGTAGTCGATGCACATCCGTAAACTGCCGTCTGGTTTTGGTGTGAAGAGAACTGGTGCGCCGTAGGGAGAGGTGGAGGGTCGGATCAGTTGTCTGTCCAGTAGATACTCGATCTGTTTCTTCATATCTGTCAGTTTGGTCGGACTTAGTCGGTATGGTGCACGTGAGACGGGTTTCGCACCTGGTTTCTCCACGATCTCGTGTTCGTGGGTGCGTGCAGAGGGTACGCCTGCAGGTAGGTCGTCGGGCATTGTATCCTTGTACTGCTCCAACACCTCCTTCACTGCTGCAGGTAGCTCCGAACTCGGCTTCTCCTCCTCTGCTGCTGCCATAACCAGTGCTAGGTAACCCGTGTTACTCTCGTTCACCGTCTGTTCGAACCGTGCCAGTGTCGTTTCAGGTACGTCCCCTGTATCCGTCCAGCTTCGCAGTGCTATCCATTTCCCATTGTTGTAGATGCACACCTTGCTGTTGACCCAATCGATCTCGGGGTTGAACCGCTTCATGAAATCTCGCCCCAAGATAAAATCTAACCCTTTGATGTTGGTGACTGGCAGCTTCGGTTTCCACCTTAACGCACCGATATGCAGCTGCAGTGATGCTTCGCCGTGGATAGGAAGCTTCGTACCGTCCACCATGGTTGCTGAAAACTGGGTTTCCTCCGCCTTCTCTCCAATTTTCTCCAATGCTCCGCGGTCACACACCGAGTGAGATGCACCGCTGTCCACCAGTGCCTGGAGGCGTCGCCCATTGCATAACACCTCGAGGAGTAGTGGTTTCTGCTGTGCTGAGTAGCCAAAGAGGGTCTCATTAATAGGATCATAGGGTACAGTAAAATGGATACCTTCCCTGTTTCCTATACCCGACTCAGCACTTTCCAACTTCACCTGGGGGGTAGGAGGATTTTTCCGAGGCTTGTATATCTTCTCCTGAGCCTGGAATTTTCCTCTAAGCCTTTGCAGCTGTGTAGGCTTCACCTGTGGGCAACGGGGAGCCTTAACACTCTGCTGCGGGGAGAGAATATTAACACCACGGAACGCACGACCCTTCTCTACGCTCCGTAATACTTTGCCCATATTTGCAGGTACCTGAATGACTTCTAAAGGCTTTTTCTTGGCCTCTAGTTCTCCCCTGAATTTTTCAAAGGCTTGAAAACCACGAGAAGCGATATTTTTCGTTAGAGTATCTTTATAGGATACTTTTAACGATTTCTTACTTTCGTGGGGGTCCGGCTGGAGTTTCCCGGTCGGTGCAGAGTCTTTTTTCGCGGAGCCACCAGTCGCCTCGGCGATTTCCCCTGATGCCGGCCGGTCGTGACGTTTTATATTCGCGCCATCATTTTCTCCTTTTTTCGCCCGCTCCGAAGTCGCCACGTCGTCGCCCTTTTTCGCTTTTCGGATCTTTACGCGATCGCCAGTTCGATCCGCGGCTACTGGCGATTCCCGTTTTTTTACTTCGGGGGTGCTCCACTGTTACCGTCCTGCATGATCGCACGTAATTTCTTCAACTTGTAGCATGACAAAATCTGATGCCCTGCTGCGCCGCAAAATCCGCATTTGGTCGGCTGTCGCTTCGCGTCGAATTTGTCGATATCCATCGGTTCGGCGAACGTGGGGGGTGCCGATCGCTCCGTGCCGAATGTACGGTTCGGCGTGAAACGTCGTGTTTCGGGTTGACTTCAGGTCAGCGCGTCGTAACGCTCGGCTGCACGCACGATGTCCTTGTAGCTTTCGTGATTTGACGCGATCACCTGCCGCTGAACCCCCAATTTTAACCCTTCTGTGTATGCCGTGATTTTTTCGCCTTCGGTCAGGTCGGGGATGCGGGTGAACAAGAGCTCCATCTGCTGCGTGTACTGCGCTACACTACCGTACTGCTTGTGCCGATGAATTTTTTGCCGCGCCATATAGGTAGTATTAACCGGTTCGAAACGACCGATAAATTCTGCCCGAAACTGCTGCCACGTTTTCTCCCCGCGGGCCACGTCAGTATTGTAGATCCACTCGAGTGCTGGTCCGCGTAACAGTGTTGCTGCGAGCCGGATTCGTGTTGCGTCGTATGTCGGGGTCGAACAGCCAATGGCCTCGAAGTAGATCTCGAGGATTTCCACGAAACGCCGGACGTCGGATCCCTTTGCGCTTGGATCGAACGCTTCCGAGAGCCTCGGTCGTGCTGCTTCGAGGTTCGGCGTTGGTGGTGCCATTGGGCCGTGAAATATCGGTGTCGCCACTGCTGCTGGAATTGTCGGTGCTGTAGTGGTTGCAGTCGCTGCTGCTGTCGTGGCGAGCGCCGGGTGGTTTGTTAAAAAAACCTTTAGTCGACGAAGCGTTGCCTGCGTCTGCTCCATGTCGGTGCGGAGGCTCGCGACGTCGCTCGTGGTCGCGTAGTTGTCGCCCTGGCCTTCCATGCCTGACATTACGCGTCCGAAAAACCAAATCGAGGAGGAGCGGAAAAACACGGAACCGGTTTTACGTACCCGAAATCGATGTTTAACTGCGTCGCCCCCGCGGTTTTTTGAAGACTGGGTTTTAGCGGTCAAAAGAACTTCGCGTGTAAACGGGCTCTGATTACCAAGTGTGAGGATCTAGGATCGAGCTCAGAAAAGAGTGTTTGAATTGAATTATCACCTGGGTACAACATGAGGCTATATATAGGCTCGACACAAGGCAGGTAACCCAGGTGTTACGCGAATGTTCTGAGGGTCGCGAAGCGTCCCGAACAGAACCTTCCCGAACTCGGTAGAAAGCAATTCGGTGGCGACCGAATAGCTTGAGTTCGGTGCACGTAACCTGGTTCGGTGCCTATAACTATAATAACTATAGTATAGCAACGAACCTAGGAAATCAAGCAATTCATGCATGCAGAAAATAATCCTAAGCTAGGAATAGCGTAAGGAAATAATAGCAAGCATGAATAACAAGCATAAGCCGACGTACTCTCACACCTAGCCTCCTAGTGATCCTCCCTCCTTCGCGCCGGATGTCCACAACCCACAAAGCGTGGAAACTGCCATCTGTGCCTACCGCACCACACTCAACGACCACCTTCGCCGCCAACTATGCTATGAGGACGACAAGCGCACCTATGACGAGGCTGCTGCCCGCCACCGCGAATACCAAGCCCGGCTCACCACGTATACCACACGCCTCGCCACCTACACCACCGACATCGCTGCGTGGCGCATTGCTGATCACCGAGCTCTCGTCATCCTCCTCGCCACTATCCCCTCCTCCCTCAAACGAGAGCTTTCACCCACCTCCTCCTACCACCTGTGGCAACTGCTTGTCGACCTCTTCGACAGGCAGGACAACGCCACCTTCTATGCACTCATAAAGGAATTCGGATCCATCACCATGGATTCCACCGCCGGCACAGCCGCCTTCACTCGCCGCGTCCTTGACCTTGCCCGCCGCCTTGCAGCACTTGGTGTTACCTACCCTGACGGTGTCATCTGCTGCCACCTCCTCGAGGGTCTCACCCCTGCTTTTGATGCCCACAAGCTAGCATACATGCAGCTCCTCTCCAAGCATGACACTCCCGCTCAGGTTGCCCAATGGATTATCACCACTGAAGCTGAAATCCTTCGCCACTCCTCCTCCACCGCCGCAGCGGCACAGCAGCGCAGCAGCAAAGGCGGGCGTGGGGGGGGCGTGGAGGTGGGCGTGGTGGTGGTCGAGGCGGCTCTGGCAGTCGTGGTGGTGCGGGTCGTGGTGCAGCAGCGGCCTTCCCACCCTGTCAGTATCTTCCCCTCTATGGCCCCACCCGAGGCCAACGCTGCAACCAAACCACTCATGCGACTGACTCGTGCTTCAAGGCACACAGCGATGAGTGGTTCGCTCGTGGGAACTTTGGCACCCCTCCTCGCTGGTCCGCCCTCAACCCCCGCCCCACTCCCCTGGATGTCCGCACCTCTCCCCTCTACGCCCCTTCCTCCTCCTCCCAGGCCCACCAGGCCTTTGCTCTCCCCTCTCACCAGCAACAGCAGCAGCAGCACCCGAGTGTCCAGCAGCAGGGGTCGCAGCAGTACGGGCAGCAGCTTCATCAGCTCCAGCAGCAGCTTGACCTCCAGCCCCAGCTTCCTCTCCTCCCTCCTCCTCCTATCCCCCAGCAGCAGCCGTTTCCCAGCTGGACCGCCGGGAATGCGGCTTCCGCGGCCCACCTCTCCGGTCCATCCCCTGCGCCGTCTACAGGTGGCAGTGTAACCCCCTTTCCCTCCTCTGGCTTCGTTGGTCTGCTTAGTCAGCCTCCTTCTGTTGCATCCCCTATGTATGCCCCCGCTATTTATGAAACTTCAATTCGGTACTCCGCCTCACCCTCCTCCACCCTTGAGTTCGTCTTGGACAGTGGAGCCACTGACAATGTCTTTCGCGATGCCGGCAAACTCCATCCTCTCCCCACACCCACGTCCCTCCTTGGCGCTGATAGCAGCTTTTCCATCCCCTGTCACAACACGTCCACCCTACCTTGTCCGCTCTTTCCCTCAGGTACTGTCACAGGTCTTCACATTCCCTCCCTTCGCACCAACCTCCTCTCCCAAAGGTCCCTCCAACAATCCATGATCACCACTGTCACCCCAGGTGGTGCTAACTATTGTGACCTTTACCAAACCTCCATAGGTCGCTTCCTCTCCCGCATTCCCTACTGTCCCCGCTCCCGTCTGTACACCCTTCAGGTTCCTCGCCCCCTCACCTTCCAAGCTACCTCCCCCCCTCTCCTCCCCCCCCTCCTCCCCTCCCTCCCACTAACCCACCCATCCCCCCCCGCCCCCCTGACTCTGACTGCTCATGTTGCTCTCTCTCCCACCCTGCCATCCTCCTCCATCACAGGCTAGGTCACCCCAACTTTGCCACTCTGCGCTCCTCTGTATCCTCTGGTCTCCTCCACGGTCTCCCATCCTCCCTCCCTCCCCTCCCAAAGTCCCCTGCCCCACTTGCGTCGTCTATGTTCAGAGCAAGCTCAAGCAGCAGCCGCACCGGAGCTCCCCCTCCGCTGCTGCCCAGCCACTTGATCTTGTTCACATGGACCTCTGGGGCCCTAACCCCTCCCCTGCTCGCCAAGGCCATCGCTACCTTCTCGTGCTCGTCGATGATCACAGTCGGTACTCGTCCGTCTCTCTCCTTCGGACGAAGGCGGACGCCCCGACTGCGATCATTGCCTGGCTCGAACAGGCAAACACCCACTTTGGGCGCCCTGTTCGCCACCTTCACTCAGATGGTGGTGGTGAGTTCCTTAATAACCAGATCTCCTCCTACTGCCAGTCTCGTGGCATTCTTCAGACTAACACCCTCCCTCAATCCCCACAGCAGAACGGTGTCGCTGAGAGCCGTGTTCGGGAGATCACCAAAACGGCTCGGTGTCTTCTTGTCCACACCTCATGCCCCCCTTCTTTGTGGGGCTACGCCCTCCTTCATGCCGCCCTCCTTACTAACCTTTACCCTCACCCCCTCCTCCCCTCCACCACCCCCACTGAGCTATGGACAAAGGACAAACCCGATGTCTCCCTTCTTCGAGTCTGGGGCTCAAAGGCATATGTCCTCATTCACCCGTCTAACCGATCCCGTTCCCTAGGAAAGCTTGCCCCTCGTACCCTTCCTTGCATCTTCCTTGGTCATAACCCCTCTTCCCCCGACTATCTTTTCCTCCACCCCCCTTCCGGTCGACTAATTCGCAGCACAGATGTCGTCTTTGACGAATCCACCCCGTACTATTCCTCTCCTCCGTCCACTGACCCACTCCCACCTCTGACTCGTCCCCTTGTCTGGTCTGACACCACCCCTCCCCCTCTCCTCCCTCCTCCCCCCATCCTCCTACCCCCTCCCCCACCGCCCTCCCAGGCCCACGGTGGCCCCCCCTCGTCTGGTGACATCTTTGACCCAGACCCTCTGTCTTCCCCTGTCTCCCCCGCTCACTCCTCCCTTGGTACCCCTCCTCCCCCTCCCTCCCAACCCTCACCTCCCTCCCCCCCTCCCCGCACCACACTCACTCGGTATCCTCACACCAGGTCATGTGACGGTATCCTTAGTGCACCGCCCCCTGTTACCCTCTCTACCTCTACCCTCCCCCCTCTTTCCCCCCTCCTTCACCACTTCTTCCAAGCTGTCTTGCATCAAGCCCCTCATGCACCAGCCCCCTCTACCACCTCTCCAGCAGCAGCAGCAGCAGCTCCAGCAGCAGCCACCGCAGCGGCACCAGCAGTGGCAAGTGCAGCAGCAACACCGGCATCCGCTCCGGCACCGGCGCCAGCAGCGGCACCGGCAGCAGCGAGTGCAACGGCAGCAGCAGCATCGGCAGCGGCACAAGCAGCGGCATCCGCACCAGCACCAGCAGCGGCTCCACCAGCGGCACTAGCAGCGGCGCCAGCAGCAGCGCGTGCAGCGGCACCTGCGGTCATCCGCGCCTTCCACGCCTCTCTCTCCGAGGACTCCCACGAGGAGTTCCTTGACCTCCACCTCTCTGACCCCTCCCTCCTCCCCATCACCTCTGACCTCTCTGGAACACCAGTCTTCGCCTTTTCCTCTGCTCCCTCCATCTTCATCCCAACCACGTATGAGGAGGCCATGGCTTGCCCCGACGCCCCGCTCTGGCTCGCTGCCATCATCAAGGAGCTCGAGGCATTTATCGCCAACTCTTCCTTCTGATGTGCCTCGCCCTCCCTCCTCTACGAACGTGGTAAAGGGGAAGTGGGTGTTTCGCGTCAAACAACTACCAGGAGAGCCGCCCGTCTACAAGGCCCGGTATTGCGCCAAGGGTTTCACGCAGTGGTATGGCTTTGACTTCTTCGACACCTTCTCCCCCACTACCAAGCTTGCCACCGTTTGCGCCGTACTCGACCTTGCCGCTCGCCTCAACATGGAGATCCACTCGATGGATGTCTCCAACGCCTTCCTGCAAGGCGTGCTACGTGAACTGATCTACATGGAGCGCCCGACGGGCTTCCACCTCCCCTTCCCCGCCGACTCCGTCTGGCAGCTGCGCCGCCCAGTGTACGGGCTCCGCCAGGCACCCAGAGAATGGCATGCCAAGCTTGCTGCCACCCTTGCCGAGCTTGGATTTCGCACCTCCCGCTCTGACGCCAACCTCTTCCTCCGCACCTCCCCCTCCCCCTTCTACATCCTCGTCTATGTTGACGACATGATTCTCCTCACTGCCGATCTTGCCGAGCTCGAGAGTGTCAAGACGGAGCTGGGCAGCCGTCTCAAGTGCAAAGACCTGGGCGAGCTGCAGCACTTCCTCGGCATGACCATTACTCGCGACCGCTCCGCCCGCACCCTCTCACTCTCTCACGGTCACTACCTCCAGCAAGTTTTAGACCGGTTTGAAATGGCGCGCGGCAACCCCCAGCCCACTCCCCTCTCAGTTGGGCACCACCTCTCCCCACCCTCCTCCCCTTCTCCCTCCTCCCATCCTTATCCTGAACTCATTGGTTCTCTCATGTACGCCATGGTTTCCACTCGCCCTGACCTTGCCTACCCCATCAGCGTCCTAGCTCGGTTCGTTGGCGCTGGCAAGCACACGGAAGAGCACTGGCAGGCCGCGAAGCGCGTCCTTCGCTACGTTCGTGGCACCAAGGACTATGTCCTTACCCTTGGCGGCCCTTCCCCACCCCTCCTCAGCAGCTACAGCGACTCTTCCTGGGCTGATTCACGACCGGATCGGCGATCCTCTCAGGGTTATGGTTTCTCTCTGGGCAACGGTCTCATCAGCTGGCGGTCCACACGCTCCTCTGCCGTCGCCCTCTCCTCCTACGAAGCAGAGCTCTACGCCGCAACCATGGCCACGCAAGAAGCACGCTGGCTCACCTTCCTCCTTGGTGAGCTTGGAGCCCCCCACCACTGTCCCACCATGTGGTGTGGCAACGCCAACACCATCCACCTCACCAAGGATGTTGTGTATCATGGGTGCTCCAAACATATTGAGCTTCGCTACTTCTTCATTCACGATCTCGTTGAGGCCGGCCACATTCGCCTTGGCAAAATCGACTCGGCGGCCAACCTCGCTGACATCTTCACCAAAGCCCTTCCCCAAACATCCCACTCATTCCTTCTGCGTCTCCTTGGCCTCACCCCTCCTCCGGTTTTGACGGCCTCCTAATTACATCTTCTAGCCTCATGCATGTTGGGGGGTTGTGTTGTAAATATACATTATATACAACTGTCAGAACATTATAGCTTACTTATTTGTGTAGGCTATAGTGGGGTATCCCATAGGGGGTACAACCCAATTAGGGTTTCCTATTTGTACTCGCTTCTTTCATAGTCATTTCATTCTCGTTCTAGTTTTCTCATGTTATCAGAGCGACATTCGTCCTGGCCTGTGAGCCCGCCTCATGCTTCCGCTGCTACGCACTTTCGGTCGCGCGCCTAGGGCGCGTGGCAATTTTTTATTGTCCCGCCCCCGGGCGTGTGACTCCTTATCTGCCCGTCGCGCGCCCCGTGGCACGTGACGGTGCCCTAAATCTGCCCGTCGTGCACCCCGTGGCACGCGACGGTGCCCTTCTCGTCGTGCGCCCCGTGGCACTCGATCGGGCCCTTAAACTTAAACTTACCCGTCGTGCGCCCCGTGGCACACGACGGGCCTTTCCGCACCTGCACTCCCTGCAGCCGCCCCTGACCTATCAGCGCCGACACAGTGTAGCCGCTCTGCGGCTTTCTTCCCGCCCACCCCCTCCTCCTTTGTCTCTCTGCAGCCGCGGGGAGGAGGGTATGGGGGTGGCGGGTGTTGGGGTGTTGGGTCGTTCACTTCCCTTCCCCTCCTCCTCCTTTCATTCCCACTGCTGCAGCTGCCGCTTGGGGGGAGGGTGTGAGGGTGTGGGGGAGCAGGGGGAGTGGCACCGGGGTGGCGGGTGTGAGGCAACCAGCAGCCGTCCCTCCACCTCTCCTCTCTTCCCCCCCTCTCTGCTGCTCCTGCAGCAGTGTGGGGGAGGGGAAGGAGGAGGGTGAGAAGATGGAGGGGGTGACCAGCTTGTGTCAGCCCGCCTGCAGTTTCTGCTGTTGCTTGTTCTTTATTATTTTGCATGTGTACACCTGCAGGTTGTATTCTACACAAACTCCTGCTGCAGGCAGTTATGGGGGAGTGTCAGAACTTATATTATGTAACTGCCTATAGCTGTAGTTAGTGTAGTTATTTAAATCTGTAGGTGGTGCACCTCTTCACTTGTTTCCTTTGCTATATGTTCTTCGAAACTATAGTGAAACCCATTTTCTTCCCAACTTCTCTTCCAACTCACTCGAACCTCACCCTAGGTAAAACCCGCTCGACATCCTAGTTGGGCCTAGGCTACTAAGCCTAGGCCCTAGTTAATCTTAACTCATTTCTTGTTCACTTCTTCTCATGGTATCAGAGCAGGTTCCCCCGTGGGAACTGTGCTTAGGGCCCACCACATCGAACTTTTTTTCTGCCCGGAGCGCGCTCCGGGCCCTTTCTCTTACTTTTTCGATCTGCCCTAACGGCCCCTAGACGCCCGCGTGCCGCCCTTAGACGCCCGCGCGCCGCCTGTCCCGGCCCCTAGACACCCGCGCGCCGCCCGTCCAGGCCCCACGCCGCCCGCGCGCTGCCCTTCGAGCCCGCGCGCCGCCCGTCCAGGCCCCCCGCGCCGCCCGCGAGCTGCCCTTCGAGCCCGCGCGCCGCCCGTCTAGGCCCCACACTGCCCGCGCGCTGCCCTTAGAGCCCGCGCGCCGCCCGTACAGGCTCCACGCCGCCCACGCGCTGCCCTTAGGGCCCGCACGCCGCCCGTCTCGGCCCCCCCTAGACGCCCGCGCGCTGCCCGCCAGGCCCCTCGACGCCGTGCGCCACCCGATCCGGCCCCACGCCACCCGTGCGCCACCCGTCCCGGCCGCGCGCAGCCGTCCCGGCCCCTCGTTGCCCGTGCGCAGCCCGTCCCGGCCCCGCTCCCAGCCACCCGTGCGCCACCCGTCCCGGCCCCGCTCCCAGCCGCCCGTGCGCCACCCGTCCCGGCCCCGCTCCTAGCCGCCCGTGCGCCACCCGTCCCGGCCCCGCTCCCAGCCACACGTGAGCCACCGGCCCGAGCCGCCGGAGCCACCGGAGCCGCCTGTGCCGCTGACCGCCCGAGCCGCCCGAGCCGCTGACCGCCTGTGCCGCTGACCGCCCGAGCCGCCCGTGCCGCCCGAGCCGCCTGAGCCGCCCGAGCCGCCCGAGCCGCCCGAGCCGCCCGAGCCGCCTGCGCCGCCCGAGCCGCCCGAGCCGCCTGAGGAGCCGAGCCACTGGTGCCGAGGTGCTGCTGTTGCTGCTGTGCCGGCCGAGCTGCCGTTTTTGCTGTGCTGCTGAGCTGCCCGACCCGTCCTGTCTGGTGAGACCGCCGACTGCAGTCATGGCTACCCCTAGTGTCCTAGCTTTTGACGCTGAGGGTCGTGCCATTGACTTTGAGGTCTGGGTCGACGACCTGCAGCTGTTCTTGCAGTGTGATAGGGTAGACGACCTTTCTCTCTTTGACCTTACCTCTGGCGCCGTCCCTGCCCCTGCTGCTGATGCTGACCCCACTGTTCGCTCCAAGTGGGCCACACGCGATGCTGCTGCACGTCTTGCTGTGCGTCGCCACCTGCCTACCACTGAGCGTGCACACTTTAGTCAGTACAAGAGTGCCCAGACCTTGTACGACGCTGTAGTTGCGCGCTACTCCTCCCCTGCCACTGCTGCACTGAGCCGCCTCATGCTCCCCTTCCTCTTCCCTGACCTTGCCTCCTTTCCCACTGTCGCTGATCTCATTACGCACCTCCGCACTAGTGACACCCGCAACCGCGCTGCGCTTCCTGCTGACTTCTGCGCCAAGAAACCCCCCCCCCCCCCCCATGTACATCACTCTCTACTTTCTAGTCACTCGCCTCCCTGACTCCCTTCGTGTAGTTCGGGACCACTTCCTCGCAGTCTGTCCCACCACTCTCACAGTCGACAGCCTCGAGAAGGCCCTCCTAGCGGCGGAGAAGAGCATCGTCGATGTAGGAGCCTCTCGAGGTGACCCCCGCGCCCCCATCTTTGAGGGGTGTTCTCCTTCCCCTCTCTTGCCCTCTGTAGCCTCTGCCGCTGCGGCCGACCTCGTTGGTCTTGAGTCGGTTGGTGCGGCGTCTGCCCCTAGCGGGAGACGCCGCTCTGGCAAGGGCAAGGGGGGCAAGGGAGCGGGTGGGGCCAGCGGGGGCGGTGGAGGTGGAGGTGGAGGCGGCGGAGGGAGTGGGGGTGGCGGTGGAGGTGGTGACGGGGGTGGGGGTGCTAGTGGCGGCAGTGGAGGCGGAGGTGGCGGCGGCGGTGGCGGTGGGAGCGGAGGTGGCGGAGGCGGCGCCGGTGGAGGAGGAGGCGGGGGTGGCGGTGGTGGAGGTGGTCGGAGTGGCGCTTCGCATCGGAGCAGCACTGGAGGTGGTCAGCGCCAGCAGCAGCAGCAGCAGCAGCAGCAGCAGCAGCGTTCTCGCGACGTCCCCACCCCTCAGCAGCTCCGTGAGTGGTACTCGCAGCGTCAGCGTGGTGGGAGTTTTGGTCCCTGCACCTACGTTCTTCGCACTGGCGACCGCGCTAGAGAGCAGTGTGGGGGTACCCACACCGCCCAGCGCTGCTTTGGCCGTTTGACGGACGCTTGGCGCCAGCAGTTCCCGGAGGCCGCGGAGATCCCCCGCTGGGGAGAGCTGTCTAGGGCTGGTGTAGCTATTTTTGATCTTGACTTTGATGCTATCCTTGCTGCTATGTATGCTGTGACCATTAGTGATGAGGGTGACTGTTACCGGTGTTTCCCGGCCGACCCGGGCATTGAGGCTGCTGCTCTAGGTGCCAGTGCGTCTGTGCTCTCACGTACTGGTGAGGCTGCTCTCTCAGGTACTAGTGAGTCTGCGCTCTCAGGTACTGCATCGGCCTCGGCCTCCCACACCTTCACCCTTGACTCTGGAGCGTCTCGCTCCTTCTTTCGGGACCGCACCACACTCACGCCGCTTAGTCGGCGGTTGCGGTGTCCCTGGCTGACCCCTCTGGGGGTCCTGTCCTGTCTCGCTTCTCCACAGTCCTCCCGTGTCCGGCGGCTCCCTCTGGCACCCTGTCTGGTCTCTACCTCCCCTTGTTCTCGACGAACTTGGTGAGTGGTGCTGACCTACAGGATGCGGGTGTCCACCAGTTCACCCCTGCTCGTCAGCGAGTGACGCACTGCACAGAGGCTAGCACGGGTCGTCACCTGGCTACGTTTACACGTCAGCCAGGGTCGAGCCTGTACACACTGACCACTGACCACCGAACACTGTACAGCAAGGGTGATGTCACTGAGGTGCTGATCGACTGGATCCGCGCAGCTCGTCTCCAGCTCAGGCAGAGCTTTGGCTCGGACTTTCCTGTTTTGCGTCTGCACTCGGACAGAGGCGGAGAGTTCTCCTCTGGCCTTCTGCGTGCCTACTGTCGTGCGCGAGGCATCCGTCAGACCTTCACGCTTCCGGACTCACCGCAGCAAAATGGGATTGCAGAGCGCCGCATTGGCATGGTCATGGACGTCGCTCGTACGTCTATGATGCATGCGGCTGCCCCCCATTTTCTGTGGCCGTTTGCGGTCAGGTACGCGGCGCATCAGATCAACCTCCACCCCACGGTCTCCAGGCCGGAGACCTCCTCTGCCCTGCTGTGGACGGGGAAGGTTGGCGATGCGTCGGCGTTCCGGGTCTGGGGATCTCGGGCGTTTGTCTGCGACTTGTCTACGGACAAGCGGTCCCCTAGCGCTGCTCCCTGCGTCTTCCTGGGGTTCCCCCCCGACGCCCCTGGGTGGCAGTTCTACCACCCCACCTCTCGCCGTGTTCTGTCCTCCCAGGACGTCACGTTCGACGAGTCGGTACCCTACTACCGCCTCTTCCCCTACCGCACTCCGTCCCTCCCCCCACCCCCGCTCTTCTTGGTACCAGGTCCCCCCCCCGGTAGACCCCCTTCCCCCTCAGGGTCCTGCCCCTTCAGATGTGTCGCAGGTAGACGCGGTCGAGCCTGTCGAGGTCTCTGGTGACTCTGGTGCTGCTGTGGGTGCTGAGCCTAGGGGTACTGTGACTGGGGGTGCTGAGCCTGGGGGTGCTGAGCCTGGGGGTGCGGAGTCTGGGGGTGCTGAGCCTGGGGGTGCTGAGCCTGGGGGTGCTGAGCCTGGGGGTGCTGAGCCTGGGGGTGTTGAGCCTGGGGGTGCTGAGACGGGAGGTGCTACGCCTGGAGGTGCTTTGCCTGGGGTTGCTGAGCCTGGAGGTTCTTCGCCTGGAGGTTCTCCGGGTGCTTCGTCTTGCCGGGAGCCAATCTCCCCATAGGAGCTGCGTGAGTGGTTTGCTCGGCGCTGGAGGCGTGCTGCTGGTGCTCGAGGTTCTTCGGCTGCTGAGGGTGCTGCTGCCGCGGGTCCCGGAGGTGCTCGTACTGGGAGTACTGGAGCTGCTGGGCCTGCGGGTTCGATTGGAGCTGGTGCTGCTGAGGGTGTTGGCGCTGAGACTACCACTGGCGGTCCAACTGGTGGTGCTCCTGGTGCTGCTGGAGGTTCTGCTGCTGCTGGAGGTTCTGCTGCTGCTGGAGGTGCTGCTGGGGGTTCTGGAGCTACTGGAGGTATTGCTGGAGGTGCTGCTAGAGCTGGTACTCCTGCTAGAGGTACTGGTGCTGTCCCTGCTGTTTCTGGCGTCGCCACGCGGCCCCGACCGTACTTCGTTCCACTTCTGCAGCAGGTTCTTGGTCTTACACCTTCTCCTTGTCCTCCTCCTCCTCCCTTATAGGGTCCACAGCCTGTCCTGTCACAGCCACAGCTACAGCCTGCCTCCCCTTTGCCTGCTCCTTCTCCCTACGCTGGTCTGACTGGAGGTCTTACTGAGCGTCGTGAGCCTGCGTCTCGTCCTGCGTCGCCTGTTCGTGCTGCACGCACTAGTGGTCGCGGTTCACGTCAGCGTCCTCCTCCTGTCCCTGGCACGCACCGGATGTCTCTGCGTCCGTCTACTGCTCCTCTGCGTGCCCCTTTGCCTTCTCCTCCTGCTTCCTCTCTTCCTGCTCTTGCCGAACCAGAGTCGGACTCTCTTCGTGCTACCAGTCCTACTGTCACGCGTCTCCTTGCTACTGCCGTCACTGACCCTTCTTTCGAGTCTACTGCTGCGTCTGCCCTTGTTACTGAGCTCGTCAACTTTGCTGCTCGCTGTCGTCTAGACTACGCTGCTAGTCTTGTCGCTGAGTCTGAGTCTGCCTGTCTTCCGTCCGTCGGGGGTGAGTGTGCCCTTGGCACGGACGTCCTTGAGGACAGGCAGGAGGAGTTCCAGTGTCTGGCCGCTGCTTCACCTCATCTCGTGTCCGTACTGCTTACCCCTGAGGGAGACCCGGATGCACTTGACATCCCGACTCCGCGCTCTTACGTGGAGGCGATAGAGGGTCCCTACTCCTCTCAGTGGCAGGCAGCTATGGATGCAGAGATGGCTTCCTGGAAGTCCACAGGCACCTACGTTGACGCTGTCTCCCCTCCTGGGGCGAACATCGTCAGTGGCATGTGGATGTTCAGGGTGAAGCGGCCTCCGGGTTCTCCGCCTGTCTTCAAGGCGCGTTACGTGGCTCGTGGCTTCAGTCAGGGGCAGGGAGTTGACTACTTTCAGACCTTCTCCCCCACCCCGAAGATGACCACTCTTCGGGTACTGCTGCACGTTGCTGCTCACCGTGACTACGAGCTGCACTCTCTCGACTTCAGCACAGCTTTCTTGCAGGCAGCCTGCACGAGGAGATCTGGCTGCGCCGCCCACCTGGCTTCACTGGGTCTTTCCCTCCTGGTACCCAGTGGAGTCTCCGGCGTCCAGTCTACGGTCTGCGCCAGGCGCCGCGTGAGTAGCACGACACACTGAGGACTACGTTGGCGGCACTTGGGTTTGCTCCTTCCACTGCAGACCCGTCGCTGTTTCTACGCACCGACACCTCTCTACCGCCGTTCTACATCCTCGTGTACGTCGACGACTTGGTCTTTGCCACAGCTGACACTGCTGGACTCGCCTACGTGAAGTCCGAGCTGCAGAAGAAACACACGTGCACTGACCTGGGTTAACTGCGCAGCTACCTTGGCTTGCAGATCACCCGGGACAGAGCACGCCGCACCATTACCCTGACTCACTCACACATGGTGCAGCAAGTCCTTCAGCGCTTCGGCTTCACGTACTCCTCGCCTCAGGCCACTCCTCTGCCTACTCGCCACTCGCTCTCAGCTCTGCCTTCGGATGAGTCCGTAGAGTCGAGTGGCCCATATCCAGAGCTTGTTGGCTGCCTCATGTACCTGATGACCTGCACTCGACCTGACCTTGCATACCCTCTTAGCATTCTCGCACGCTATGTTGCTCCTGGGAGACACCGACCAGAGCACATGGCTGCAGCGAAGAGGGTGTTGCGCTACTTGTGCAGTACGTCGGGCATGGGGCTAGTGCTTGGAGTGCGGAGTCCAGTGGTCCTCACTGGGCAAGCGGACGCTTCTTGGGCTGACGACCAGTCTACGCAGCGGTCGTCACAGGGTTACACCTTCAGCCTCGGTTCCGGCTCTGTTTCGTGGCGGGCTACCCGCTCGTCTTCTGTTCTCGGCTCCAGTTGTGAGGCTGAGATCTACGCCGGGGCTATGGCTGCCTAGGAGCTTCTCTGGCTCACCTACCTGCTGACTGACCTTGGAGAGCCGCCTCGTTCTCCTCCAGTTCTGTACGTAGACAACAAGGCCATGCTGGCCTTGTGTCGAGAGCAGCGACTGGAGCACAGGACAAAGCACATTGCTCTCCGCTACTTGCTTGCTCGTGAGCTGCAGCAGCGTGGACAGTTGCGACTCGCGTACGTGGCCTCTGAGGCCAACACTGCTGATGTCTTCACCAAGGCACTTGCGCCTTGTGATCATCAGCGCTTCTGTACGCAGCTAGGTCTTGTGCCTGTCTTGCCTCACTTGCTCACTTCTTGACCTTGCTTGTACTTTCACATATATATACTCTTGCTCTTGCTTGCTTAGACTCTTGTATATCTATATATGTGATCTTGCATGTGAACTGGCCTTCTGGCCTTTGAACTTGTGCTCGGAATGTGTGGTGACTTTGTGATCCACCCTGAGCTTTGCTTTGCTTTGCTTGACTGGTCTTGTGACCCCTTGTTCTCCCCCACTTTGCCTATGGGGGTGTGTCAGAACATTATAGCTTACTTATTTGTGTAGGCTATAGTGGGGTATCCCATAGGGGGTACAACCCAATTAGGGTTTCCTATTTGTACTCACTTCTTTCATGGTCATTTCATTCTCGTTCTAGTTTTCTCAACAACATTCAGAGGCTAGAATAGGTGTAGTCACTTATGTTCTTGGGAGGCTAGGTGTACACTCCAACCACACTTTGTGGTTGGTCAAGATTGGATTTGGTCTTGGTCCTTGGTTGGCACTTGCCAACTTTTGGTCCTACCACCAACCAATCACATCCTAGCTACATTGTGGGGTTTCCTACTCCACAAGGCACCTAACCCATTGGCCAACTTAGTGGCCAATAGGGTTAGCTCCTCCTCCACTCCTCTCTTCCTTGCATGCTTGTACAATAGAGACTCCTTGGCTCATTACTCAAACATTCTTGAATCCTTTCACATCCAGCACATTTTTCACCCGCGTCTAGTCAGTGATTCAAGCTCTGGTCTCACCTGCATGTCTGCATCCAGCAGCACGTTGGCCGGCTTGACATCGCGGTGCACGATCCGGGGGCTGTGGAGGAAGCTCAGCCCGTCCGCCACGTCCACCAGCGCCGCCAGCCTCACACGCAATGGCATGGGCTTGGCTCCTGGGAGGTTGAGGTACGAGGGAATGAAGAGAGCATGATGGAATGAAGGAATGGAGGCGTGAAGTCATGGGCTTGGCTCCTGGGAAATTGGGGGATGGGGTAGACATGAGCACAAGGGCGAACACCTGTTCGGTTCGCCTCGAACGTGTTCGAGGCGAACCGAACAGGTTTGTCTTTTTTGCTTAAATTGTTCGCCGAACAGTGTTTGATGTTCGCCCGAACACGTTCGTGTTCGGGCCGCTGCTGCATTTTGCCCCGCGACGAACACGAACGTGTTCGAGGTTCGCCCGAACACGCCTTCACAGATGAACGGCGAACATGAGTTTTTGCTTAAAGTGTTCGCCGAACCGAACAGTGTTCGGTTCGGCAAACGGATGTGTTCGTCTAGGGGCGAACACGAATCGTGTTCGCCCCTTGCTCATCCCTAGGATGGGGGAATGAAGAGAGCCCGCGCTTCGGGCCTCCGCTTCGACACTTTTCCCAACCTCATTCACAGGCCCGTCGCGCAACAACCACAGTCCATTACCGTTACCACTGTAGTTTCGCTATATATTCTTCGCTCATACCTTCGCTCATTGTACTCTTGTTTCGATAGTGCAATTCTCGTTCGTTCACTCAATTGCACTCGTAGCACTTGGTATTCAGAGCCTACGATCTCTTCTCGGACCGCACCCACACCTTCGCTTCCCCACTATCTCAATTTTTGGGGGGGGTAGATGTCTCTCAGCGACACAGCACCGCCGCTCGTAGTGCTCTCTCGTAAGCACGCACGGCCACGACTGAGGCTCTCGCTGAGCTCGCCCGACACCCCCGCCATGGCTGAATTCACGCTCGCCACATTGACGCAGGAGCAGCTCGACCGTCTGGTGCGCCAACTCGAAGATTCGGCGCTCGAAATTGCGACGCTCACGGCGGAACGTGACTCCGCACGTCCGCACTCAACGACGAACACTCCAGCGCCACCACACGCACCAACAAATGCATCTGCACAATCAGACGAGTCGATCGTCATCTCGTCCGGCACACCAACACAAAACAACAGCGTGGGACAGCGCTCAGGCGCACCCAGCGATGGCGCCGCCCAGCCGATGCCTGGCATGGGAGGAAACAGGGTCGCACCAAGCCCGCGGGAGCCTCGCGAAGCCCGTCGGCACGTGGAGTTCGCGGCAACAAGTGGCGAACAGGCCATCATGGCACCAATGCCACTCAAGCCGCAACGCCCGCCCTGCTTCGACCCGAGCCAGCGTGGAGGTCAGACAGTTCAATCGTGGGTCTTCACGATGAACGTCTTCTTCGACGCGAATTACGTCGAGTCGGACGCAGCGAAGATTCGGTATGCAGTTTCGCTGCTAAGGGGCCCCGCCATGGACCGGTGGCGAGTCATTGTGACGTCGCCACGCGCCTACAAGCCACCGTCGCAAGAGGAAGGGCCCACGGGTCCAGCTGTCACCTGGAGTTTATTCTGCGAGACCGCCCAATACAGCACTTGGGATGCGTGGTGCGCAGGGCTTCGGGCGCGCTTCGAGCCGATCGCGGCTTCTATTTCGGCGCGTCAGAGATTGCACACTTGGCGGCAGCTCGGATCGGTTCAAGACTATACGAGTGGTTTTCTCGCATTCTGCGAGCAAGTCGGCTACATGCACGAAGCGGAGCGGGTGGACCGTTACGTCGGAGGGCTGAAGCCGGACATCTCGCATGAAATCATGCTACGCGGGCTCTCGAACTTCAACGAGATTCTCGCGCTCGCCGAGAAAATCAACATTCTACGCCGACCGAGACCGGGGTCCTACTACGGACATCGTCCTCGGGGACCGATCGAGCACGCCACTGTAAACGTTGTTGCAACGAATGCAGCTGCCGCACCGCTTAAGGGGCGCTGCTTTACTTGCAACAGGCCGGGCCATCGCAAGAGCGAATGCCCAGAGGAGCTAAGGCGCCGCGGAGCAGAGCAGGGGAGGCAGGGAAACGCCAGCAGTCAGTAGAAGTTGGGCCAACTACTGACGAGACTGCCTGCTCGCCCAACCGCACCGACCCTCACCGAGGCACAGTATCGATTCACGCCATCGATCGGGCTCGGATGAATAAGGAGGGTACAACAACGGATTGCCCAGTACTGATCCACGGGAAAATACAGGGAGCAGCAGTGAAGATTTTTATTGACGGAGGAGCAAGCCACAGTTTAGTTAATACCGCAACTGCACAAAAATTACAACTGACACTTAGTCGCTGCTTACCTGAGATCGACGCACGCTTAGTTGACGGCACGCCGCTGGCCATACGGGAGAAGGTGGAGAGAGTAAAAGTTCGTTGCGGGGGAAACTTCGGGTTTACATAGGAAATGCTCGCGACGACATTGGATGGGCATGATGTTTTACTAGGACGTGATTGGCTACGACGGTACAACCCACGAATCGACTGGACGACGGGTAGCTGCATTGCGCGAAGTAGCGGTAACTGGGTCATGCTACCTCGCTGGCAGTCACCCGAGTCTTCAACGGTCCACGTCAACGCCATCACGATAAAACGGGTTGTCGCCGCTGGAGCTGACGTGTACGCAGTACATATAGCATTAGTAGGAGAAGCGGAGCAGCCGAGCGATTTTCAGAAAATGTTGGCAGCAGTGTCAGATTATTATAGCTGATGCATGTTTGTAGGCTATAGTGGGGTAGCACATATGGGGTACAGTTTGCTAGGGTTGTATTTGTACCCAACTCTGACTTAGTCAATTCATTCCTGTTCAGTTAGTTTCACATGGTATAGAGCGGGTCCCTCCTAAGGACCGTTCTTTGGGCCCACCCACGATTTTTTTTCCTGCCCGGAGCGCGCCCTATTCTCCCCGAGGCGCGCTCCCCCTAGTGCGCGTCGAGCTGCCCTTGTGGCGCCCCGAGAGTCGCGCGCGCGACTCAATTTTTTTTCGCGCGCGCGGTTCAGGCCCCACTTCGCGCGGCCCTTACAGCCGCGCCGCGCCGCCCTCTCGGCTCTGCCGCGCCGCGCCGCCCTCAAGACGGCCGCGCGGCCTCTTCGTCGCTGCAGCAGGCCCCCCCCCCCCCCCCCGCTGCACCTCTGTCGGCCCCGCAGCCGCCTTACCTGACGGCCGCCGCCTCACCTGACGGCCCGCCGCCTCGACTTCTGGCCCGCCACCTCACCAGACGGCCCCCCCGCCTCACCTGACGGCCCACCGTCTCACCTGCTGGCCCGCCACCTTACCTGACGGCCCCGCCGCCTCACCTGACGGCCCGCCGCCACCTTACCTGACGGCCCCGCCGCCTCACCTGACGGCCCGCCGCCTCACCTACTGGCCCGCCACCTGACCTGACGGCCCCGCCGCCTCACCTGACGGCCCGCCGCCTAACCTGCTGGCCCGCCACCTCACCTGACGGCCCGCCGCCTCACCCGCTGGCCCGCCACCTGACCTGACGGCCCCGCCGCCTCACCTGCTGGCCCGCCACCTGACCTGACGGCCCCGCCGCCTCACCTGACGGCTCGCCACCTCGCCTGCTGGCCCGCCACCTGACGGCTCCGCCGTCCCCTGTCCCGGCCCCGCCGCTGCACCCTGACGGCCCCGCCGTCCCCTGTCCCGGCCCCGCAGCTGCACCCTGACGGCCCCGCCGAGCCGCCCAGCAGCAGCCGAGCCGCCCAGCCGCAGCCGAGCCGCCCAGCGGCAGCCGAGCCGCCCAGCAGCAGCCGAGCCGCCCGGTACCCGAGACGCCCGAGCCGCCCGAGCCGCCCGAGCCGCCCGAGCAGCCCGAGCCGCCTGCTGCTGACCTACCCGACTCTCCCATCCTGGTGAGACTTTCAGCTGCTGCCATGGCCACCCCCAATGTTCTCACTTTTGACGCTGAGGGGAGGGCCATTGACTTTGCCGTCTGGATCGAGGACCTGCAGCTGTACTTACTGTGTGATGCGGTAGATGAGGTCTCTCTCTTTGACTTTGTCTCTGGCGCTGTCCCTGCCCCGCCTGCTGATGCTGACTCTGCCGTTCGCTCCAAGTGGGCGACCCGCGATGCTGCTGCACGTCTTGCTGTGCGTCGCCACCTCCCTTCCTCTGAGCGTGCCCACTTTAGTCAGTGCAAGACCGCTCAGGCCTTGTACGACGCTGTAGTTGCACGCTACTCCTCCCCTTCCTCCGCTACCCTTAGCCGCCTCATGCTACCGTTTCTCTTCCCTGACCTCGCTTCCTTTCCCACTGTCGCTGACCTCGTTACCCACCTCCGCGCTAGTGACACCCGCTACCGCGCTGCCCTTCCTGCTGAGTTCCGCGCTGCGAACCCTCCTCCCATGTACATCACTCTCTACTTTCTCGTCACCCGTCTTCCTGAGTCCCTTCGTGTCGTTAGGGACCAGTTTCTCTCTGTCTGTCCCACCACTCTCACTGTCGACCTCCTTGAGGAGTCCCTGCTAGCGACTGAGAAGAGTATTGTCGCTGTAGGGGCCTCTCGGGGTGACCCTCGCACCCCCATCTTTGAGGGGTGTGGTCCCTCCCCCCTGCTGCCCTCTGTCGCCTCTGCCGCTGCGGCCGACCTCGTTGGTTTTGAGTCGGTCGGCGCGGCGTCTGCCCCCAGTGGCAGACGCCGCACTGGCAAGGGCAAGGGGGGCAAGGGAGCGGGTGGAGCCAGAGGGGGCGGTGGAGGAGGCGGTGGGGGTGGAGGGGGGAGTGGGGGTGGCGGGGGGGTGGTGGCGGGAGTGGAGGTAGTAGTGGCGGCGGTGGAGGCGGAGGTGGCGGCGGAGGTGGTAGCGGAGGAGGCGGTGGGAGCGGTGGGAGCGACGGTCCTGGTGGGGGAGGTGGCGGTGGCGACGGGGGTGGCGGTGGAGGCGGGGGTGGCGGTGGAGGAGGGGGTCGGAGTGGCTCGTCCCAGCGGAGCAGCTCTGGGGGTGGTCAGCGCCAGCAGCAGCAGCAGCAGCAGCCACAGCAGCAGCCGCAGCAGCAGCAGCGCTCTCGCACCGTCCCCGGCCCTCAGCAGCTCCGTGAGTGGTACTTGCAGCGTCAGCGCGGTGGTGCGCTTGGTCCCTGCCCCTACGTTCTTCGCACTGGTGACCGTGCAGGGGAGAGGTGTGGAGGCGCCCACACAGCCCGTCGCTGCTTTGGCCGCCTGACCGACGCCTGGCGTCAGCAGTTTCCGGAGGCCGCTGAGATCCCCCGCTGGGGAGAGCTGTCTAGGGCTGGTGTAGCTATTTATGATCTTGATTTTGATGCTATTCTCTCTGCTATGTATGCTGTGACTGGTAGTGATGAGGATGACTGTTACCGGTGTTTCCCGCCCGACCCGGGCATTGGTACTGCCGCGTCAGGTACTAGTGAGGCTGCTGCTCTAGGTGCCAGTGTGTCTGTGCTTTCAGGTACTGGTGAGTCCGCCCTCTCAGGTACTGTGTCGGCTTCGGCCTCTCACACCTTCACCCTTGACTCTGGAGCGTCTCGCTCCTTCTTTAGGGACCGCACCACTCTCACGCCGCTCAGTCGGCCTGTTGCGGTGTCCCTGGCGGACCCCTCTGGGGGGCCTGTCCTGTCTCGCTTCTCCACTGTCCTCCCGTGTCCGGCGGCCCCCTCTGGCACCCTGACTGGTCTCTACCTCCCCTCGTTCTCGACGAACTTGGTGAGTGGTGCTGACCTCCAGGATGCAGGTGTCCACCAGTTCACCCCTGCTCGTCAGCGGGTGACCCACTGTACGGAGGCGGATACAGGTCGCCACCTGGCTACGTTTACACGTCGGCCGGGGTCGAGCCTGTACACACTGACCACTGCTTCTCCTCCAGGTACTGCGTCTGGTAGGGCCCCTTCGTCTGGTCAGGTGTTTGCTGCAGCGTCCAGGTCTGGTCCTGAGTCTGCCCCTTGTTCGTGTCGTCGTCTGTCTCACGAGACCCTCCTCTGGCACCACCGCCTTGGCCACCCCTCTCTGCTTCGGCTCAGAGGCATGGCCTCGCGGGTCCTTGTGTCTGGTCTTCCCCGGTCCCTCCCTCCCCTTCCTCCGGGCCCTGGCCCTGCCTGTGTCCCCTGTGTCGAGGGGCGCCAGCGTGCTGCCCCTCACTCCTCCCAGTTTCCTCCGACAGAGGCCCCGTTGCAGACGCTTCACATGGACGTGTGGGGCCCAGCCCGCGTCCGTGGACAGGGTCAGGAGCGCTACTTCCTGCTAGTGGTTGACGACTACTCGCGTTACACCACAGTCTTCCCCTTGCGCAGCAAGGGTGAGGTCACTCAGGTGTTGATCGACTGGATCCGCGCAGCTCGTCTTCAGCTTCGGAGAAGCTTTGGCTCTGACTTCCCTGTCTTGCGTCTGCACTCGGACAGAGGCGGAGAGTTCTCCTCGGCCCTCCTGAGTGCCTACTGTCGTGTGCGAGGCATCCGTCAGACCTTCACGCTTCCGGACTCACCACAGCATAATGGGATCGCTGAGCGCCGCATTGGCATGGTCATGGACGTCGCTCGTACGTCCATGATGCATGCGGCTGCTCCCCATTTTCTGTGGCCGTTTGCGGTCAGGTACGCTGCGCACCAGATCAACCTCCACCCCAGGGTCTCTCGACCGGAGACCTCCCCAGCTCTGTTGTGGACGGGGAAGGTTGGCGATGCGTCGGCGTTCCGGGTCTGGGGATCTCGGGCGTTTGTTCGCGACCTGTCTGCGGACAAGCTGTCCCCTCGTGCTTCTCCCTGCGTCTTCCTCGGGTTCCCCCCCGACGCCCCTGGGTGGCAGTTTTACCACCCCACCTCTCGACGTGTTCTGTCCTCCCAGGACGTCACGTTCGACGAGTCGGTACCCTACTACCGCCTCTTCCCCTACCGCACTCCGTCCCTCCCCCCACCCCCGCTCTTCTTGGTACCAGGTCCCCCCCCAGTAGTCCCCCTCCCCCCTCAGGGTCCTGCCCCTTCAGGTGTGTCTCAGGTAGACGCGGTCGAGCCTGTCGAGGTCACTGGTGACTCCGGTGCTGCTGCGGGAGCTGAGCCTGGGGGTGCGGAGTCTAGGGGTGCTGAGCCTGGGGGTGCTGAGCCTGGGGGTGCGGAGTCTGGGGGTGCTGGGCCTGGGGGTGCTGAGCCTGGGGGTGCTGAGCCTGGGGGTGCTGTGCCTGGGGGTGCTGTGTCTGGGGGTACTGAGCCTGGGGGTGCTGAGCCTGGAGGTGCCGAGCCTGGAGGTGCTGTGCCTGGGGGTGCTTCGTCTCGCCGGGAGCCGCTCTCTCCACAGGAGCTGCGCGAGTGGTTTGCCCGGCGCTGGAGGCGTGCCGCTGGTGCTGGTGGTTCTTCGGCTGCGGAGGGCGCTGCTGCCACGCGACCTGGCGGAGCTCGTCCTGTGGGTGCTGGAGCTGCTGGGTCTGAGGGTTCTCCTGGAGCTGGTCCTGCTGAGGACGTTGGCGCTGAGCCTGCGGTTGGTGGTCCGACTGACGGTGCTCCTGGTGCTGCTGCTGGAGGTTCTGGAGCTTCTGGTGGTTCTGCTGGAGGTGCTGCTGGAGTGGGTGCTCCTGCCGGGGGTGCTGGTGCTGTTCCTGCTGTTTCTGGCGTCGCCGCGCGGCCCCGACCGTACTTCGTTCCGCTCCTGCAGCAGGTTCTTGGTCTTACACCTCCTTCTCCTCCCTTAGAGGGTCCGCAGCCTGTCCGGTCACAGCCACAGCTACAGCCTGCCTCCCCTTTGCCTGCTCCTTCTCCCTACGCTGGTCCGACTGGAGGTCTTACTGAGCGTCGTGAGCCTGCGTCTCGTCCTGCGTCGCCTGTTCGTACTGAGCGCGCTAGTGGTCGCGGGTCGCGTCAGCGTCCTCCTCCTGTCCCTGGCACGCACCGGATGTCACTGCGTCCGTCCACTGCTCCTCTGCGTGCCCCTTTGCCTTCTCCTCCTGCTTCCTCTCTTCCTGCTCTTGCCGACCCGGAGTCGGACTCTCTTCGTGCTGCCAGTCCTACTGTCACGCGTCTCCTTGCTACTGCTGTCACTGACCCTTCCTTCGAGTCGTCTGCTGCGTCTGCCCTTGTCACTGAGCTTGTCGACTTTGCTGCGCGCTGTCGTCTAGACTACGCTGCTCGTCTTGTCGCTGAGTCTGAGTCCGCCTGTCCTCCGTCCGTCGGGGGTGAGTGTGCCCTTGGCACGGACGTCCTAGAGGACAGGCAGGAGGAGTTCCAGTGTCTAGCCGCTGCTTCACCTCGTCTCGCGTCTGTACTGCTAGCCCCTGAGGGAGACCCGGATGCACTAGACATCCCGACTCCGCGTTCTTACGCGGAGGCCGTAGAGGGTCCCTACTCCTCTCAGTGGCAGGCAGCTATGGATGCAGAGATGGCTTCCTGGAAGTCCACAGGCACCTACGTTGACGCGGTTCCCCCTCCTGGGGCGAACATCGTCAGTGGCATGTGGATCTTCAGGGTGAAGCGGCCGCCGGGCTCGCCGCCTGTCTTCAAGGCGCGTTACGTGGCTCGTGGCTTCAGTCAGCGGCAGGGAGTTGACTACTTTCAGACCTTCTCTCCCACCCCGAAGATGACCACTCTTCGGGTGCTGCTGCACATTGCCGCTCAGCGCGACTACGAGCTTCACTCTCTCGACTTCAGCACTGCGTTCCTGCAGGGTAGCCTGCACGAGGAGATCTGGCTGCGCCGTCCGCCTGGCTTCACTGGGACTTTCCCTCCTGGCACCCAGTGGAGCCTCCGACGGCCAGTCTACGGTCTCCGCCAGGCACCGCGTGAGTGGCACGACACACTGAGGACTACGCTTGCGGCTCTTGGGTTTGCTCCTTCTACTGCTGACCCGTCGCTGTTTCTTCGCACCGACACTTCCCTGCCGCCGTTCTACATCCTCGTGTACGTCGACGACTTGGTCTTTGCCACAGCGGACACTGCTGGACTCGCCTACGTGAAGTCCGAGCTGCTGAAGAGACACACGTGCACAGACCTGGGTGAACTGCGCAGCTACCTTGGCTTGCAGATCACTCGGGACAGAGCACGCCGCACCATTACCCTGACTCAGTCACACATGGTGCAGCAGGTCCTTCAGCGCTTCGGCTTCACGTACTCCTCGCCTCAGGCCACTCCTCTGCCTACTCGCCACTCACTCTCAGCTCTGCCTTCGGATGAGTCCGTAGAGTCGAGTGGTCCGTATGCAGAGCTTGTTGGCTGCCTCATGTACCTGATGACCTGCACACGACCTGACCTTGCATACCCTCTGAGCATCCTTGCACGCTATGTTGCTCCTGGGAGACACCGACCAGAGCACATGGCTGCAGCGAAGAGGGTATTGCGCTACCTGTGCAGTACGTCGGGCATGGGGCTAGTGCTTGGAGGGCGGAGTCCAGTGGTCCTTACTGGGCACGCAGACGCTTCTTGGGCTGACGACCAGGCTACGCAGCGGTCGTCACAGGGTTACACCTTCAGCCTTGGTTCCGGCTCTGTCTCGTGGCGGTCTACTCGCTCGTCTTCGGTTCTCGGCTCCAGTTGTGAGGCTGAGATCTACGCCGGGGCCATGGCTGCACAGGAGCTTCGCTGGCTCACCTACCTGCTGACTGACCTTGGAGAGCTGCCTCGTTCTCCTCCAGTGCTGTACGTAGACAACAAGGCCATGTTGGCCTTGTGTCGAGAGCAGCGCTTGGAGCACAGAACGAAGCACATTGCTCTCCGCTACTTCCTTGCTCGTGAGCTGCAGCAGCGTGGTCAGTTGCGACTTGCTTACGTGGCCTCTGAGGCCAACACTGCTGATGTGTTCACCAAGGCACTTGCGCCTTGCGACCATCAGCGCTTTTGTACCCAGCTGGGTCTTGTACCTGTCTTGCCTCACTTGCTCTCTTCTTGACTTTACTTGTACTTTGACATATATATACCTGCTCCTGCTTGTCTAGTTTTATATATATGTCTGTACTCCTGCATGTGAACTGGCCTCTGGCCTTGCTCTTGTGCTCGGACTGTGTGGTGACTTTGTGATCCACCCTGAGCTTGTTTTGCTTTGCTTGACTGGTCTTGTGACCCCTTGTTCTCCCCCACTTTGCCTATGGGGGTGTGTCAGATTATTATAGCTGATGCATGTTTGTAGGCTATAGTGGGGTAGCACATATGGGGTACAGTTTGCTAGGGTTGTATTTGTACCCAACTCTGACTTAGTCAATTCATTCCTGTTCAGTTAGTTTCACAAGCAGTACTGCCCGAACTACAGGAACTGTTGAAATGGTACCCGGGGATTTTTCCAGATGACTTACCGGAAGGGCTGCCACCTCAGCGGGCGCATGATCATAGGATCGAATTAGAACCGAGGGCACAGCCAACTGTACAGCGCCAGTTCAGTCTGACACAGCCCGAGCTCGACGAACTGAGGAAGCAGTTAGATTATTGTTAGAGAAGCTGTTTATTCGACCAAGTTCGTCACCGTTCGCCGCACCGATACTGTTCACACCGAAAAAAGACGGAGGGTTTCGCATGAGCATCGATTACCGAGCGCTCAACAGGGTAACAATCAAGTCGCCGTACCCCATTCCCCGCGCCGACGAACTGATCGACCAACTGCGAACAGCATGGGTGTTTTCGAAAACAGACTTACGGGAGGGTTACCATCAGATTCGGGTCGAACCATCGGACTGCGCCAAGACAGCATTTAGGACTAGGTACGGGTCGTTTGAGTACACGGTGATGCCTTTCAGGCTGACCAACGCGCCCGCAACATTCCAGATGACCATGAACGAGGCGTTTAGGCCACTCTTAGATAAATGCGTGATAGTTTACCTCGACGACATCCTCGTCTACAGTCGCGACAAGCAGCAGCATTTAGCGGATCTCGAAGCAGTATTTAAAGTTTTAGCGGAACATCGGTTACTAACCAAGGGCTCTAAGTGCGAGTTTTTTCGGGACAGACTAGAATTTTTTGGGCACGTTATTTCGGAGGCTGGAGTTGAAATCGACCCAAAGAAGCTGGATACGGTAAAAGCGTGGCATCCACCGACGAACATCACGGAACTGCAAAGTTTTTAAGGGTTGGTTAATTATGTTCGTCGGTTCGTCCCCGACATGGCACAGTTGACTGCCCCGCTGACGAATTTACTGCAAAAGGGGGTCGTTTTTACGTGGGGGGAGAAAGAGCATGCTGCCTTCTCTGCCCTGAAAAATGTTCTCTGTTCACCGCCCGTCCTGCGCATCGCCGACCCACACCGCCCCTTCGAGGTTGTTACAGACGCAAGCGACATCGCCATTGGAGCCGTACTGCTACCGCGAAATGCTCGCGATCTTGCATGCGTTCAAAGTGTGGCGCTGCTACTTGACCGGCGCAGACGTGACAGCATGGTATATCTCAACGCCCCGACTACATCCGGGTGCAAAAACGACGCGGCTCGGGAAAGGGATCCGCCACCCTGCGTCATCCTGTCCGGCTAACTGAGTGCACGTCCTGGGCGAGGAGCGTCACCCTGCGTCACCCGGCAATCCCGATGAAAAATACCCCGATAGCACCTCTCAACGGACCCTCCGTACGAGGTCGACACCTCGACGACGCCGGTCGCGGTCAGCGTGCCACGACGTCCACCTAGCCATTGGCGCGGACTGCGACGTGAGGCCCACCGCGATTTCTGGCCGGCCACTGCGCTGGCGCGCAGAGCCACACGTCGCCCATCCGAAACACAACATTCCACGCGGCGAACATCGATCGGCAAACGTCTGTCCACGCGGCGATCAAGCCTTCGCCGGCCTGCTGGCGGGAACGTCCCCGCGGGATACCATCGTCGGGCGACGCCATGAGCACTGCTGCGTCACGCCGACGTGTAAGCACGGTTCACCATGACGGGAACACCGGACGGTCGGCTGCGAAAAAGACATGAGTGCCCCGTGCAATGTCGACCATTGCACCGCCGTGCCGTTCTGCCTTGCATGCAGAGTTGGAGACATGCCCACGGATCGCCCGCCAACACCTGTCCGCCCGAACCGCGACTGTGCCTCTCTATGCTATGACCCCCTGACGGCCAAGTGTCCATGGCATTTCGACACTTGTTTGTTGCGTTGCATTCATTTCCATTCTGGTGAGCCACATTTCCCTTGCTCATTTTCACGCTTCTCGGAGACCGACCGACCACGCGCGGTGCAGGGTCGACGACGAGCCACGCCGGTGTAGAGTGCGTTTAGGTCAGCAAACTTTACGGGCTTCCGACTTAGGATCATTCCGACTAGGACGACTGACTAGGTCGACAACAACCGAAAGTCGCCGACCTCTTTCTTCAAACCCACAACCAGTATTGTCATCGCCGGTGATCCCCCGTGCGGCCTCCAATGGTCAGGGACCAGTCTAACAACATCCTGCCGGACAACACCCCGCCGAACGATACATTGCCACTTCACACCCCGCCGACCATTGTGCCGCCGACCACGGCCACTCCGAACATCACCCAGCAGAACACCAATCCGCCGCCCTTACTTCCCGAAATTCCCGAACTGACCGACATTGCCGCGGAGTTGACGATCGCCGAGAACGTTGAGAGGGCCGAAAGACGGGCGGCCTTTAGGGCCACGGTGCGAAGGCAATACACGGCAGCGATTGTGCAGTATCGACTTTGGTGGGCTGAGCACGTACCGCAGCGAGATCGCGGCGACAACTAGAGGCCGACGGGAACAACTCTACCCGCCGAGATGGCTGGCGTCGCGCCGCCGGCGGGGAGCAGCGCGATTCCCGACCTGAACGAGCCTTTCATGGAGGAAGATGTACACACCGCTAGGGCAAATATTCCCGCCGACATGGTGGTCGACGTAGATGCCGCTAGGGCAAAAATTCCCGCCGACCCAACCATCCCCCTACCGCCAGGGACGAAAGGGGCTCCCGAACTAGAGCCGGACCGGTACTCGCCGCGTTCAGTCACGGAGCAGCCGCCACCAATTGGACCATTTCCAGAAAACGACTACATGTATCTGACCGTAGAGGACTTGTTGGCAGCCGACGAGAAAGATGACGCCTTCCTGCAAAACATTCCGCGCGACGATTTTGCGGAAGCCGCCTTCGACATCAACAAAGAGCTCGCCAAGAAGAACAGATTGCTGAGGATGATGTGGGGTTTCCGGCATCTCGACACGCTGGAGGCGAGAACGACCCGGATTCAGTACCTGCGGGCGTTGCTCGACTTCAGGAGATGGTGCTGCGCGAACCTTCCAAGACAGCAAACCGCCAGAGTCAAGGGGGACGGCGTGCTGGAACACGAGGACGAGATAGGGAGGTACATCGACGAAGACATGGGTGATAAGTGGCACACCGCCAAGGGCGACCTACAATGGATGCACGGTCCCCGCGTCAACGCCACGCGGATCAGGGCGTACATTCTGTCAATCGCGAGGCAGGAAGGTATTGCAAAGGCCGAGGAGCTCGAGGAGCTGAATCCCGACGTCCGTGTCCAGCCCCTAAAGCCGACAACCGTTTCAATGCTGCTCATCCGCATCAAAGCGCTCCAGACGGCTTGCAAGGTCGAGGGGACGCTCTTCGGGGTGAAGGAGCTCCACATCATGTACGACATCTCCGAGGTCCGCTCGGAGGTGCGCGCGATGGTCAGAGAGAAGTGGCACAGGGACGACAGGTAAGTCGGCAAGTCGTCCCGCGCGGTTCACGCCTGTTTCCCGGTTCGCCCAGCTAACCCAGTCCTCGTGGAAACTGATGTGCAGGGATTGCGTCGACCGGCACCGCGGAACGCTCGGCGACACGTACACCACCGACCAGATCCGCCACCTCATGTTCAAGGTCTTGCCGACCTGGGCAGCTCGGGCGTACGAACCCAAGGCGGCCACCCCCTCCCAGACACTGTGGAAGTTTCTGCTGATGAAGACGATGACCCTCTTGGGTCACCACACCCTTCTCCGCGGAGGCGGTCTCCGAGCAATCGAGCTCCCCGACCTGTTTTTGTGCAGAATGGGGAACGCGTCGCCCGAGCACTCCACGCGACGGCCGGTTGTCATGGTCGTCGCGTCACGAAACTCCAAGACGAACAAGGATGCTCGTCTGCATCACAGCTACGCGGCGAGACACCTGGAGCAAGAGATGTGCGCCGTCGGTCACACACTGTTGTGGATGCACTTCGTGTACGACCAGCTGAGCCGCTCGCCCACCTCTCGATGTGTGCCGCCCCTCGACTTCACAACTCCGTACAGCTGGTATCACAAGCACCTCTTTCATGCTCGGAACGACAAGGCACAAAAAGAGCTGCCGGCTTCATCACATTCTCGGATCACGAAAGAGATGTGGCGGACGAACAAGATCTTCATCACGCGCAACACCCACGCCGCCCGGGCGGGTGGGGCACAGGAGCTGGCCGACGACGGCGTTCCGCGATCTGACATCGCCGACTTGGGCCAATGGGCGCTCGACAAGCTCGCGAAGAGCTACATCACGACCATCCCGAAGGCGGCGGTGTTGAGAAAGGCCGGCTACACGGGCAAGCGCGGCGACTACCACCTCGGCCGGAGCATGGTGAAGCCCGACGACAAGGTGGTGGCCTGTCAGATTTATATGACATAGTTGCTGTAGGCTATAGTGGGGTAGCACATATGGGGTACAGGGTTTCTAGGGTTGTATTTGTACCCAATCTTTCCTTCGTCATTCCATTCCTGCTTACTCATTTCACATGGTATAGAGCGGGTTCCCTGTGGAACTCTGCCTAGGGCCCACCGAAGCGCGCCCCGAGGCGCGCTCAACTTTTTTTCCGCTCTCGAGCGACCCTCCGTGTCGCCTCCCTCCCACACGCGGCCCCAGCCGCCCGCTACGATCGCGGCCCCAGCCGCCTGCTCGACGCGGCCCCCAGCCGCCTGCTCGACGCGGCCCCCCAGCCGCCTGCTCGACGCGGCCCTGCCGCCCGCTACGCCGCGGCCGCCGCCCACTACGATCGCGGCCCCGGCCGCCTGCTACGACCGCGGCCCCAGCCGCCTGTTCGACCGCGGCCCCGCCGCCCGCTCCTGTCGCGGCCCCGGCTGCCTGCTCGCACGGCCTCGCCGCCCGCTACTACCGCGGCCCCGGCCGCCTGCTCGACCGCGGCCCCCCCAGCCGCCTGTTCGACCGCGGCCCCGCTGCCCGCTACTGTCGCGGCCCCGGCCGCCTGCTAGCGCGGCCTCGCCGCCCTCTACTACCGCGGCCCCGGCCGCCTGCTTGCACGGCCCCGCCGCCTACTACCGTAGCGGCCCCGGCCGTCTTCTCGCGCGGCCCCGCCGCCCACCTACTACCGCGGCCCCAGCCGCCTGCTCGCACGGCCCCGCCGCCTGCTACGACCGCGGCCTCCCAGCCCACTAGGCTGCGGCCGCCGCCTGCTCAACCGCGGCTTCGCCGCCCACTACGCATCGGCCCCGCCGTCCACCTGTAGCGACTGTGCGGGCGGACCTCTGAGCAGCTGTGCCGCCGAGCCGCCCGGGAGCCGAGCCGCCCTGCAGCCGAGCCGCCCGGGAGCCGAGCCGCCCTGCACCCGAGCCGCCCTGTCGCCGAGCCGCCCGGGAGCCGAGCCGCCCTGCCCCCGAGCTGCCCTGCCGCCGAGCCGCCCGGGAGCCGAGCCGCTGTGCACCCGAGCCGCCCGGTCGCCGAGCTGCCTTTCTGTCGAGCTACGCGACCTGCCCTGCCTGGTGAGCACACTCCCACTGTCACTGCGTGCTCTCCCCCCTACTGCTTGCACTGCTTCACAGTCGTCGTCATGGCTACCCCTAGTGTCCTAGCTTTTGACGCTGAGGGTCGCGCCATTGATTTTGAGGTCTGGCTAGACGACCTGCAGCTGTTCTTACAGTGCGACAGAGCTGACGACCTTTCTCTCTTTGACCTCACCTCTGGCGCCTCTCCTGCTCCTGCTACTGATGCTGATCCCGCTGTCCGCTCTAAGTGGGCCACCCGCGATGCTGCTGCACGTCTTGCTGTGCGTCGCCACCTTCCTACCTCTGAGCGTGCGCACTTCAGTCAGTACAAGAGTGCTCAGACCTTGTACGAAGCTGTAGTTGCGCGCTACTCCTCCCCTGCCACTGCTGCACTGAGCCGTCTCATGCTTCCCTACCTCTTTCCTGACCTCTCTGCCTTTCCCACTGTCGCTGACCTCATTACGCATCTCCGCACTAGTGACACTCGCTACCGCGCCGCCCTTCCTGCTGAGTTCTGCGCTAAGAACCCCCCCCCCCATGTACATCGCTCTCTACTACGTAGTCGCGCGCCTCCCTGACTCCCTTCGAGTCGTCAGGGACCACTTTCTCGCAGTCTGCCCCACCACGCTCACCGTCGACCTCCTCGAGAAGGCCCTCCTCGCAGCGGAGAAGAGCATAGTCGCTGTAGGTGCTTCTCGTGGTGACCCTCGCACCCCCATCTTTGAGGGGTGCTCTCCTTCCCCCTTGCTGCCCTCTGTTGCCTCTGCTGCTGCTGCCGACCTGCTTGGTCTTGAGTCGGTCGGCGCGGCGTCTGCCCCTAGTGGGAGACGTCGCTCCAGCAAGGGCAAGGGGGGCAAGGGCGCGGGTGGAGCTGGAGGGGGCGGTGGCGGTGGCGGCGGTGGCGGCGGGGGGAGTGGGGGTGGCGGCGGGACTAGTGGCGGGGGTGGTGGTGGTGGTGGCAGCAGCGGCGGGGACAGTAGTGGTGGTGCCAGCGGTGGTGGTGGAGGCAGCGGCGGGGGTGGAGGCGGCGGAGGTGGAGGCGGTGGAGGCGGCGGCGGAGGAGGCAGTGGTGGTGGAGGGGGTGGAGCTGGTCGGGGTGGTACCCAGCAGCGTAGCGGCGGTGGTGGTGGCCAGCGCTCGCAGCGGCAGCAGCAGCAGCGCTCTCGGGACATCCCTTCGCCTCAGCAGCTTCGTGAGTGGTACGCTGGGCGTCAGAGGGGTGGGGGTACTGGTCCCTGCACCTACGTTCTTCGTTCCGGCGACCGCGCGGGTGAGCAGTGTGGGGGTGCCCACGCCACCCAGCGCTGCTTTGGCCGCCTGACGGACGCCTGGCGTCAGCAGTTCCCTGGGGCTAGTGAGATCCCTCGCTGGGATGAGCTTCTCAGGGCTGGTGTAGCGATCTTTGATCTTGATTTTGATGCTATCCTTACTGCTATGTATGTTGTGGATTATAGTGAGGAGAATGAGGGTTACCGTTGTTTACAGCCCGACCCGGGCATTGGTACTGCTGCGCTAGGTGCTTGTGAGGCTGCTGCTCTAGGTGCCAGTGCGTCTGCGCTCTCAGGTACTGGTGAGACTGCGCTCTCAGGTACTGCGTCGTCCTCGTCCTCCCTCACTTTCACACTTGACTCCGGAGCTTCTCGCTCCTTCTTTCGAGACCGCACTACCCTTACGCCGCTCGGCCGACCGGTTGCAGTCTCCCTTGCTGACCCCTCTGGAGGTCCTGTCCTGTCTCACTTCTCCACTGTCCTCCCGTGTCCGGCTGCCCCTTCGGGCACCCTGTCGGGTCTGTACCTTCCCTCGTTCTCCACGAACTTGGTGAGTGGAGCGGACCTGCAGGATGGGGGTGTTCACCAGTTCACTCCTGCGAGTCAGCGGGTGACCCACTGCACGGAGGCACGCACAGGCCGACACCTGGCCACGTTCTCGCGTCGGCCGGGGTCGAGTCTCTACACCCTGACCGTTGAGTCTCCTCCTGTCCCTGCGTCTGGTCAGGTGGCTGCGTCGGGTCAGGTACTTGCTGCTGCGTCCCGGTCAGGTCCTGAGTCTGCCCCCTGTTCTTGTCGCCTCCTGTCTCACGAGACTCTCCTGTGGCACCACCGTCTTGGCCACCCCTCCTTGCCCCGTCTTCGGAGCATGGCTTCCCGTGTCCTTGTCTCTGGTCTTCCCCAGTCTCTCCCTCCTCTCCCCTCCGGGCCAGGACCTTCCTGTGTCCCCTGTGTCGAGGGTCGCCTCCGGGCTACTCCTCACTCCTCCCACTTCCCCCCGACAGAGGCTCCCCTGCAGACGCTTCACATGGATGTGTGGGGCCCAGCCCCCGTCCGTGGGCAGGGTTACGAGCGCTACTTCCTGTTGGTGGTTGACGACTACTCGCGTTACACCACAGTCCTCCCCTTGCGCAGCAAGGGTGCGGTCACTGAGGTGCTGATCGACTGGATCCGCGAGGCTCGTCTCCAGCTCAGGAAGAGCTTCGGCTCGGACTTTCCTGTTCTGCGTCTGCACTCGGACAGAGGCGGAGAGTTCTCTTCTCGCCTTCTGCGGGACTACTGTCGTGCACGGGGGATCCGCCAGACCTTCACGCTTCCGGACTCACCACAGCAAAATGGGATTGCTGAGCGCCGCATTGGCATGGTCATGGATGTCGCTCGTACGTCCATGATGCATGCGGCTGCCCCCCATTTTCTGTGGCCGTTTGCAGTGAGGTACGCGGCGCATCAGCTCCACCTTCACCCCCGGGTCTCTCGGCCTTCGATGTCCCCAGCCTTGCTGTTGACGGGGAAGGTTGGCGATGCGTCTGTGTTCCGTGTCTGGGGATCTCGGGCGTTTGTCCGCGACTTGTCTGCGGACAAGCTGTCCCCTCGTGCTGCTCCCTGTGTCTTCCTTGGCTTCCCCACTGACGCCCCAGGGTGGCAGTTTTACCACCCCTCCTCTCGTCGTGTTCTGTCCTCCCAGGACGTCACGTTCGACGAGTCAGTCCCCTTCTACCGTCTCTTCCCCTACCGCACTCCTTCCCTCCCCCCTCCCCCGGACTTCCTTGTGCCGGTTCCCCCCCCGGTAGACCCCCTCCCCCCTCAGGTTCCTGCCCCCTCAGGTGTGTCCCAGGTAGACGCCGTTGACCCGGTCGAGGTTACTGGTGACTCTGGTGCTGCTGCGGGTGCTGAGCCTGGGGGTGCTGACTCTGGGGGTGCTGTGCGCGGGGGTGCTGAGCCTGGGGGTGCTACTGCTGGGGGTGCTGGGCCTGAGGGTGCTACTGCGGAGGGTGCGGAGCCTGGGGGTGCTGAGTCGGGGGGTGCTGTGCCTGGGGGTGCGGGGTCTGGGGGTGCTGGGTCGGGAGCTACTGAGCCTGGAGGTGCTGAGCTGGGAGCTGCTGAGCCTGGGGGTGCTGCGTCTGGAGCTGCTGAGCCTGGGGTTTCTCCTGCTGCTGCGTCTCGCCGGGAGCCCCTCTCTCCACAGGAGCTGCGCGAGTGGTTCGCTCGCAGCTGGAGGCGTGCTGCTGAGTCTGGAGGTGCTGCTGGAGCTGGAGCTGGAGCTTCTTCGACCGTCGTGGGTGCGGGTGCTGCCGGTCCCGGAGCTGCTGGACCTGCGGGTCCTCCTGGAGCTGGAGTCGCTGAGGGTGCTGGTGCAGACCCTGCTGCGTCTGGAGCTGCCGCGCGGCCTCGGCCGTACTTCGTTCCGCTCTTGCAGCAGGTTCTTGGTCTTTCTCCTCCGGTAGAGGGTCCACCGCCTGTCCAGTCGCAGTCCCTGCTGGAGCCTTCCTCTCCACTGCCTGCTCCCTCTCCTTACACTGGTCCTACTGGAGGTCTTGCTGAGCGTCGTGAGCCTGCGTCTCGTCCCGCGTCGCCTGTTCGTTCTGCTCGCGCTAGTGGTCGCAGTTCGCGTCAGCGTCCTCCTCCTGTCCCTGGCACACACCGGATGTCTTTGCGTCCGTCCACTGCTCCTCTGCGTGCCCCTTTGCCTTCTCCTCCTTAGTCCTCTCTTCCTGCGCTTGCCGACCCTGAGTCGGACTCTCTTCGTGCTGCCAGTCCTACTGTCACGCGTCTGCTTGCTACTGTCGTCACTGACCCCTCTTTTGAGTCCACTGCTGCGTCTGCTCTAGTCGCTGAGCTCGTCGACTTTGCTGCTCGCTGTCGTCTCGACTACGCTGCTAGTCTTGTTGCTGAGTCTGCGTCTGTCTGTCCTCCGTCCGTCGGGGGTGAGTGTGCTCTTAGCACGGACGTCCTAGAGGACAGGCAGGAGGAGTTACAGTGTCTAGCGGCTGCTTCACCTCATCTCGCGTCTGTACTGCTTGCCCCTGAGGGAGACCCGGATGCACTAGACATCCCGACTCCGCGTTCTTACGCGGAGGCCGTAGAGGGTCCCTACTCCTCTCAGTGGCAGGCAGCTATGGATGCAGAGATGGCTTCCTGGAAGTCCACAGGCACCTACGTTGACGCGGTTCCCCCTCCTGGGGCGAACATCGTCAGTGGCATGTGGATCTTCAGGGTGAAGCGGCCGCCGGGCTCTCCACCTGTCTTCAAGGCACGGTACGTTGCTCGTGGCTTCAGTCAGCGGCAGGGAGTTGACTACTTTCAGACCTTCTCTCCCACCCCGAAGATGACTACTCTTCAGGTGCTGCTGCACATAGCCGCTCAGCGCGACTACGAGCTTCACTCTCTCGACTTCAGCACTGCGTTCTTGCAGGGTAGCCTGCACGAGGAGATCTGGCTTCGCCGTCCACCTGGCTTTACTGGGACTTTCCCTCCTGGCACCCAGTGGAGCCTCCGACGGCCAGTCTACGGTCTCCGCCAGGCACCGCGTGAGTGGCACGACACACTGAGGACTACGCTTGCGGCTCTTGGGTTTGCTCCTTCTACTGCTGACCCGTCGCTGTTTCTTCGCACCGACACTTCCCTGCCGCCGTTCTACATCCTCGTGTACGTCGACGACTTGGTCTTTGCCACAGCAGACACTGCTGGACTCGCCTACGTGAAGTCCGAGCTGCTGAAGAGACACACGTGCACAGACCTGGGTGAACTGCGCAGCTACCTTGGCTTGCAGATCACTCGGGACAGAGCACGCCGCACCATTACCTTGACTCAGTCACACATGGTGCAGCAGGTCCTTCAGCGCTTCGGCTTCACGTACTCCTCGCCTCAGGCCACTCCTCTGCCTACTCGCCACTCACTCTCAGCTCTGCCTTCGGATGAGTCCGTAGAGTCGAGTGGTCCGTATGGAGAGCTTGTTGGCTGCCTCATGTACCTGATGACCTGCACACGACCTGACCTTGCATACCCTCTGAGCATTCTTGCACGCTATGTTGCTCCTGGGAGACACAGACCGGAGCACGTGGCTGCAGCGAAGAGGGTATTGCGCTACCTGTGCAGTACGTCGGGCATGGGGCTAGTGCTTGGAGGGCGGAGTCCAGTGGTCCTTACCGGCAACGCAGACGCTTCTTGGGCTGACGACCAGGCTACGCAGCGGTCGTCACAGGGTTACACCTTCAGCCTTGGTTCCGGCTCTGTCTCGTGGCGGTCTACTCGCTCGTCTTCGGTTCTCGGCTCCAGTTGTGAGGCTGAGATCTACGCCGGGGCCATGGCTGCACAGGAGCTTCGCTGGCTCACCTACCTGCTGACTGACCTTGGAGAGCCGCCTCGTTCTCCTCCAGTGCTGTACGTAGACAACAAGGCTATGCTGGCCTTGTGTTGAGAGCAGCGCTTGGAGCACAGAACGAAGCACATTGCTCTCCGCTACTTCCTTGCTCGTGAGCTGCAGCAGCGTGGTCAGTTGCGACTTGCGTACGTGGCCTCTGAGGCCAACACTGCTGATGTGTTCACCAAGGCACTCGCGCCTTGTGACCATCAGCGCTTTTGCACCCAGTTGGGTCTTGTGCCTGTCTTGCCTCACTTGCTCTCCTCTTGACTTCACTTGTACTGTGACATATATATATGCCTGCTCTTGTTTGTCTAGTTTTATATATATGTCTGTACTCCTGCATGTGAACTGGCCTCTGGCCCTACTCTTGTGCTCGGACTGTGTGGTGACTTTGTGATCCACCCTGAGCTTGCTTTGCTTTGCTTGACTGGTCTTGTGACCCCTTGTTCTCCCCCACTTTGCCTATGGGGGTGTGTCAGATTTATATGACATAGTTGCTGTAGGCTATAGTGGGGTAGCACATATGGGGTACAGGGTTTCTAGGGTTGTATTTGTACCCAATCTTTCCTTAGTCATTCCATTCCTGCTTACTCATTTCACATGGCCCTCATCGCCCAGCACATCTTTCCGTGGGCGGAAGCGGAACTGGCCAAGGTGAGCATTTCGGACGGCAAAAACGCCGACAGCCCGCCAACCATTTCCACGACGACATTCTACCGACGGCTGATTGTGTTTGTGTTTGTGTTCGACTCGCAGGCGGTAAGGTGCGCATCCGCGAGAGAGCCCAACACGGCCGGGGTGCACTTCCTGCAATCGCTCATCGAGTTCGGCCGCCGAATCGTTGCCGAGGATCTTGCGTGCATGCTGATGCGCGAACCGTGGCACCCGTACGTCCAGAGTTCCAAGCTCTGCCGCGACCCCGACTTCCAGAAATGGGCCAAGGACGTCAACCGGGTGGACCTCGAAACCATCGCGACGCGCAGTACTCCGAGCGAGAACCCCCAAGAGGTACGGCGTGCGCGTTTCGGCGACCTGTAAAACAAGTCGTCCTGCCACATTGCCTCACCTTTTGCCGACCATCCCCCTTGGATCGCAGGAATTCAGCGCGCGAGTTGACGCCGAATATCAGGTCGACCAGCTCACCATGATGCTGCACCGCCAGAGGGAGGATGCCGCGATCGAGAAGCTTGAAATGCAGAAGAAGTTGGAGGAGAAGGACGCGGAGATCGCGAAGTTGATGAACGCTCTCAAGCTGGCCGGGGCACGGCCGACGCCGACTGCGCCGGCACCGTCAAGGCCGATGACCGCCGCCGAGAAGGCGGCGTCCGTCAAGATCGAGAAGGAACAGAACGATGACCTGACGTACGAGGTCAACGTCGTGCATCCCTGGCGCACATCCAAGACGGTCGAGGCTGTATGGCGCTGGTGGAACAACCCGTCCAACTTCGACTCGCGTCCGTTGCGCGAACGTTACGACGAGCACAGATTCCTCGTCAGACACACGCGCATGATCTGCAAGGTCGAAAAGGGCGACAAACCCGCCGCGTCGGCGAAGTCGGCGAAGAGCTCTCGTCCCACGACCGAGGTGGGTGAGACGGGGAAAAACGATGCGCTGCAGCACTGCGCTCGCCGGATGAGGCGGATCATGGAAGCGGTGCACGACTTGCGGCGGAGCGACGACGCCGCTGACACCGCCGCCGTCATCAAGCTACTCGACAACCTGGGGCGAACGGGGCTTTCCACTTTCAGCGACGCGCTCTTGGTCCTCCGTGCAACCCCGCCCATCAAGGTCCCCACCACAGCCGACGGAAAGTCGGTCGGCATCAAGGGTCTGGACAAGCCGCTGGCGAGGAAGCTCGCCGTTGCGTGGGGCGTGGTCACGGCGGGCTACATGGACGCTGACTGGGGAAAGAGGCTCTTCGGCGACTTGTGGGATGAGCAGGCCAATAAGGCCGGCTTGGAGGCCGAGGCGACGGCGGGAGCCATCGGCGCAGGGAAGCGCAAGAGGGCGGGCTGAGGGTACTGCGTCTGGGTCCGACTTGTGCTGCTGGCTGGGCGTGGTGTGACTGAGGGTGGGTTGAGGGCGGGCCGAGGGCGGGCTGAGGGCGGGCTGAGAGTGGGCTGGGGGTGTGCTGAGCGTGTCCGACCTGTTCTAGTGATCCTATATGGTTTTCTTTTACTGCCAACGTTGTTTCGACTTGTAAATTAGTAGAAGTTTGTCTCTTGTTCATGCATCAAACCGACTCCACACCACAAAACCTACTTCACAACGTTTCTGAAAAACTACCGACGAACAAGTTCAGCATCCCTAAGCCGGAGAGGCACAACAAAACAACAAAACAGCACCCGAAACCGGACACGTCGACCATGTCACGAGCGGTCGGGCCAGCGTTCGTAGGTCTTCGTCAGAAAGCCTGCAGCGTTTGCACCCACGCCGACCATGCTACGAGCAGGCGGGCCAGCCTTCGTCGACCTAGGCGTCGGCGACCTGCTTCCCTTTGTGCTGCTGCCCCCTCGCCCCCCTGTCCCGAATGATAATCTTCATCTGGGGGTCGATAGGCAAATCGACGCCGCGAGCCTTGAGCTTCGGGCCTCCGACATTGCAGTCCCCCCAGAAGGCGAGGTTCTCTATCATGACACGGGCGATCAGCTCGTCGTGCTCGCGCTCCTCTCCGACCTCAGGCAGCGACCTCACCATAGCCGCCTGCAGGTCCTTCATCACCGTTTCGGCGACCTCCCCTACGACGACCACCCGGGAGGCCGCCCGCTGAAGCACCGCCTCGATGACGGTCCGACACCGACTCGCGAACTCGTTGGACGCTCCGCGCATGGTCGCTGCCGCCCCCCCTTCGCCGGCCGCTACTTCCGCCGTGGCATTGGTCTCCGAAAAACACCACACCGCGGCTGCAGTACCGGCGAGGATCTCGGACAACCGCTCCGACCCGACGCCCGGAATGGGCGTCACTTTCGCGGCCACCGGTGCGAAGGCGGCACACATCGAAACGCGTGCGATCATGTCGCTCGCCACCTTCTTCTTCGCGGCCTTCTCGGGCTCGGTCGACTCCGGAAGGTCGCCGAACCACACCGCCGGGCGAAGAGCCAACATGAGAGCTGCGCGGTCGGCTCCGGTTATCCTGTTGTATTCCGCGACCACCTGTTGGAACCTGCGAAACACAGCAGGAATACCCACCGTCACCGACCGCCCCACGCGAACCGACCGAAACGAGCACCAAATTGAGCATTCGCCAAGCTTACCTGTCGCGGAAGACGTTCGCCCCTCGGCTCCACATGACCATCCACATGCCCCCCGGAATCAATCGCTCCACATTCCAGTCCGCCTTATACTGCGCCATCACTTCCTCCTTGACCCCACCGAACTCCTCGAGAACCACGTCGCTGACGAAGCCGTCGAACGACGAAACGGCGACAGCGATGCAGTAGGCGGCCTCGGACTTGTCCATCGACCGGCAGATGTAACGGCTCTTCTTCCCAAACTTCATCTCCGAGACGGCCAGCCCATTTGAAGGGTCAACGCAGACGCCTGAACCCTTCCGACCCTGCGCGGCCGCTTTGGACGTCCCCTTGGAAGAGCCGACCTTCGCCGGGCCGCCCTTCGCCTTGTCCTTGCCCTTGCGCTTCTGCTTCCCATCGCCGACCTCACCGGTTGTGGCCGGGGGGGATTTGGCGCCAGCCGCGCTATGGTCCTCCGCAGGAGCAGTCGAGGCGGCTGGTGCACCCTGTTGCGCTCCCACGGTGGGAGCTGCTGCTTGTAGTTTTTCCCGCATGACCTCAATTTCCGGGTCCGGCATCACGATGCTGGCGAGGATCTCTTCGTCCACCCCGCCGGCCTCTTCCGCCGCTCTCCACACAGCCGCCTCCACCGTTGAGCCACTCGGCCCTGCAGTCGCCGCCGCGACGTTCGCTGCCTCTGCTCCTTGGTCGACCGCCTGGTTGCTGTGAGTCGGAGGAATTACCGGGGTTTTCTGACCCTGATCCTCGAGCCATTTCAGATACTCGTCGAACGATGGCTTTTGACGGACTAGAGCCTCGACCGCCCGAGACTCAACAGCCGTTGGGATCGGGATCGGTTCCGCGGCGACCATGGCCCCATGAACGGGTAAGCTGGCCGCACCGGCAGCCTGCTGGACATGCTGTCCGACCACCGCTGCTGGGCGCAAGAGCTCGTCGACCAGCGCCGTGGCGCCAGCCGGACTCGTCGCGGTGGGGGGATGCTGGCCCGTACCTGGCGGCCCGCCCTGCTGTCCGACCACCGCTGCTTGGCGCAAGAGCTCGTCTACCAGCGCCGTGACGCCAGCCGGACGCGCGTCTTGTGCGGTCGGCGTGCTCGTCGACGGGTGAAGATGCTGGCCCGCACCGGGCGGCCCGCCCTGCTGTCCGACAACCGCTGCGGGGCGCAGGAGGTCGTCGGGCAGCTGCGCTGTGACGCCGGTCGGTCGCGCAGTCGGCGTACTCGTCGAGGGTTGAACATGCTGGACCGCAACGGGCTCCCCGCGCGCCTGGGCGACCACCGCTGCGACGTGCATGTCGTCTGCCATCTGGGCCGTGCCGCCGCTCGGTCGAGCGCCTTGTGCAGTCGCCGGACTGGCCTCGGGGTGTGGATGCTGTTCCGCCGTTGGCTGCCAGCCCTGCTTCGCGACCACGGATGCCTCTCCCATGAGCTCGTCGGCCAGACTCACCTGGTCGCAGCTCGGTGGCGCGTCGTGTGCGCTCGGCGGATCGGTCGGGGCCTGTGGCTGCTTGTCCCCCACGGGCTGCCCACCGGTCTTCCCGACCACCGACTGAGGATCCTGGAGCGCGACGTCGACCTGTCGAAAATCTTCGCTCGGTCGTGCGCCAAGTCCATCTTTCAGCAAGCCGTGGACGCCGGGGATACGAACATACGGAGGGGCAGGAGGATCCACGCCCACACCGCGTTTCACCGCAGGTCCTCTGCTTCGCTTAGAGCCGCTCGTCTGGTCGCCGGTCAGGGATTTTTCGTCGGCGACCCTTTTCCCCGACTGCCTTGGGGCCGGCCCACTCTCCTCGGCGGTTGCGCGACCGCCGTGCATCACCGACGCGAGAGCAGTTGGGAGGAGGCTAAACCCGGCGGTGCCAATGCCCTGTTGGGTCGCGGAGGTGACCGCCTTCACCAGGTCGTCCCTAAGCTCTTGGACGACCTTCGCAGTCACGGGAGCGGCGATCCGCTGCGCCTCGCCCTCCATGGCGGCCTTCACCTCGGCAGACACGACTGTTTTGATCTTCTGGCCAAGAGCATCTGCCACACCTCGAAGCAGCAGGAGGTCGTCCTCCCGTCGCCTACCCTGTGCAGCAGTAGCCGTCAAGTGCAGGGCCTGCACGGTGGGCAGCCACTGCGTGTTCATGAATTCTAAGGTGGAGCCGCGATAGCTCACCGCCTCCTGCACGACCGCCCTCATAGCGTCCACCGCCGTTTGGATGCTCCTCCCCGACGTCTGCTCGAGATGGGTCACGCCCTCGGCGACTGTAGTGAGCTTGTTCACGGCCGAGGTGACCACGCCGTACATCGTGTCGTTCCGGGCCGTCTGGAACTCCAGCCTCTTTTCCGCCACCAGCTTCTCCTCCCTCAGCTTCTTGATCTCCCTCTCCGCCGCCTTCAGACGCTCGATAGCCGCCTTTGACGCCATCCTAGTCGGGGTCGAGCCACTGCTGCCCCGGGCCTTCTTGCCCAAATTGGGTCCGCTGCCGCCGCTCTTATCCGCAACCTTCTCACCGGCGAACTGTACAGCTTCCTCTTCGCCGGTGACAGCCACGTCGTCCTCCTCACGCTCCACGTCCTCCTCTTCTTCCGAGCCCCGTCGTGCTCCCCGCCCCCCTCGACGTCCTCCCTCTCGTGCTCCTCCTCCCCACCCAGAGCGATGGCGGTTCCGACGCCACGGGCCACGGTCGACGCCGCCTCCCCTTCGTTCGACGCGGCCTTCTCCGCGTGGTGCAGCAGCTCCAGTCGGAGCGCCTTCAAGCCGACCATCTTCGGGTTCTCGACGATGAGCGGATCGTAGCTGCGATGCACGTCGTCCAGATGCTCCAACGACCACGCGAACGCGTTGACCGCCAACAGCCCCGTGCCGGCGACCTCCTCCTTGAGGATGTCGGGCAATTTCTGCATCAACATCCGAAGCACATGGCGCCGACGAAAAGGGTGAGTCGACGCCTGGACGACGATAGCCCAGGCGACAAGGCGACATGGACGTTGGAAACTCACATCACGGATGGGGGCGGCAAGACTCTCCAGACGTTCGGAGAGGACTTTGGCGGAAGGAGGCGCAGCCGTCCACTGCCTTCCCCCACGGTTCAACTCCGCCTTCACGCATTCGCCGAAAAACCTGCGCTACGAGACGGAAAATAGCCATCAGACAAGGCGGCATGAACGCCGTTAAGGAGCGGCGCGACTAGCCGTCGACGTTGTCCCACCTCAGAACGTTGGCTGCCTCCTCCTCGTGCCGCTTGGAGGAGGTTTTGGGGTCGAGGTGGCGGTAGAACGTCCCGATCTCCTCCTCGTCGGGCAAAAGCAGGTCGCCAGGGCGCACAACAAGCAGGACGCTGCAGTGCCTGCCGGGAAGAGGTCCGCCACTGCCCACACAAGCACGACGGAGACATTCAGGGTTCTGTCCGGGAACAACAAGCAACGCGGTCGGCGTGGATCAAACCTCACGGGCGCGGAACACTCACCTGGTGCACAGGGGGATGGCGAGGGCTTCGAAGCCGAAGGCCGACCCGAAAATCAGATGGTCCGCCTTCGACGCCGTCCTGGCAGCGCGAAGACTCGCACCGCGGATCAGGATCATCCTGTCGCCTTTTCCCAGACGATCGAGCTCGTACCTGGGACAACCGGGGGCGAAAAGGCGGGAGCGAAACACTTGCGCGGTGAGCTACAATCCATGCCGGGCGCCGGGGTAAAGCGCGGACAGCAAGACAAGCGGACTCGGACCAAGGTTTCGCACGACGGCTATGTCGCCGGCAGCATGACGGACGTCACCGACGTAGGGCCAATGGTCGAGGACAGGCAAACTAGTTAATAGGACGACGCAGCGCCAAAACGTCCATCGCAGACGGACATCGTCGACCACGCGGAAAAACGTCAAGGCCAACGTCGACCTAGAAAGGACGCCGACGAAAACGCGCAGGACAAGGACGAACAACGCGACCTAGGGATGCGCGCTCACGCGAGGCCGAGGTCGAAGCAAGGTTCTGTGAACTCGGCCTTCTCGTCGCGAAGGACTTCGTAGTCCTTCATCTCAAGCGTCACCCCGTACCCACCGATGCCCACTGGCACGTGGAGGGGGAATTCAGTCGCAGGCAGTGCTATCCTACTGGTCGCCATGCTAACACCACGGTCGGTATCACGGAGGGTTTGGGGAGGAGCGCGGAGAGCTGACAGGGAGGCAGAGGAAATCGGAAAGCGAAGTTGGAAAGGAGAAATGACGGATGGAGTGGGACCCCCCATCAAGAAAAGGGCGTGGGCCGTCGGTCGCCTAGTATGCAGCTCGGCGGACGAGGCAGGTCGTCGTGGCCGAGGGCGAGCCTCCGGCTTCGGCCCGTACCGGGCATGCCCTCGAGGGCGGGGTTCGGAGGGGCGGAGGTGGGTGGTTTGTGTGGGCCGTGCGTGGGGGTGGTCGGGGTGGCGAGGGCGAGCCACGTGTCCCCTCCCGAGGGGCCAGCGATGTTGACGAGGGTGGGGTCGGGCCCTTTGAATTTCGCAACCAACCCGCCTGCCCGGCGAGGGCAGCCCGAGAGGGTTACTAGGGCCTGGCGGGCAACGCGAAGCGAATGTCCGCCTCCGTGAAGGGGTAACTAGGCCCTTCGTCGCTCACGCGCGAGTTCGCCACCCCTCGGCTGCAACGTGGGGTTCTTATGGAATTGGGGGTGGGGGGCCGGGGCGGGGGGCGTGGGCAGAGCCCCGCCCCGCGCCAGCCTGGCGGGGGACTCACGCGAGGGAGTTGGCCGCCCTGACGCTCGGTCGACCGTCACCCCCCCGCGTCGTCCCAGGCAGAACGGGTGCGTCACCCCGAATTCCGATGAGCGATTCAGCACAATCAAAACTCGAATATGTGGTAAGGAGGTTCGTATCTTGGCTAGTTGGCTTCGGTTGGTTCGCGCAAGGCCCGGAAGCTCAAAGTTCGGAGGCAGCCTCTGTGTTCGTTCATAGGTGTGGGTTTCGAAACTGTTCTGCCAAACCAGAGGTCTGCCCTTCCAAACCACCGACACAGCAGCGCCAAAGGCAGCTCTCCAGCGTCAGCGACAACCTCGGATGCGGGCAGCTTCGTGAAATATGCTTGGGCACCAGTCGCACTGCCTTGGAAAGCATCCGACGAAATCATGGGTGTCTCAAAAGAGCTCAATATTTCTAAAAACCGTACTCAACTGCTTTATTATGACCCCAAAAAGCTTTGCATTTTGAGGCTGGTCGAAGATGACCGCGAAACCCTACCAAACCGCTCTAAAGTGACAGCAAATACTCTGAATCTGAATATTCTGGAGCCAGGGGAGCTCCCCCCGGTGGAACGCCCGCCTTTCCGTGGCTGCGGTGTTCCGCTTTTCCCTCCCCAAGCCGAGCAGCCCAAGCCTCGAGTCTGTCTCTCTCAGCTTCTCGCTGCTGCTGCTGTGACCAGCGGCACATCTGCCGCCTTAGGAATCCGCCATGCCAGCTTATCTCATTCACAACTCCTTCCAACACAAGCTACTACGCTGCTGGTCTTCGTAGTTCAGTTAACTTCCTCGTTCATTCAATTCGACATGGCCTCAGACTATCCGTCATTTATTTCCGCACTTAGCTTTTGGAAGAACAGCGAGAAGCAGGCAAAATCGTGCCTGCAGCCGCTGTTTTCCAGCAACAGCACGAATCCCACCGCTGCATCGACACTGCTGCTAGAGCTGCCGGCGGTGACGTTGGATGCTACAGGAGTGTCGGACACTGAAGCGAAGCTGAAGCGTCGCATGCTGAAGCGTCGCATGCTGAAGCGTCACATGTTGAAGCATTTGATGCTGCGGAAGCGAAACTGATGCCGTCAGATCCTGCAGCGCAGGATGCTGAAGCCTCGAATGCGAGATTGTCGGACGCAGCAGCCTCTATCGTTGCAGCGCCGCATGCCGCGGCATCAGAGCCGCTCGTTTCAGCTCCAACGGCTCTATCTTTGGCAGCTTGCGCCAAGTCAGTGAGTACTGTCGTACCGTCGCGCATCCCGAAACCGAGCAGGGGAGCAGCGATTAGGAGGCGAGTGGAGGGAACGACACTGATTCCCAGGCCTAAATGCGCTGCACCGCACAGGGAGGTGAGGGGAGTGGAAGTTGAAGCTGCAGGCAAGCGGCCTCGCAGGACGTCCAAGGCCGTGCCGGCTGCAATCCCACGCCGGCCATGGCGCCCTTGACTGCTGCACGCATGGAGAAAAAAAAAAAAAAAAAAAAAAAAAAAAAAAAAAAAAAAAAACTTTTACTGAAATTCTTGGAAAAAAAAAAAACAAAACAAAAAAAAGAGGAGAGCTTGGGGTAGGAGATGGAGGGATGGTATAAAAGGCATGTGAAAGGCACAGCACAGCTACACGCAGAGAGCACCGACTGGGGGATGGGTGTGGTGTGGATGGGGAACACGGTGGCACTACCTTTTTTTGCGCCCTGCTTCACAGCAGGGTGTTTGTGGGAGTGTGGGGGTGGTTGATGGCTGGAGGGGGTGAGGGAAAGCTCTTGTGCTGCTGTGCCTTCAATGACACCTGCAGGCTTGAGCGCTCCTGACGGATGGCTCCAGGCTTGAGCGCTCCTGACGGATGGCTCCAGGCTTGAGCGCTCCTGACGGATGGCTCCAGGCTTGAGTGCTCCTGACGGATGGCTCCAGGCTCGAGCGCTCCTGACGGATGGCTCCAGGCTTGAGCGCTCCTCACGGATGGCTCCAGGCTTGAGCATTGTAGGAAGAGTTAGAAGCTAGGCAATATGACCACTATGTTATGTAGACCCTGCCTTTGATATAGTTGCCTAGACACTGTTAAAGCGACGGGCAACTTTTGGCAGTGTTGGATTCAGATGTTTTTGTTTTGAACCAGGCTTGCCAGCGCGAAAGTGTTGGCTGGCGAAAACCAGGATTTCGTGCGGACACTTTTCATCCGCAGTAACTATTCGCCAGGGTTTTGGGTTCTGGGTGGCAAATGTGCACCGTCGCTTTAAGCCTTGTCATGCATGCCCACTTGCAATTTGTGATTGGATGTCGTCGTTTTATTCGCAATGACAACTAGAATCCATTCTGCAATACAGCAGCGCACTGCCATATCCCCGTTTTCCTATTTTCCCTTGTTTACCCATGCCTCCTTGCCTCCTTGTTTCCCCATGCCTCCTTGTTTCCCCGTGCCTCCTTGTTTCCCCATGCCTCCTTGTTTCCCCATGCCTCTTTGTTTCACCATCTCTCCCTGTTTCCCCATACCTCCCTCTTCCTCATGCCTCACTGGTTCTCCATGTCTCATTGTTTTCTCGTGCCTCCCTGTTTCCCAATGTTTTCCTTTCCCATCATGTATCCATTCGTCCCCATGTCCCATTCCCGCTCCCTTTTTCCCCATGTCTTCTTGTTTTCCCATGTCTTTTGGTTTCCCCATGTCTTCTTGTTGCCTTCCTTTTACCCCATGTCCCGTTTCCACATGCCTCATTTTCCCCATGCCTCCCGAATTCAACAAGTCTCCCTTTTTTTCCCTTGTGCCTCTCTGTTTCTCCGAGCCTCCCTGTTTCCCCATGTCTCCCTGTTTCCCTATGCCTCTTCCCTATGTCTCCCTGTTTTCCTATGCCTCCATTTTTCCCTATGTCTCCCTGTTTCCTTATGCCACCCTCTTTCCCCATGACTCCCCTTACCCCACCCTCTTTCTTTACATCCTTGTCTCCAAACAACTCCTTGTTTCCTCATGTCTCCCTGTTTTACTGTTTCACCATACCTCACTGTTTCACCATGCTTCACTGTTTCACTGTACCTCACTGTTTCACCATACCTCACTGTTTCACCATACCTCACTGTTTCACCATACATCACTGTTTCTCCATACCTCACTGTTTCTCCGTACCTCACTGTTTCACCGTACCTCACTGTTTCACCGTACCGTACCTCACTCGCTGTTTCACCGTACCTCATTGTTTCACCATACCTCACTGTTTCACCATGGTACCCCATGGTTTCCCATATCTACTGTTTCACCGTACCTCACTGTTTCACCGTACCTCACTCTTTCACCGTACCTCACAGTCTCACCGTACCTCACTGTTTCACCATACCTCACTGTTTCACCATACCTCACTGTTTCACCACACCTCACTGTTTCACCGTACCTCACTCGCTGTTTCACCGTACCTCATTGTTTCACCGTACCCCATTGTTTCACCGTACCCCATTGTTTCCCCATATCTACTGTTTCACCGTACCTCACTGTTTCACCGTACCTCACTCTTTCACCGTACCTCACTGTTTCACCGTACCTCACTGTTTCACCATACCTCACTGTTTCACCACACCTCACTGTTTCATCCTACCTCAATGTTTCACCGTACCTCACTGTTTCACCATACATCACTGTTTCACCATACCTCACTGTTTCTCCATACCTCACTGTTTCACCATACCTCACTGTTTCACCATACCTCACTGTTCCACCGTACCTCATTGTTTCACCGTACCCCATTGTTTCCCCATATCTACTGTTTCACCGTACCTCACTGTTTCACCGTACCTCACTGTTTCACCGTACTTCACTGTTTCACCATTCCTTACTGTTTCACCGTACCTCACTGTTTCACCATGCCTCCTCGTTTCCCCATGCCTCCATGTTTCCCCCATGACTTGCTATTTCCCAATGTCTCCCCTTTTCCCCATGTTTCCATGTTTGATCATGCCTCTTCATTTCTCCATGCCTTCTCGCCCTATCATGCCCTGTTTCACCATACCTCACTGTTTCACCATACCTCACTGTTTCACCACACCTCACTGTTTCACCGTACCTCACTCGCTGTTTCACCGTACCTCATTGTTTCACCGTACCCCATTGTTTCACCGTACCCCATTGTTTCCCCATATCTACTGTTTCACCGTACCTCACTGTTTCACCGTACCTCACTCTTTCACCGTACCTCACTGTTTCACCGTACCTCACTCTTTCACCATACCTCACTGTTTCACCATACCTCACTGTTTCACCATACCTCAATGTTTCACCGTACCTCACTGTTTCACCATACATCACTGTTTCACCATACCTCACTGTTTCTCCATACCTCACTGTTTCACCATACCTCACTGTTTCACCATACCTCACTGTTTCACCGTACCTCATTGTTTCACCGTACCCCATTGTTTCCCCATATCTACTGTTTCACCGTACCTCACTATTTCACCGTACCTCACTGTTTCACCGTACCTCACTGTTTCACCATTCCTTACTGTTTCACCGTACCTCACTGTTTCACCATGCCTCCTCGTTTCCCCATGCCTCCATGTTTCCCCCATGACTTGCTATTTCCCAATGTCTCCCCTTTTCCCCATGTTTCCATGTTTGATCATGCCTCTTCATTTCTCCATGCCTTGTCGCCCTATCATGCCCTGTTTCCCCATACCTTACTGTTTCACCTTGTCTCCCTGTCGCCCCCTATTTCCCCATGTCTCCCCTTTTCCCCATGTGTCCATGTGTTCTCATGCCTCTCCGTTTCTCATGCCTCTCCGTTTCTCATGCCTCCCCATTTCTCCCTGTTTCCCCATACCTTACTGTTCCCCCATGCCTCTCCTTTACCCCATTTCTCCCTGTTCCCTCATGCCTCCCCTTTACCCCATTTCTCCTTGTTCCCTCATGCCTCCCCTTTACCCCATTTCTCCCTGTTCCCTCATGCCTCCTACCCCATTTCTCCCAGTTCCCCCATGCCTCCCCTTCACCGTGTGTCCCAGTCTTTCCCTGCGTTCCTGCTTGTTTCCCCATGTCTCACTCTTTCCCACTGTTTCATCATGCCTCCCCTGTACCCTATTTCACCCTGCTCCCTCATGCCTCTCTATCTCCCCAAACTTCACGTTTCCTAATATTTCACTTTGACCATGCTTCCCTTCGTCCCTATGTCTCTTTCCTCCCCATGCCTCACTATGTCCCCGTGCCTCTTTTTTTTCCCTTCATCTTGTTTCCCTGTTTCCCATACCTCCTTGCTCCCTGCTTCATCAGGTCCCCCTGCTTCCCCATGTCTCCCTCTAAGTCCCCAGGCCACCCTCATTTCCCCATCTTACTCCCCGAGCACTCCAACTCCCTTTTCCCGTCTCCTGCCTGCTTCCCCAAATCCATCTGTTTCATCATAATTCTTGGTTTTCTCCATGCCTCCCTTTTTCCCCATGCCTCCTTTTTGTCCCCATGCATCCCAGTGTCCCCATATCTCCATGTTACCCCATGTCTCCTTGTCATGGCTTCTTGCTCCCTCCTGTCTCCCAGTTTCCCCATGCTTCTCCTCCCCATTCTTGTCTCATGCCCTACTGTTTCCCCATGCCTCCATGGATCCACATAGTTCCCTGGATCCCCATGTCTCCCCATTACATGTCTTACTGATTCACAAGTACTTAGTGTTTCCGCGTATCTTTCTGTGTTCACATGTCTCCCATCTTCCACAAGACTCACGCGCCCCATGCATCCCAATGTCTACCTTCAACCCCAAGCTCCCCCTTTACCCCATCCCTCACTCATTCCCCAAGCTTCCCTTTTTTCCCACTCTTGTCTAATTCCCCATCCCTCCCTGTTTCCACATGCTCCACGATTTCCTCAAGTTTCCCCTTTCCTCTTAACTCCCTGATTCTCTGTTTCCCCATGCCTCCCTGTTTCCCCATGCCTCCCTGTCTCCCCACGCACTGTAAAATTCTGAACACCTTCTGAATTCTCTGAAATGTTCAGTACACCTCTCCTGATGTAAGTGTATAACAAGAGGTGAGTTTGAATGAGTTGTTCTATGCGGAGGGGCGCGTCACAGTGGAAAGGCTGGAGGGCTGCAGTGGATGGATTCTGGCGCGGGTGAGGAGCTTGCATCACTCTGCATCACTTCACTTGCCTCGCACTCTGCATCACTTGCCTCGCACTCTGCATCACTTGCCTCGCACTCTGCATCACTTGCCTCGCACGCTGCAGCACTTGCCTCGCACTCTGCATCACTTGCCTCGCACTCTATACGCACTGCAAATCCTGTTTCACCTCCATCTGGTCAGTCAACTGACCTGAGTACAGATAACATGTGTTGAACGGTGTTGCTCAAATTAAGAAATGTGATTACATAGTAATACCCACCCATGGGTGTGTGAGCTTACATTGCCCTTGCCTCCAAGATTGAACAGCCCCCTAAAGAAGGGTAACTATCATCGGTTCACCCAAGGGTGTACTATGCACGGTGTTACAGAACTTCGATATGGCTAATTCGATATGCCGCCGCACTCTGCATCACTTGCCTTGCACTCAAACCAGGTACCATAAGTTCTTGCGTTTTCTTTATTTTAGTCTTGCATCGTGTAACACTGATAATATGGTACGAGATATATCAAGTTGTGTTCTGATTTGATCTGTTAGTTGGTGTTATCTAAAGCATATATTTGAGACCTCTATGAGAGGAACTGACCGTAAACTCAAAACTCAATATGTGGTAGGGGGTTCGTATCTTGGCTAGTTGGCTTTGTGGTTCGCGCAAGGTCCAGAAGCTCAAAGTTCGGAGGCAGCCTCTGTGTTCGTTCATAGGTGTGGGTTTCGAAACTATTCTGCCAAACCAGAGGGCTGCCCAACCAAACCACTGACACAGCTGCGCCAAAGGAAGCTCTCCAGCGTCAGCGACAACCTCGGATGCGGGCAGCTTCGTGAAATATGCTTGGGCACCAGTCGCACTGCCTTGGAAACATCCGACGAAATCATGGGTGTCTCAAAAGAGCTCAATATTTCTAAAAACCGTACTCAACTGCTTTATTATGACCCCAAAAAGCTTTGCATTTTGAGGCTGGTCGAAGATGACCGCGAAACCCTACCAAACCGCTCTAAAGTGACAGCAAATACTCTGAATCTGAATATTCTGGAGCCAGGGGAGCTCCCCGCGGTGGAACGCCCACCTTTCCGTGGCTGCGGTGTTCCGTGGCTTGAGAGCTCCTAACGGATGGCTCCAGGCTTGAGCGCTCCTGATGGATGGCTCCAAGCTTGAGCCTTGTAGGGGGAGTTAGGAAGTAGGCAATATTTGAACAATGTTATGTAGACCCTTCTATTGATATAGTTGCCTATGCATTGTTAAGCCTTGGCGTTTAATCGGCAATGACAACTAAAAACAGGAACCATACAACAATTCTGCAATGCACTTCCATCTCCCTGCTTCCCCATGTCTTCTTATTTTCCCATGATTCCGCATGCCCCTCTGCTTTTCCCCATGCCTCCTTGTTTTCCCATGCCTCCTTGTTTCCCCAATACCTCCTTGTTTCCCCATGTCTCTTTGTTTCACCATCTCTCCCTGTTTCCCCATACCTCCCTCTTCCTCATGCCTCACTGGTTCTCCATGTCTCATTGTTTTCTCGTGCCTCCCTGTTTCCCCTTTTCCTTTCCCATCATGTATCCATTCGTCCCCATGTCCCATTCCCACTCCCCTTTTCCCCATGTCTTTCTGTTTCCCCATGTCTCCTTGTTGTCTTCCTTTTACCCCTTGTCCCGTTTCCACATGCCTCTAGACATGAGCAACTGACCGAGTCGAGTAAAACTCGAGTCGGTCTGGCTCGAGCCCCGACCGAGTTCGAGCCCCGACCGAGTTCGAGCCCCGACCGAGTTCGAGCCCCGACCAAGTTCGAGCCCCGACCGAGTTCGAGCTCGAGTTGGAGGAAACTCGACCGAGTTTTTTTCTCATGATGCTGGACTCGAGACTCGGCTAAATAGGGCTCGAGTGTTGAAAAACTCGACGGGCTTTTGTCTTGCACTCGGTCGAGCCGAGAAAATCTCGGCTCGGGGGGGGGGGGGGGGGGGGGGGGGGGGGGCGGGGGCGGGCGGGGCCTGTGGAAACACCAAACTTTTCTTACAAGGGTTCTTACTCACCCCTTGCTTAAATTTCGCCATCATAAATAAACCAGATCTACCGTTCAATAGGTGCGATTCCGCCTCAGGAAACCCGAATCGGAAAAATGCACATAATAACAAATTATAAACTGAGATCTACGATTTCCTAACCTAACTTAGGTTTAAGATGAAAAACCAGCCACGAGTTTGGCTGTCTAGGCTCAGGTTTCCACTTACGAAGGGCTTAGGAAGAGGACTAACTGAAATTGCGATATAAAAAGAACCCCGCCAAAGTGAAATTCTTACAATTTGTCCTTGCTGCCAATGTCGCGACCGAGTTTTTTGTAAACTCGCTCGAGCCCCAAAAGCTCGTCAAGTCTGCCAAAAAACTCGATGTGGGGCCGAGCTTTCACCGAGCTTTTTTAAAACTCGACGGGTAAAACTCGACTCGACTCGGTCGAGTTTTTTCAGAGGATTCGCGGACTCGACACTCGACCCGTGTTGAGTCCCCCGATCGAGTCGAGTCGAGAAACTCGACTCAGTGCATATGTCTACATGCCTCTGATTCCCCATTCCTCCCGGATTCACCATGTCTCTTTTTTTTCCCACGTGCCTCTGTTTCTCCTAGCATCCCTGTTTCTCCATTATCTCCCTGTTTCCCTATGCCTCCCTTTTTCCCTATGTCTCCCTGTTTCCTTTTGCCACCCGCTTTCCCCATGACTCCCCTTTCCCCATCCTCTTTCTCTACATCCTTGTTTCTCCACAACTCCTTGTTTCCTTATGTCTCCCTATTTAACTGTTTCACCATACCTCACTGTTTCACCATACCTCACTGTTTCACCGTACCTCAATGTTTCACGTACCTCACTGTTTCACCATACCTGTTTCACCATACCTGTTTCACCATACCTCACTATTTCACCATACCTCACTATTTCACCGTACCTCACTGTTTCACCATACCTCACTGTTTCACCATACCTCACTGTTTCACCGTACCTCACTGTTTCACCGTACCTCACTGTTTCACCATACCTCACTATTTCACCACACCTCACTGTTTCTCACTGTTTCACCATACCTCACTGTTTCACCGTACTTCCTATTCCGTTTCACCATACCTCCTCGCTTCCCCCATGCCTCCATGTTTCCCCCATGACCTCCCGTTTCACCAGATTTCCCTATTTTCCCATTTCACTCCCTGTTTCACCATACCTCACTGTTTCACCGTGTCTCCTTGTTTTCCCATACCTCAGCGTTTTCCCATGTCGTGTATTTTCACAATACATCTTTGTTTCCCCATGTCCCATTGTTTCCCCATGTCTCCTTTTTTCCTCATGTCTCCCTTTTTCACCATGGTTCACCATACTTCCTTGTTTCTGCATCCTTGTTTTATTCCCCATACCCCCCTGTTTCCCCGTGACTCTCTTTCCCCATCTATCCTGTTTCCCCGTGACTCTCTTTCCCCATCTATCCTGTTTCATCAACTCTCTATGTTTCCCAGTGTCCCCCTTTCACCATGTTTCTCTGTTTCCCCAAGTGTCAGTGATTCTCTATGCCTCCCTTTGTCCCCATGTCCCCATGTCTCCCCGTTTCTTCATGTTTCGTGATGCTTCCCCGATTCCGCACGAATTTCAACATCTTCGTGTTCCCCTGGTTTTGCCCATACTTCCTCTTTTTCCATGTCTCCTTGTTTTTCCGTGTCTCGCTTTTTCACACTCACTCCCTGTTCACCATGTCTCTAGTTTAAAGCCTATGCCACCCGCTTCCCCCATGCCCCTCTGTTCCCCATGTCTCCCTGTTTTGAAACTTTCTAATTCTCACCCTTTTCCCCATCTCTTCCCTTTTCCCCATCTCCCTGCCTGCTTCCCCCCATATCCCCCTGTATCATCATGATTCCCTGTTTCCCCATGCCTCGATGTTTCCCCATGCCTCCCTGTTTCCCCATGCCTCCCTGTTTCCTCATACCTCCCTGTTTCCCCATGTGTTTCCCCATGCCTCTCGGTTTCCCCAAATTTCCATGGTACCCCATGTCTCCTTGTCCGGCCTTCTTGTTTTCCCCTGTCTTCCAGTTCCCCCAAGCTTCCCCCTTTCCCCATTCTTGTCTCATACCTCCTTGTATCCCCATATTCCCTTGAATCCCCGCGTCTCTCCATTACAACATGTCCCACTGATTCACCAGGTCTGTCTGTTTCCCCGTATCTTCCTGTTTCCACATGTCCCCCGACTTTCCCAACCTTCCCCTTTTCCCCATTCCTATCTGGTTTTACCTGTTTCCTCTTGTCTCCCATCCCCCCAGGCTTCCCTCTTCCTCATTCTCCTCTCTTTCCACATCCCCTCGATTTCCCCAAGCTCCCCGTTTTCCCCATGTGTGTGTGTGTGTGTGTGTGTGTGTGTGTGTGTGTGTGTGTGTGTGTGTGTGTCTGTGTGTGTGTCTGTGTGTGTGTCTGTGTGTGTGTCTGTGTGTGTGTCTGTGTGTGTGTCTGTGTCTGTGTCTGTGTCTGTGTCTGTGTCTGTGTCTGTGTGTGTGTCTGTGTGTGTGTCTGTGTGTGTGTCTGTGTGTGTGTCTGTGTGTGTGTCTGTGTGTGTGTCTGTGTGTGTGTCTGTGTGTGTGTCTGTGTGTGTATCTGTGTGTGTGTGTGTGTGTCTGTGTGTGTGTCTGTGTGTGTGTCTGTGTGTGTGTCTGTGTGTGTGTCTGTGTGTGTGTCTGTGTGTGTGTCTGTGTGTGTGTCTGTGTGTGTGTCTGTGTGTGTGTCTGTGTGTGTGTCTGTGTGTTGTGTCTGTGTGTGTGTCTGTGTGTGTGTCTGTGTGTGTGTCTGTGTGTGTGTCTGTGTGTGTGTCTGTGTGTGTGTCTGTGTGTGTCTGTCTGTGTCTGTGTCTGTGTCTGTCTGTGTCTGTGTCTGTGTGTGTGTGTGTGTGTGTGTGTGTGTGTTGCACAGATTCAGCATTCTGAATATGGAATTATAGGAATTTTTCCTCAACCATCCTCAATATTGCACTGGTTGGCAACCATGCAAATTAGCTGGTGACGTTGAAAAATAGTTCATAATTTATTTGACAGCATCTGTTGTCAGCTGCAAAACAAAAGTTACCAGTGTGTCGGAAACGGAATGATTGTTATATTACTGTGAGTTAGGGTACATATACCTACCGTATCCCTAACAACTGTACCCTACATGACATGCTTCACTACAGGCTACAATATTTGACATGTCAGAACATTATAGCTTATGCTGTTGTGTAGGCTCTAGTGGGGTATCCCATAGGGGGTACAACCCAATTAGGGTGAGTACTTGTACCCACTACTTCCAACGTTCATTCATTCTCGTTTCAGTTTTCTCATGGTATCGAACAGGTTCCCTCGTGTGAACTGTTCCTAGGGCCCTACTACTGCTTCCGCTGCTACTCGATCTGTCGCACGCCCCGTGGCGTGCGACCTATTTGGCGCGCGGCGATTTTCTTTCTGGCGCGCGCCCCGAGGCGCGCGGCCCCGCTGCCCCGAGGCGCGCGGCCCCGCTACCCCGTCGCGCCGCCCTAGCGGCCGCGTCGCGCCGCCCTCGCGGCCCCGATCCGCCGCCCTAGTGGCCCCGTCACCTACCCCTGCGGCCTCAGCGCCGCCCTTCCCGGCCCCGGCTCCGCCCTTCCCGGCCCCGGCGCCACCTCGGCTGGCCCCGTCGCCTACCTCGGCGACCGCGACGCCGCCCTTCCCGACCCGGCCCCGCCTCTGCTGGCCCCGTCGCCTGCCCCTGCGGCCCCGGCTCTGCCCTTCCCGGCCCCGGCGCCACCTCGGCTGGCCCCGTCGCCTACCCCGGCGACCCCGACGCCACTCTTCCCGACCCGGCCCCGCCTCTGCTGGCCCCGTCGCCTACCCCTGCGGCCCCGGCGCTGCCCTTCCCGGCCCCGGCGCCGCCTCTGCTGGCCCGGTCGCCTACCATGTGGCCCCGGCGCCGCCTCTGCTGGCCCCGTCGCCGCTCCACCCGGCCCCGCCGCCGTCCCCAAGCGGCCCCGCCGCCGTCCCCAAGCGGCCCCGCCGTCACCACCGAGCCGCCGGCGCCGCCGAGCTAGTGTCGAGCCGCCCGAGCCACCCGAGCCGCCCGAGCCGCAGCGCCACCTCAGCCGCCCGAGCCGCCGGGTCGCCGAGCCGCCGAGCTGCAGTTGCTGCCGAGCCGTCGTACCGCCGAGCCGCCCGAGCCGCCGAGCCGCCGAGTCGCCCGAGTCGCCCGAGCCGCTGAGCCGCCCGAGTCGCCCGAGCCGCCGAGCCGCAGTTGCTGCCGTGCCGCCGTGCCGCCGAGCCGCCCGAGCCGCCCGCACCGCCGAGTCGCCGAGTCGCCGAGTCGTCGAGCCTGCTCTTCCCACCACTGGTGAGCCCCTGCCTTACTAGCGTGCTGCCCGCCGCTTGCTTGGCTGCCTGCCTTACTGCTGCTACTCCTGCTCCTGCTTCTACTGGCGGAGCCAGATGCAGCCCCAGCGACGTCCGCGTGAGTCCCTCACGCCCCAGCAGCTGCGTGAGTTGTACGCTGGTTGGGGTTGTAGGGGTGGCGGCGCTACTACTGCTACTACTACTGGCGGCGGCCAGATGCAGCTCCAGCGACGCCCACGCGCGTCTCTCACGCCCCAGCAGCTTCGTGAGTGGTACGCTCAGAGTAGAGGGTCTCTCAGTTCTGTTCGCTGCTCTTACGTGATTCGCACTGGTGCTCGGACTGGTCAGCCTTGTGGGACGCCTAGTCATACACCGTCCCGCTGCTTCGCCCGTCTGAGCGACGCCTGGCGTACCGAGTTTGGCGACGAGGCTGAGCTCCCCGACTGGGTGGAGTTGCTTAGGCAGAGGGTAGATATATTTGCTCTTGACTATGATGCTATTCTCACTGCCATGAATGCTTTGCCTACTAGTGCTGACCGTGCCGGTCACCTGTGCATACCGCCTGACCCATGTATAGAGCCTGCTGCTCTCGCTGCTGGTGAGGCTGCTGCTCTGGGTGCTAGTGAGTCTCCTGCTCCAGGTACAGGTGCGGCTGCTGCTCTAGGTGCTAGTGAGTCTGCTTCCTCAGGTGCTGGTGAGTCTGCGCTCTCAGGTACTGCGTCGGCTTCGGCCTCCCACACATTCACACTTGACTCGGGGGCTTCTCGCTCCTTCTTTCGAGACCGCACCACACTCACGCCGCTTGGTCGGCCAGTTGCAGTCTCTCTGGCAGACCCCTCTGGGGGTCCTGTCCTTGCTCACTTCTCCACTGTCCTCCCGTGTCCGGCGGCCCCCTCTGGCACCCTGTCTGGTCTTTACCTCCCCTCGTTCTCTACGAACTTGGTGAGTGGTGCTGACCTACAGGATGCGGGGGTTCACCAGTTCACTCCTGCGAGTCAGCGGGTGACCCACTGCACGGACGCTCGGACGGGCCGACACTTGGCCACGTTTACTCGTCGGCCAAGGTCGAGCCTATACACACTGACCACTGCGTCCCCTCCAGCCACTGCGTCTGGTCAGGTAGCTGCGTCGGGTCAGGTGTTTGCTGCAGCTTCCAGGTCTGGTCCTGAGTCTGCCCCCTGCTCGTGTCGCCTCCTGTCTCACGAGACTCTCTTCTGGCACCACCGCCTTGGTCACCCCTCCCTGCTTCGTCTCCGAAGCATGGCCTCCCGTGTCCTTGTCTCTGGTCTTCCCCGGTCCCTCCCTCCCCTTCCTCCGGGGCCTGGCCCTACCTGCGTCCCCTGTGTCGAGGGGCAGCAGCGAGCTGCTCCTCACTCCTCTTCTTCTGACAGAGGCCCCGCTGCAGACGCTTCACATGGACGTGTGGGGCCCGGCCCGCGTCCGTGGACAGGGTCACGAGCGCTACTTCCTGCTGGTGGTTGATGACTACACGTGTTACACCACAGTCTTCCCCTTGCGCAGCAAGGGTGATGTCACTGAGGTGTTGATCGACTGGATCCGCGCAGCTCGTCTCCAGCTCAGGCGGAGCTTCGGCTCGGACTTTCCTGTTCTGCGTCTGCACTCTGACAGAGGCGGAGAGTTTTTCTCTGGCCTTCTGCGAGCCTACTGTCGTGCACGAGGCATCCGCCAGACCTTCACGCTTCCGGACTCTCCACAGAAAAATGGGATTGCTGAGCGCCGCATTGGCATGGTCATGGACGTCGCCCGTACGTCCATGATGCATGCGGCTGCCTCCCATTTCCTGTGGCCGTTTGCGGTCCGGTACGCGGCGCATCAGATCAACCTTCAGCCCAGGGTCTCCTTGCCGGAGACCTCCCCTGCTTTGCTGTGGACGGGGAAGGTTGGCGATGCGTCTGCGTTCCGTGTCTGGGGATCTCGGGCGTTTGTCCGCGACTTGTCTGCGGACAAGCTGTCCCCTCGTGCTGCTCCTTGCGTCTTCCTGGGTTTCCCCCCTGACGCGCTAGGGTGGCAGTTCTACCACCCCACCTCTCGCCGTGTTCTGTCCTCCCAGGACGTCACGTTCGACGAGTCGGTCCCCTACTACCGTCTCTTCCCCTACCGCACTCCGTCCCTCCCCCCGCCACCACTCTTCCTTGTGCCAGGTCCCCCACCGGTAGACCCCCTCCCCCCTCAGGGTCCTGCCCCTTCAGGTGTTTCCCAGGTAGACGCTCTTGACCCTGTCGAGGTCGCTGGTGACTCTGGTGCTGCTGAGGGTGCTGAGCCTGGGGGTGCTGACTCTGGGGGTGCTGAGCGTGTGGGTGCTACGCCTGGAGGTGCTGAGCCTGGGGATGCGGAGTCTGAGGGAGCTGGGCCTGCTTGTGTGGCGTCTGGCGGTGCTGTGCCTTGCGGTACTCCGGGTGCTTCGTCTCGCCGGGAGCCACTCTCTCCACAGGAGCTGCGTGAGTGGTTTGCCCGGCGCTGGAGGCAAGTTGTTGGAGCTGGAGGTGCTGCGGGTACTGGAGGTTCTACTGCTGCTGAGGGTCCTGGTGCCGCGGGTCCCGGAGGTGCTAATAATGGGAGTCCTGGAGCTACTGGGCCTGCGGGTACTTCTGGAGCTGGAGCTTCTGCGGGTGTTGGTGCGGAGGTTACTGCTTTCGGTCCTGGAGGCGGTCCTGCTGGGGGTGCTCCTGGTGCTGCTGGAGGTACTGGAGCTGGAGGTGCTGCTGGTGCTGGTGCTGCCGCTGGGGGTGCTGAGCCTGGGGGTGCTGTGCCTGGGGGTTCTACGCCTGGGGGTGCTTTGCCTGGGAGTGCTACACCTGGGGGTGCTGAGCCTGGGGGTGCTGAGCTTGGAGGTGCTACGCCTGGAGGTTCTCCGGGTGCTTCGTCTCTGCGGGAGCCACTCTCTCCGCAGGAGCTGCGCGAGTGGTTTGCCCGGCGCTGGATCCGTGCTGCTGGAGCTGGAGGTTCTTCTGCTACTGAGGGTGCTGCTGTCGCGGGTCCCGGAGGTGCTCGTACTGTTAGTACTTGAGCTGCTGGGCCTGCGGGTTCGTCTGGAGCTGGTGCTGCTGAGGGTGTTGGCGTTGAGACTACTGCTGGCGGTCCTGCTGGGGGTACTCCTGGTGTTGCTGGAGGTTCTGGAGCTGCTGGAGCTGCTGCTGGAGCGGGTGCTCCTGCTGGGGGTACTGGTGCTGTCCCTGCTGTGTCTGGCGTTGCCGCGCGGCCTCGACCTTACTTCGTTCCACTCCTGCAGCAGGTTCTTGGTCTTTCGCCTTCTACTGGTCCTCCTCCTCCCTTAGAGTGTCCACAGCCTGTCCCGTCACAGTTATTGTTACATCCGGCCTCCCCACTGCCTGCTCCTTCTCCCTACACTGGTCCTACTGGAGGTCTTGCTGAGCGTTGTGAGCCTGCGTCTCGCCCTGCGTCGCCTGTCCGTGCTGCTCGCACTAGTGGTCGTGGTTCGCGTCAGCGTCCTCCTCCTGTCCCTAGCACGCACAGGATGTCTCTGCGTCCGTCCACTGCTCCTCTGCGTGCCCCTTTGCCTTCTCCTCCTGAGTCATCTCTTCCTGCTCTTGCCGACCCGGAGTCGGACTCTCTTCGTGCTGCCAGTCCTACTGTCACGCGTCTCCTTGCTACTGTCGTCACTGACCCTTCTTTCGAGTCCACTGCTGCGTCTGCCCTAGTTGCTGAGCTCGTCGACTTTGCTGCTCGCTGTCGCCTAGACTACGCTGCTAGTCTTGTCGCTGAGTTTGAGTCTGTCTGTCCTCCGTCCGTCGGGGGTGAGTGTGCCCTTGGCACGGACGTCCTTGAGGACAGGCAGGAGGAGTTCCAGTGTCTGGCAGCTGCTTCACCTCATCTCGTGTCCGTACTGCTTACCCCTGAGGGAGACCCGGATGCACTTGACATCCCGACTCCGCGCTCTTACGCGGAGGCGATAGAGGGTCCCTACTCCTCTCAGTGGCAGGCAGCTATGGACACTGAGATGGCTTCCTGGAAGTCCACAGGCACCTACGTTGACGAGGTTCCCCCGCCTGGGGCGAACATCGTCAGTGGCATGTGGATCTTCAGGGTGAAGCGGCCGCCGGGTTCTCCGCCTGTCTTCAAGGCACGGTACGTGGCTCGTAGCTTCAGTCAGCGGCAGGGAGTGGACTACTTTTAGACCTTCTCTCCCACCCCGAAGATGACCACTCTTCGGGTACTGCTGCACGTTGCTGCTCACCGTGACTACGAGCTGCACTCTCTCGACTTCAGCACAGCTTTCTTGCAGGGCAGTCTGCACGAGGAGATCTGGCTGCACCGCCCACCTGGCTTCACTGGGTCGTTCCCTCCTGGTACCCAGTGGAGTCTCCGGCGTCCAGTCTCTGGTCTCCGCCAGGCGCCACGTAAGTGGCACGACACACTGAGGACTACGCTTGCGGCTCTTGGGTTTGCTCCTTCTAATGCCGACCCGTCGCTGTTTCTGCGCACCGACACCTCTCCGCCGCCGTTCTACATCCTCGTGTACGTCGACGACTTGGTCTTTGCCACAGCTGACACTGCTGGACTCGCCTACGTGAAGTCCGAGCTGCAGAAGAGACACACGTGCACAGACCTGGGTGAACTGCGCAGCTACCTTGGCTTGCAGATCACCCGGGACAGAGCACGCCGCACCATTACCCTGACTCAGTCACATATGGTGCAGCAGGTCCTTCAGCGCTTCGGCTTCACGTACTCCTCGCCTCACGCCACTCCTCGTCTTACTCGCCACTTGCTCTCAGCTTTGCCTTCGGATGAGTCCGTAGAGTCGAGTGGCCCGTATCCAGAGCTTGTTGGCCGCCTCATGTACCTGATGACCTGCACACGACCTGACCTTGCATACCCTCTTAGCATTCTTGCACGCTATGTTGCTCCTGGGAGACACCGACCAGAGCACATGGCTGTAGCGAAAAGGGTGTTGCGCTACTTGTGCAGTACGTCGGGCATGGGGCTAGTGCTTGGAGGGCGCAGTCCAGTGGTCCTCACTGGGCACGCAGACGCTTCTTGGGCTGACGACCAGGCTACGCAGCGGTCGTCACAGGGTTACACCTTCAGCCTTGGTTCCGGCTCTGTCTCGTGGCGGGCTACTCGCTCGTCTTCTGTTCTCGGCTCCAGTTGTGAGGCTGAGATCTACGCTGGGGCCATGGCTGCACAGGAGCTTCGCTGGCTCACCTACCTGCTGACTGACCTCGGAGAGCCGCCTCGTTCTCCTCCAGTTCAATACGTAGACAACAAGGCCATGCTGGCCTTGTGTCGAGAGCAGTGACTGGAGCACAGAACAAAGCACGTTGCTCTCCGCTACTTCCTTGTACGTGAGCTACAACAGCGTGGACAGTTGCGGCTTGCGTACGTGGCCTCTGAGGCCAACACTGCTGATGTCCTCACCAAGGCACTTGCGCCTTGTGATCATCAGCGCTTCTGCACTCAGCTGGGTCTTGTGCCTGTCTTGCCTCACTTGCTCACCTCTTGACCTTTCTTGTACTGTTACATATATATTTACCTACTCTTGCTTGTCTAGCCTTATATATATATGTAATCCAGCATGTGAACTGGCCTTGTGGCCTTGAACTTGTGCTCGGAATGTGTGGTGACTTTGTGATCCACCCTGTGCTTGCGTTGCTTTGCTTTGCTTGACTGGTCTTGTGACCCCCTGTTCTCCCCACTTTGCCTATGGGGGTGTGTCAGAACATTATAGCTTATGCTGTTGTGTAGGCTCTAGTGGGGTATCCCATAGGGGGTACAACCCAATTAGGGTTAGTACTTGTACCCACTACTTCCATAGTTCATTCATTCTCGTTTCAGTTTTCTCATGACACACCCCCATAGCCTAAATGAGGGGCCATGCAACAGCCAAACCGTTAGTCACAAGACCAGTCATAAAGAGACAAAGCTCAGGGTGGATCACAACGTCACCACACAGTTGTAGCACAAACAAGAGGCCACAAGACCATTCTTAGTGTTCACAGAGGTACAGTATATGTAAAGAGTACAAATAAACCAAGCAGACAACACAAGTCTACAGAAGACGAGAACATGTGTCAACGAGACATAACTGCACACAAAACGTGTGGTGGTCACAAGGCGGAAGGGCCTTGGTGAAGATGTCTGCAGATTTGGCCGCGGACTTCATGAAGTCTAAACGAGCATGTCCACGCCTTTGCAACTCTCGAAGAAGTACATGATGCTGATGTGCTTCACTATGCTCTCTAGTCAAGGCTCTCGACATAGGAGAATCATTGCCTTGTTGTCTGTGCACAAGGTCGGTGCAGAGCTCGGCCGCTCACCAAGTTTAGTGAGCAAGAAGGTCAACCAACGCAGCTCCTGTGCAGCCATGGCTCCAGCGTAAATCTCGGCCTCAGCAATAAACGTCGAGACAAAGGAGGAACGAGTAGACCTCCACGATACAGCTCCAAAGCCTAGACTGAATTAGTACCCCTGCGTTGACCTGTGAGTCTCGGCGTCGTCGGCGTAAGAAGAGTCACAGTGGCCAGTGAGCACGACAGGCTGTCTCCCTTCAAGCACCAGCCCCACGCTTGATGTCGTTGCTAGGTACTTCGCCACCCTCATAGCAGCTGTCCAGTGAACAGGACGGTGTCTCCCTAGCGCAACAAAGCGGGCAAGGATGCTGGGAGGGAAGGCAAGGTCCGGGCGAGTACAAGTCATTAGGTATTTGAGGCTGCCCACAAGCTCTGGATAAGGACCATAATGCTCAAACGGCTTGTCAGGGAAGGGTCCGGTGAGTCTGCGGTCAACAGCAAGAGGAGTAGGCTGTACAGTGGAGAACTGAAACCCGAACCGCCGAAGGACATGCTAAACCATGTGTGATTGGGTCAGGGTGATGGTTTGAGCTCCTATGTCCCTGGTGATATGCAGGCCAAGGTAGTGGCGCAGCTCACCAAGATCAGTCCACGTGTGTCTCCTCTGCAGTTTGGAATTCACGCCCGCGAAAGCAATCCTGTCAGCAATGGCGAAGACCAAGTCGCCGATGTAGACCAATACAAAGAAATGTGTGGAGCCGCTATGAACAAACAGCGACGAGTCGGCAGAAGAAGGCAGGAAACTGAGGTCACACAGGGAAGAGCGAAGCGTGTTGTGCAACTCACGAGGCGCCTGACGGAGACCGTAGACTGGACGTCTGAGCCTTCACTGGGTCCCAGGAGGAAAAGTGTCAGTGAAGGCAGAGGGACGACGCAGCCAGACTTCCTCGTGTAGGCTACATCGAAAGGATGGCAGTGGAGAAGTCGAGAGAGTGTAACTCGTAATCTCTCTGTGCTGCCACGTGAAGTAACACCCGAAGAGTGGTCATCTTCGAGGTAGGCGCGAAGTTCTGAAAGAAGTCAACTCCCTCACGCTGACTGAAACCTCTAGCTACATAACGCGTCTTGAAGAGCAGAGGAAATCTAGGTGGCCGCTTCACCTTGAAGATCCACATGCCATCGACTACGTTCGCCCCCAGAGGGGGAACCTCGTCGACATAGGTGCCTGTGGATCTGTAGGAGGCCATCTCTGCATCCATGGCAGCTCTCTTCTGAGAGGCCCAAGGCCCTGACACTTCCTCAGTATAAGTGCGATGAGTCGGTATGTTAAGAGCGTCGGGGTCTCCCTCAGGGGCGAGCAGCATGGCACAGAGATGAGGCTCCCTCAGGGGTGAGTAGCATGGCACAGAGATGAGGCAAGGCGGCTGCCAGGAACTCTAGGTTAAACTGCGTGTCCTCTAGGGCGTCATAGCCAAGGGCAGAATCACCCCCGACGGCCAGAGGACGGGTAGGAGGAGCAGCCACGACTCGAGTGGCGTAGTCAAGGCGGCGAGTAACGACGAACTCAGTGACTGCTGCAGTAAGGGCGGAGACAGAGGACAGAGAGGCACGAGGGTCCATAAAAAGAGAGGCGAGAACACGAGAGAGAACAGAACGGTATGTGCGGTAGTAGTCAGTGATAGTAGTAGAGATGGAAGCAATAAGGGCCGACTCAGGGGGAGAAGGAAGCATAGATGGTGATGGACGAGGGGAGCTAGAACAAAACAGGACTGTACGAAGGTCAGTGACGGGAACACGGGACAAGGGATGAGCACAAGGAGCGCGAAAAGCCCAAGTGTGAGAAAGAGGAGGGGACAACGGAGGTTGAGAACGGGGGGAAACAGTTGGGGTGGAGTCAGGAGGAGGAAACGTGGGACCCGTAGATAGGAGGAGAGGAGGGAGGAGGGGAGGGGAGACTAAGGGTGCGGCTGAAGGGAGGAGGGGAGGGGAGACTAAGAGACAGAAGGCGTAGGCGGCCGCTGCTGCTGCTGCTGGTGCGGCTGCTGCAGGTGCTGCTGCTGTGGCTCTTGCTGCTCTTGCTGTGGAGGCTGCTGCTACTCCTGCTGCTCCAGCTTCGGCGGCTGTTGCTAAGAGACAGAAGGCGTAGGTGGCCGCTGCTGCTGCTGCTGGTGCGGCTGCTGCTGCTGCTGCTGCTGCTGTGGCTCTTGCTGCTCCTGCCATGGAGGCTGCTGCTACTCCTGCTGCTCCAGCTTCGGCGGCTGTTGCTCCTGCTGCAGCTGCTGCTCCTCCAGCTGTTATAGCTCCAGATGTTGTAGCTCCAGCTGCTGCCGCTCCAACGCTAGCCTCTCTCGCTCCAACTCCATTTGCTCCTCACGTGCACGGCAAAGAAGGTACTACAAGCATACCCCAACCAACCTTAGTGAAATCATCATTCCGTGCTTGACATGGTATCACCTAGGTTAGGGAACTGTGAGATCCCGTTCCTCTTGTTCACGTTCGTAGCTCTTGAGCCTATTCCGTACCCTAGTGCTCGTTACGCCTGTACTGTCCCCTAGCGCCTATCATGCTCGTCTCTCACGTGCCCTAGCGTTCCCTATGCCTGCCGTCGCGTTGCCACTGCTGTCCCGTCCCGTTGCGTTGCCCCTGCTATCTTGTTGCCCCTGTTGTCCCGTCCCCCCTGCTGTCCCGTCGCCCCTGCTCTCCCGTCGCCCCTGCTGTCCCGTCGCCCCTGCTGTCCCGTCGCCCCTGCTGTCCCGTCGGCCTGCTGTCCTGTCGCCCCTGCTGTCCCATCGCCCTTGATGTCCCATCGCGTCGCCCCTGGTGTCCCGCCGCGTCGCGTCCATCCCGTCCCATTGCATGCGCCGCACCTGTCCGTCACGCCGCGTCGTGCCGTCCGTCCCATCTTGTCCCGCCGCGTCGCGCTGTCCGTCCACGTCGCGCCGTCCGTCCCGTCCCGCCGCGTCGCGCCTGCCCGCCTTGTCCATTCGCATCGCGCTGCCCGTCCCGTCACGTGGCGTTAACCTTGCCCGTAGCGCCGCGCCCTTCTAGTCCCGCCATATCGTGCCGTACCCTGCGTCCCGTAGCGCCCTAGGCCTCCAACTCTGCCAGTCACGCCCTACTAAGCCGGTCTAAGTATTTAGAATTTCGGCAGCAGCACTTCCCACCTATTCGCTTCCGCTATGGTGACCCCTAGGGTCCTGCGCTTTGACGCCGAGGTTAGGCCGCTCAAGTTCTCGGTCTAGCTCCTACGTGTGCGCTGCCTTTTAGAGAGACAGGTTTAGGCAGATGAGTCTCTGTGGGCGCACGCTTCCGACGACCTTCCTAAGCCCGACGACCCTGCACCGTTAGGCGCTGACCCAAGCAGTGCAGACAGAGACCATTATGCCCGTCAGTGTGCTGACCTGACAGCATGGAAGTCGCGTGACGTTGCGGCCTGCATCGCCCTCAGCAGCCTCTTCTCTGAGTCTGAGGAGGCCCACTTCACTCAGGTTCGCACGGCTAGTGAGTTCCTGACTGCGATCAAGGCCCGCTACGCTACTCCCACCACTCTCTCTCCCGTGAGTTCCTGACTGTCTCTCTCGGTCGCCTGTTCCTCCCGTTCATGTTTCTTGACCTCGCCTCATTTGAGCGCTCTGCTGATTTGATCACTCACATGCGCTCGCTGGATTCTAGCTACCGCGCTGCCTGCACTGATGCACAGCTTGCACTGCTCCCTCCCCCTATGGGGATTACTATTTATTTCATCGACACTAGCCTCCCTGACTATCTTGCCTTGGTTCGTGACGCGCTTTTTCTGAAGCACCCCAGTGAGTTCACTATCGGCGTTCTTGAGTCTACCCTCAAGGACGTCGAGAGCAGCCTCCAATCAGTAGCCTCCGCCTCTGGTGCTGTTCGCCCTCCACTGTTTCACGGGTGCAATGTTTCTCAGCCGCCCACCTTTACTGCCTCCCTCGCCAGTGCCGCTACTGACGTGACCGCAGCTGCTGTTACGACAGGAGTGGCAGGAGGGGTGGTCAGGGTGCGGGCGGAGGCGGTGGAGGCGGCGGAGGTAGCATGGCGAGCGGTGGTGACGGGAGTACAGAGGTTTGAGGAGCCACTCGTGTAGCGGCTAGTGACGCCCCTGCTGCAGCTGGTGGAGGTAACACTCGGGTTCGTCAGACACCTGCTGGTCCACCAGCTGCATGTGCTCGAGTGGCGGCTTGGTACCTGACTCAGCGGCAGCAGCAGCAGCAACAGCAGCAGCCGCTCCTCTTGCAGTAGCCATAGTAGTAGCAGCGGCAGCAGCAGACTCCGAGGCAGGGGTCAGGACTACGTCAGTCGTCGCATGGTGCCATCCACCCTCCCTGCACCTATCTCAATCAGACAGGTGCTTGCCGAGGCCTCCCTTGTGGCCGCACCCACCCACCAGGTCAGTGCTTTGCTCAGCTCACTAACACACTTCGTGCAACCTACGGCGTTGGCGGCCGTGCCCCTGACTGGCTTCCCCTTGTTCAGATGTACGGCCCTGCCCCTGACTGCCTTCCCCTTGTTCACCAGGTAGCTGTGTCTAGTCAGGTTCCCGTTTCTGGTCCTATTGCTGCATCTTGCTCCTGCCGGTCGCTTGCTCACCCCACCGTTCTGTGGCACCACCGCATGGGGCACCCGTCCATTGCTCGCCTTCGCACTATGTGTAGTCAGCATCTTGTCTTAGGCCTCCCGCGTGTCTTGCCATCGATGTCGCCTTCGCTTGCACCACCTTGCGGTCCCTGCGTCGAGGTTCGGCTGCGCGCCACCCACTCCTCCTCCCTTCGTATGGCCATCGAGCCCTTCGAGACTCTCCACTTGGACTGGGGCCTCGCCCGTCGCCCTGGCCTTGAGCCAGAGAGTTTCTTTTTGGTGGTCGTTGACGACTACTCTCGCTACACCTCGGTGTTCCCCCTCGCGAGGAAGTCTGAGGTGACTTCTACGCTGATCCGGTGGTTAATTACCACTACAGACAATCGTGGTCGTTGTGTCAGCTGACATCACTCCGACCGCGGGGGTGAGATTCGCTCTGGCATTCTCGCTGAATTCTGTCGCGAGCAGGGCATCCGTCACTCCTGGACGCTTCCAGAATTGCCACAGCAGAATGGGGTTGCTGTGCACCGCATAGGCTTGGTCATGGAGATTGCACGCCCCTCCATGATCCACACCCGTGCGCCCCATTTTCTGTGGCCCTACGCGGTTTGGTACGCCGCTCACCAGCTGAACCTCAGTCCACGTGTCTCTCGGCCAGTGGCTTCACCGACCAGTTTTTGGACCGGGTCCGTTGGTGTTGCGTCACGGTTTCATGGCTGGGGCTGCTTGGCGCTTGTTCGCGACACCTCCGCGGGCAAGCTCTCACCTCGCGCCCTTCCCTGTGTCTTCCTTGGTTTCCTCGAGGACTCCTCAGACTTCTCTGGTTACCACCCTCCCCTTCACCGGTTCTTTGACTCCTGTGACGTTCGCTTTGTCGAGTCAGTCCCCTACTACACCCGGTACCCCTGTTGAGGTCTCCCGGTTCCTCCTCCCCCTCTCTTCCTGACTCCCACTCCCCCTCCGGTACAGCCCCCACCCCCCTGGTCCAGCCCCATCAGGTGTGTCACACGCCACCCCCCCCCCCTCCCTCGGTAGCCCCTTAGGTGCCGTCCCCTTCCCCACATTCCTCCTCACAACCTACTGCAGACCCTGCGGGAGTAGGTGCTCGTGTCGAGAACCCTGGGGTTGCTACCTTTGGAGGTGTTGGAGTTGGAGCTGAGACTGAGCTTGCACAAGGCCCGTGTGCTGGGGGTGCTGGAGTTGGAGCTGAGCCTGTGTCTGTAGGAGGTTCTAGTGTTCGGGGAGCTGGTGTTAGCAGAGCTGTCCCTGGGGGTGCTACGACTGAGGGTGAGGATGCACCTACTCTAGGACCTGGAGAATCTAGGACTGGCCGCGTTACTGCTGGTGGTGCTGGCTCTGGGGGTGGTGTGACTGGTGCTTTGGAGAGCGGTCCTGGGGCTACCACCGCCTCGGACACAACTCCCCCCCACCCCTACCCGACCTGGCACCAGGCCCGTCTTTGCCTTGCACGTGAGGAGCAGCTAGAGTCGGAGCTGGAGTTGGAGCGGGAGGGGCGAGATTTGGAGCGGCAGCAGCCGCAGCTACAGCAGCAGCCGTAGCTGCAGGAGAAATTGGAGCAGCAACAGCCGCTGCTGGAGGAGCCGGAGCCACCGCCGCAGGAGCACCAACAGCAGCCGCCGCAGCAGCAGCAGCAGCAGCACCAGCAGATGCCGCCACCTCCGCCTCCTGTCTCTAGCCTTCGGGCCCTCAGTCTCCTCTCTCCCCCTCCTCCTCCCCCTCCCTCTCCTCCTGTCTATGGTCCCACGTTTCCTCCTCATGCCCCCACCCAGCTGTTTTCCGCTGTTCTTAGCCTCCGTTGTCTCACGCTTGGACTTCTCGCTCTCCTCGTGCTCGTCCCTTGTCCCCTGTCCCTGTCACTGACCCGTCCTAGTCTGCCTCGTTCGTCAACGTCTGTGCTTCCTTCTCCTCCTGAGTCGGCCCTCACTGCTTCCCTCTCTACTCCTGTCACTGACTACGACCGCACGTACCGACCTGTGCTCTCTCGTGTTCTCGCCTCTCTTGTTACGGACCCTCGTGCCTCTGTATCCTCTGTCTCCGCCCTTACTGTCGTCGCCTTGACTACGCCACTTGTCACGTGGCTGCTCCTCCTACCAATCCTCTGGCCGTCGGGGGTGAGTCTGCCCTCGGCTGTGACGCCCTAGAGGACAGGCAGTTTGAGCTGGAGTTCCTAGCAGCCGCTTCCCCTTATCTCTGTGCCATGCTGCTCGCCCCTGGGGGAGACCCTGACGCGCTTGACATACTGACTCCTCGCAATTACGCCGAGGCAGTTTCAGGGCCTTGGGCCTCTTAGTGGAGAGCTGCCATGGACGCAGAGATGGCCTCCTACAGATCCACAGGCACCTACGTCAACGAGCCCCCCCCCCCTAGAGCGAACATAGTCAATGGCATGTGGATCTTCAGGGTGAAGCGGCCACCTGGATCTCCTCCGGTCTTCAAGGCGCGCTATGTGGCTAGAGGTTTCAGTCAGCGCGGGGGAGTGGACTTCTTTCAGACCGTGGATCGTGAGTGGCACAACACTCTTCGTTCTACTTTGTCTGACCACGGTTTTCAGCCGTCTTCTGCCAACCCGTCACTGCTTGTTCGTCGTGGCTCCACACCATTCTTTGTACTTGTCTACGTCGACGACCTGGTTTTCGCCACTGCTGACAGGGTTGCTTTGGTTGACGTGAAGCGCGAACTTCAGAAAAGACACGTGCACTGACCTTGGTGAGCTGCGCCACTACCTTGGCCTGCAGATCACCACGGACAGAGCCGCTCGCACCATTACACTCTCATAGTCACACATGGTGCAACACGTCCTTCAACGGTTCGGGCTTCAGCGTTCCACAATACAGCGAACACTTCTTACTGACGACCACAGACTCACTGGACCCTTTCCTGACGAGCCGTTTGAGCCTAGTGGTCCCTACACAGAGCTTGTGGGCTGCCTCATGTACCTCATGACTTGTACTCGCCCCGACCTTGCCTTCCCTCTCAGCATCCTTGCTTGCTTTGTTGCGCCAGGAAGACACCTTCCAGTTAACTGGACAGCTGCCGTGAGGGTGGCGAAGTACCTAGCGACGACATCAGGTGTGGGCTGGTTCTTAGAGGGAGACAGTCTGTTGTACTTACAGGACACTGTGACTCTTCTTACGCCGACGACGCCGAGACTCACAGGTCTGCTCAAGGGTACTGCTTCAGCCTAAATTCTGGAGCTGTTTCGTGGAGGTCCACTCGTTCCTCCTCGGTCTCAACCTCTACTGCTGAGGCTGAGATCTACGCTGGAGCCATGGCTGCACAAGAGCTGCGTTGGTTGACTTTCTTTCTCACCGACCTTGGTGAGCGGCCGAGCTCTGCACTGACCTTGTTCACTGAGAACAAGGCGTCGATTCTCCCCTGTCGAGAGCCGCGACTGGAGAGCAGAGTGAAGCACATCAATGTCAGGTACTTTTTTCTGTGAGAGTTGCCGAGGCGTGGACAAGCTCGCTTCGACTTTGTGGAGTCCGAGGCCAACACTGCAGACATCTTCACCAAGGCCTTTCCGCCTTGTGACCACGAGAGGTGTTGTGTTGAGTTAGGTCTCATTGATACAGGTTCTCGCATTGCGTAGACTTGAGTTATCTGCTTGCCTTGTTTGTACGTTTTGTATATTCCTCTGTGAACTCTTGAACTGGCCTTGTGGCTCAGAGTGTTCAGTGACATTGTGATCCACCCTGAGCTTTGTTGCTTTGTGACTGGTCTTGTGATCGTACATTGTCGGTTTTGGGTGTGTCAAATGTTATAGTCTTAGTGATGTGTGTCATATGAGGTACAATAGTTAGGGTTAGTTTTATGTACCCCAACCAACCTTTGTGAAATCATCATTCCCTTGACAATCACACATGTAGAATAGGCTATACTTTTTTCTTACAAAGAACAACTAACTCACAACCAGTTTGAGGAACAGAACTGCATATTTTTTTTTGCCAAGAAAAAATCTGGGCATCGAGTCCGCGTCGCTATAGAAAGCGCTTCCTTTCAATGTAAGCACACCCTCCTCTCATTCGCCCCTTTCCCCCTCCAAATCATGACATTTGCATGTAAACCCTGCAGCGCACACACTTCACTGCTTGCTTGCGTTGATCCCATCCCACATACCCGAATGCTCCAAGCAAGCTACCCACCCACCCACCCTGCTTCTTTCGCTGCATACGAACATCTGCCTTTCGCTGCACACACACATCCTTGCACATGGTCCTGCTCCTAACGCCGACCATTGATATCTCACACCAGGCTTACTTATCACCGACCAGTCGCTTCGCTAGACCTACTTTATCACCGACCATCCGTTAGATTAGACCTTCTTATCACGATGTACGGTCGTGCAACTGAGAGGCTGCAATGGTCCTATAAAAGCCAGGACCTGAATGTTAGCCGGTACCAGTTCCCGTCTAACCCAAGCAGAAGATTTGAAGCTTTACCCAGGCTACTCTCAGAGGCGTTACGCAGTTTCCTCACTCACCCTCTCTTCCTGTCCGAGGCACCACCCTTGAAGATCATCTCTTAGTTGGCGAGAACCACTCCAGCCGCCCTTGTGAGTCCAACAACCCGGCTCGGTTTGAAATTTCACCGGCGCTGGGATCATGACACGCTCCAAGCTTTTCTTCGCGCTGCTCGGCCTTTCCCTGGTTCTGTCGCTCGCGCTGGCGCCGACGTGTCGCGCGAATGAGATCTTTACGATCGAACCAGAAGACTCTAACGAAGACGACGCCCCGGGCGCCGCCATTTCCGCCGACGGGTCGCTTCCTGGTGCGTTTGGTTATTGTGTCGCGCTCAGTAACGACATGCGCACCCGCTCTCTCTTGTGCTGCGCTAACCTGATTGAATATATCCGTTCTTTGCCTCCGGGTTACCGGCTCTCGTGAGCTTGCTTTTCGCTGCAAACAAGAAATTCATGCTATCCCCTCATAACATAGCGTTCATTTGTTAACTTTGTTTTTATTTCTTCCTGCTTCCAAGTTTCATGGGCAAGCTGTTTGGCGGCGCGAGCAGGCGGTTCCTATGGTCGCCTGAGATGCGCCGCGAGCTATCATGCAAGTCGGACAGCGCCTGTAATCCCCTCATTTATTCAATTCATTTTGTTGCTTCCCACCCCGTTTCCAGATCTGATGAGCAAACTGTTCGGCGCGAGTAGGCGGTTTTTGTAACACCCAAGGCTATTATAATGGAGTTACAAGGCTTTTATAATAAATCCCAATACAAGATGAAGCTCTAGCTAGCTCCCAATAGCCTTTGAGGTGCCAATCTTCTTGAAGGAGTTGTTGAAATAGCTTGAGAGAATTGTGTAGGAAGGCTTGTGAGAGAGCCCAAAATGACTTAGAGAAACAATCTCATTTTCAATTGTTTAGTTGGAGTGGGAGGTTGAGAATGAGCTTGCTTAGCTCAGACTCCCTCAATACACCCCTTGGGGAACTATCCCAACCATGGTTTCCATGGTGGGATGGTTCCTAGGCTTGGAGCCTATGTGGCAATTGTGTTGGGTTGGAAAACCCAACTTAGAACCATTCAATGGTTGTGTTTAGGATAGAGTAGATTGTAACACTTGTTTGACAGTTTCTGATTGGTTGGAATTCCAACCTTCAACATTCTCTTGGTTGAGTTGGAAATGTTCCAAACCTCCAAAGTTGAGGCTTGGCAAACCCAAACCAAGTTTCATCCCAACCAACTCAACCATCTTCTCCAACTCTTCCTTTGTCGAGAGAAGTTCTCAACAATTGACTTAGAGAGAGATCGATGGTTGTTAGCTCGGTAGTTAGGGTAATACGTTACACTCCTCCCCCCCCAGGTGGCAACGTCCCCGTTGCCCTAGGGTGCTTCTGAGAACGAGTGCTTCGAGCACGGCGCACCACATTACGACCAGGGTCAACCCCGTCCACTGGTTGTGGGCCTGCTCGTAGAGCCAGGTCTTCCATATACGCTTGGACCGCTGCTTCGGTCAAGTGTTCCTCAGGCTCCCAAGAGTTGTGTTCCGGCCCATAGCCTTTCCACTGAATTAGGAACTCACGAACAGTTTTGCGGCCGCGTTGTCGATCACGGTGCGTTAGCACACGATCGACTTCGTAAAAGAGTTCCTCCTCGAGAGTGATGGTTGGTGGCGGTAAGTACTTGCCTTCTGCAACGTACTTATTCAACAGAGACACGTGGAAGACGTTGTGAATCTGCAATGCCGCAGGCAATTTGAGCCTATATGCGACCTCACCAACACGCGCGATCACCTCGAAGGGCCCAATCCAACGAGGGAAAAGCTTTCGTGCTCCCGGGATCTTGAGACGAATGTTCTTCATACTCAGTAATACTTTGTCGCCAACTGCAAAAACGACTTCCCGACGTTTCATGTCGGCATAGGACTTTTGCCTCTGTTGGGCAAGCTGCAGCCAATGGCGAGCAGACTTCAATGCCGCTTGCTGATTTTCAATAAAGTCCTTTGCGGCACGGATTTTGAGGTTCTTAATCCCATGCATTGCGGGGGTTGTGGGGTGCCGACCACAGTTCAGGACAAAGGGTTTCTCATGGGTGCTTTCATGCACAGAATTGTTTACAGCGAATTCCACGACTGGCAACAATTCATCCCAATCGTCCTGAGTTGGGCTTATGAAAGAACGAAGCATTTGCTCAAGAGTGCGGTTGGTCCGCTCTGTCTGTCCATCCGTTTGCGGGTGGAACGCAGACGACATCTTGAGTTTCGTTCCGAGTGTCTTAATGACCTCTTGCTAGAACCGGCTTGTGAAGCGCGGGTCTCGGTCAGACACCATCACACGAGGCAAACCGTGTAAGCGGAAAACGTGCGTCACGAACAACTTTGAAGTATCCTCTGCGGACACGTCAGTCGTCGTGGGCACGAAGTGCACCATTTTGGTCAAGCGATCTACAAACACTAGTATCGTTGTGTGACCATCTCGCGTCTTGGGGAGATCGGTGATAAAATCCATCGATACACTCTCCCAAGGTTCATCGGGAATCTCGAATGGTTGAAGCAAACCACCAGGCTTCTGTGTGCTTGGCTTGTGCCACGCACACGTGTCACAGCGAGTTACAAAATGCTGGACCTCAATGCCCAATCCCGGCCACCAGTATACATCACTGAGGGCCCACCGGGTTTTCTTGACACCCAGGTGTCCTCCATACTTAGTGGCGTGCACCTCTGCTAGAATATCATTCCGCAGGTTTCCCACATGTGGGACAACAATTTCTTTCTTGTGCCACCAGAGCTCATGCTCCCACAAGAGATCCTTTGTATTCTGTGGGTTTCGAAACCAAGGGTCAATATCATACCCTACGCGAACGCGTTTCAGAAAACCACCAAAGGCAATCTCACTCACTCGAGCAGCTGCGAGGATGTTGAAACAAGCAGCAAACACTGCTTCATGTTCAGTATTATCAACACCCGTTGCTGCACCAATCAGCTGTCTGCTCAGAGGATCAGCCATGTTCGTCGAGCCCGCTCGATATCGAATATCATAGGTGAAGCCACTAAGGAGTTCAGCGCATCGAGCTTGACGACGGGTGAGTGTGGCTTGAGTGGCAAAATAGGTGTTCGGATAGTGGTCGGTCGTGACCACAAAATCAACACCTTCGAGATAACATCTCCATGTTCGTAGCACATGCACAACTGCCAACAATTCTTGTTCGGAAGTTGTATAGCGGTGTTCAGCTGGTGAAAGCTTTCTACTCTCAAATGCCACGGGGCGTCCTTCTTGCAAAAGAGCTGCTCCAATCCCTACTGTCGAGGCATCAATTACCACCTCGTAGGGCTTGGACGGGTTTGGCAAAGCCAGCACTGGAGCATTGGTCAGCATGGTTTTCACCTCCTCAAATGCCTTCTGGCATTGATCGGTCCACTGCCAAGCATTACCCTTACGAGTGAGGGCAGTCAGTGGAGCGACTACGGAGGAATAATTTTCCAAGAAACGGCGAAAATAGTTCACAAGTCCAAGAAATGATCTGACCTGTCCCACGTCCTGTGGAGCGCGCCACTGTTGGACTGCCGCCACTTTCTTTGGATCGACTTTAAGGCCATCGTTGCCTACCAAGTGACCAAGGTATTCCAACTCGCATTTGTAGAAGTGACACTTCCACAATCGAGCAAAGAATTTATGCTCTCGCAGTTTTCCTAACACCCATTTCAGGTGTTGCGTGTGTTCTTCTTCAATCTTCGAGTACACGAGGATGTCATCCAAGTATACCAGGACAAATTGGCCAAATGCTTCCCGAAACACATCATTCATTGCTCACTGAAATGACGCTGGAGCATTTGTCAAGCCAAAACTTAACACACGCCACTGAAAATGTCCGAACGGCGTTCTGAAAGTCGTTTATGGAACATCTTCTTCGGTGATTCGTAGCTGATGATACCCCTGAGCTAAGTCCAGCGCACTGAACCACTGAGCTCCTTGGAGCCGATCGAACAGATCCTCAATTCGTGGTAGAGGGTATCTGTTCTTCACCATAATCTTGTTCAAGGCACGATAATCTACGCACATGCGTAATCCTCCGCCCTTCTTGTTAACGAACAAAATTGGTGCTCCGTAAGGGGATGCACTGGGTTCAATCCATCCTTTTCTAAGGTATTCCTCGATATGTTGTTTGGCCTCTTCGTACTCAGCTGGACTGAGGCAATACAGAGGTCGAAAGGGTGGAACCTTTCCTGGTTCAACAGGGATGGTGTGACCCGCTGCGCGGTCAGGCGGAAGTCCATCATGGATGGTTTCAAACACTTCCTTAAATTCCTCTGCCAGAATCTGCATCTAAGGAGGGAAATTCTCAATTGCTGGCTCCGAGGCCTTAGCATTCTCAAGTTGTACCACGAACAGAGTATCAGCCGACTTAACAGAATGCCCGAACTGGTTGGCCAACACACACAGCACGCTGGGAAGTTCAGGCGTCTGTGTTTCAGTGGGCAAAGTTGTCAGAACATTATAGCTTACTTATTTGTGTAGGCTATAGTGGGGTATCCCATAGGGGGTACAACCCAATTAGGGTTTCCTATTTGTACTCACTTCTTTCATAGTCATTTCATTCTCGTTCTAGTTTTCTCATGGTATCGAGCAGGTTCCCCTGTGGGAACTGTGCTTAGGGCCCACCACATCGAACTTTTTTTTCTGCCCGGAGCGCGCTCCGGGCCCTTTCTCTTACTTTTTCGATCTGCCCTAACAGCCCCTAGACGCCCGCGTGCCGCCCTTAGACGCCCGCGCGCCGCCCGTCCCGGCCCCTAGACACCCGCGCGCCGCCCGTCCAGGCCCCACGCCGCCCGCGCGCTGCCCTTCGAGCCCGCGCGCCGCCCGTCCCGCCCCCCGCGCCGCCCGCGAGCTGCCCTTCGAGCCCGCGCGCCGCCCGTCCAGGCCCCACGTTGCCCGCGCGCTGCCCTTAGAGCCCGCGCGCCGCCCGTCCAGGCCCCACGCCGCCCACGCGCTGCCCTTAGGGCCCGCACGCCGCCCGTCTCGGCCCCCCCTAGACGCCCGCGCGCTGCCCGCCAGGCCCCTCGACGCCGTGCGCCACCCGATCCGGCCCCACGCCACCCGTGCGCCACCCGTCCCGGCCGCGCGCAGCCGTCCCGGCCCCTCGTCGCCCGTGCGCAGCCCGTCCCGGCCCCGCTCCCAGCCACCCGTGCGCCACCCGTCCCGGCCCCGCTCCCAGCCACCCGTGCGCCACCCGTCCCGGCCCCGCTCCCAGCCGCCCGTGCGCCACACGTCCCGGCCCCGCTCCCAGCCACCCGTGAGCCACCGGCCCGAGCCGCCGGAGCCACCGGAGCCGCCTGTGCCGCTGACCGCCCGAGCCGCCCGTGCCGCCCGAGCCGCCCGAGCCGCCCGAGCCGCCCGTGCCGCCCGAGCCGCCCGTGCCGCCCGTGCCGCCCGAGCCGCCCGAGCCGCCCGAGCCGCCTGCGCCGCCCGAGCCGCCCGAGCCGCCTGAGGAGCCGAGCCACTGGTGCCGAGGTGTTGCTGTTGCTGCTGTGCCGGCCGAGCTGCCGTTTTTGCTGTGCTGTTGAGCTGCCCGACCCGTCCTGTCTGGTGAGACCGCTGACTGCAGTCATGGCTACCCCTAGTGTCCTAGCTTTTGACGCTGAGGGTCGTGCCATTGACTTTGAGGTCTGGGTCGACGACCTGCAGGTGTTCTTGCAGTGTGATAGGGTAGACGACCTTTCTCTCTTTGACCTTACCTCTGGCGCCGTCCCTGCCCCTGCTGCTGATGCTGACCCCACTGTTCGCTCCAAGTGGGCCACACGCGATGCTGCTGCACGTCTTGCTGTGCGTCGCCACCTGCCTACCGCTGAGCGTGCACACTTTAGTCGGTACAAGAGTGCCCAGACCTTGTACGACGCTGTAGTTGCGCGCTGCTCCTCCCCTGCCACTGCTGCACTGAGCCGCCTCATGCTCCCCTTCCTCTTCCCTGACCTTGCCTCCTTTCCCACTGTCGCTGATGTCATTACGCACCTCCGCACTAGTGACACCCGCTACCGCGCTGCGCTTCCTGCTGACTTCTGCGCCAAGAACCCCCCCCCCCATGTACATCACTCTCTACTTTCTAGTCACTCGCCTCCCTGACTCCCTTCGTGTAGTCAGGGACCACTTCCTCTCAGTCTGTCCCACCACTCTCACAGTCGACAGCCTCGAGAAGGCCCTCCTAGCGGAGGAGAAGAGCATCGTCGATGTAGGAGCCTCTCAAGGTGACCCCCGCGCCCCCATCTTTGAGGGGTGTTCTCCTTCCCCTCTCTTGCCCTCTGTAGCCTCTGCCGCTGCGGCCGACCTCGTTGGTCTTGAGTCGGTCGGTGCGGCGTCTGCCCCTAGCGGGAGACGCCGCTCTGGCAAGGGCAAGGGGGGCAAGGGAGCGGGTGGGGCCAGCGGGGGCGGTGGAGGTGGAGGTGGAGGCGGCGGAGGGAGTGGGGGTGGCGGTGGAGGTGGTGGCGGGGGTGGGGGTGCTAGTGGCGGCAGTGGAGGCGGAGGTGGCGGCAGCGGTGGCGGAGGGAGCGGAGGTGGCGGAGGCGGCGCCGGTGGAGGAGGAGGCGGGGGTGGCGGTGGTGGAGGTGGTCAGAGTGGCTCTTCGCAGCGGAGCAGCACTGGAGGTGGTCAGCGCCAGCAGCAGCAGCAGCAGCAGCAGCAGCAGCAGCGTTCTCGCGACGTCCCCACCCCTCAGCAGCTCCGTGAGTGGTACTCGCAGCGTCAGCGTGGTGGGAGTTTTGGTCCCTGCACCTACGTTCTTCGCACTGGCGACCGCGCTAGAGAGCAGTGTGGGGGTACCCACACCGCCCAGCGCTGCTTTGGCCGCCTGACGGACGCTTGGCGCCAGCAGTTCCCGGAGGCCGCGGAGATCCCCCGCTGGGGAGAGCTGTCTAGGGCTGGTGTAGCTATTTTTGATCTTGACTTTGATGCTATCCTTGCTGCTATGTATGCTGTGACCATTAGTGATGAGGGTGACTGTTACCGGTGTTTCCCGCCCGACCCGGGCATTGAGGCTGCTGCTCTAGGTGCCACTGCGTCTGTGCTCTCAGGTACTAGTGAGGCTGCTCTCTCAGGTACTAGTGAGTCTGCGCTCTCAGGTACTGCGTCGGCCTCGGCCTCCCACACCTTCACCCTTGACTCTGGAGCGTCTCGCTCCTTCTTTCAGGACCGCACCACACTCACGCCGCTTAGTCGGCTGGTTGCGGTGTCCCTGGCTGACCCCTCTGGGGGGTCCTGTCCTGTCTCGCTTCTCCACAGTCCTCCCGTGTCCGGCGGCTCCCTCTGGCACCCTGTCTGGTCTCTACCTCCCCTCGTTCTCTACGAACTTGGTGAGTGATGCTGACCTACAGGATGCGGGAGTCCACCAGTTCACCCCTGCTCGTCAGCGAGTGACGCACTGCACAGAGGCTAGCACGGGTCGTCACCTGGCTACGTTTACACGTCAGCCAGGGTCGAGCCTGTACACACTGACCACTGCTTCTCCTCCAGTTCCTGCGTCTGGTAGGGTCCCCTCGTCAGGTCAGGTGTTTGCTGCAGCGTCCAGGTCTGGTCCTGAGTCTGCCCCCTGCTCGTGTCGTCGCCTGTCTCACGAGACTCTCCTCTGGCACCACCGCCTGGGTCACCCCTCTCTGCTTCGGCTCAGAGGCATGGCCTCCCGTCTTCTTGTGTCTGGTCTCCCCCGGTCCCTCCCTCCCCTTCCTCAGGGCCCTGGCCCTGCCTGTGTCCCCTGTGTCGAGGGGCGCCAGCGTGCTGCCCCTCACTCCTCCCAGTTTCCTCCGACAGAGGCTCCGTTGCAGACGCTTCACATGGACGTGTGGGGCCCTGCCCGCGTCCGTGGACTCGGTCACGAGCGCTACTTCCTGTTGGTGGTTGACGACTACTCGCGTTACACCACAGTCTTCCCCTTGCGCAGCAAGGGTGATGTCACTGAGGTGCTGATCGACTGGATCCGCGCAGCTCGTCTCCAGCTCAGGCAGAGCTTTGGCTCGGACTTTCCTGTTTTGCGTCTGCACTCGGACATAGGCGGAGAGTTCTCCTCTGGCCTTCAGCGTGCCTACTGTCGTGCGCGAGGCATCCGCCAGACCTTCATGCTTCCGGACTCACCGCAGCAAAATGGAATTGCAGAGCGCCGCATTGGCATGGTCATGGACGTCGCTCGTACGTCGATGATGCATGCGGCTGCCCCCCATTTTTTCTGTGGCCGTTTGCGGTCAGGTACGCGGCGCATCAGATCAACCTCCACCCGAGGGTCTCCGGGCCGGAGACCTCCCCAGCCCTGCTGTGGACGGGGAAGGTTGGCGATGCGTCGGCGTTCCGGGTCTGGGGATCTCGGGCGTTTGTCCGCGACTTGTCTGCGGACAAGCTGTCCCCTCGCGCTGCTCCCTGCGTCTTCCTGGGGTTCCCCCCCGACGCCCCTGGGTGGCAGTTCTACCACCCCACCTCTCGCCGTGTTCTGTCCTCCCAAGACGTCACGTTCGACGAGTCGGTACCCTACTACCGCCTCTTCCCCTACCGCACTCCGTCCCTCCCCCCACCCCCGCTCTTCTTGGTACCAGGTCCCCCCCCCGGTAGACCCCCTTCCCCCTCAGGGTCCTGCCCCTTCAGGTGTGTGCAGGTAGACGCGGTCGAGCCTGTCGAGGTCACCGGTGACTCTGGTGCTGCTGTGGGTGCTGAGCCTAGGGGTACTGTGACTGGGGGTGCTGAGCCTGGGGGTGCTGAGCCTGGGGGTGCGGAGTCTGGGGGTGCTGAGCCTGGGGGTGCTGAGCCTGGGGGTACTGAGCCTGGGGGTGCTGAGCCTGGGGGTGCTGAGACGGGAGGTGCTACGCCTGGAGGTGCTTTGCCTGGGGGTGCTGAGCCTGGAGGTTCTTCGCCTGGAGGTTCTCCGGGTGCTTCGTCTCGCCGGGAGCCACTCTCCCCACAGGAGCTGCGTGAGTGGTTTGCCCGGCGCTGGAGGCGTGCTGCTGGTGTTGGAGGTTCTTCGGCTGCTGAGGGTGGTGCTGCTGCGGGTCCCGGAGGTGCTCGTACTGGGAGTACTGGAGCTGCTGGGCCTGCGGGTTCGACTGGAGCTGGTGCTGCTGAGGGTGTTGGCGCTGAGACTACCACTGGCGGTCCGACTGGCGGTGCTCCTGGTGCTGCTGGAAATTCTACTGCTGCTGGAGGTGCTGCTGGGGGTTCTGGAGCTACTGGAGGTATTGCTGGAGGTGCTGCTGGAGCTGGTACTCCTGCTGGAGGTACTGGTGCTGTCCCTGCTGTTTCTGGCGTCGCCACGCGGCCCCGACCGTACTTCGTTCCACTTCTGCAGCAGGTTCTTGGTCTTACACCTTCTGCTTGTCCTCCTCCTCCTCCCTTAGAGGGTCCACAGCCTGTCCTATCACAGCCACAGCTACAGCCTGCCTCCCCTTTGCCTGCTCCTTCTCCCTACGCTGGTCCGACTGGAGGTCTTACTGAGCGTCGTGAGCCTGCGTCTCGTCCCGCGTCGCCTGTTCGTGCTGCATGCACTAGTGGTCGCGGTTCACGTCAGCGTCCTCCTCCTGTCCCTGGCACGCACCGGATGTCTCTGCGTCCGTCTACTGCTCCTCTGCGTGCCCCTTTGCCTTCTCCTCCTGCTTCCTCTCTTCCTGCTCTTGCCGACCCGGAGTCGGACTCTCTTCGTGCTGCCAGTCCTACTGTCACGCGTCTCCTTGCTACTGCCGTCACTGACCCTTCTTTCCAGTCTACTGCTGCGTCTGCCCTTGTTACTGAGCTCGTCGACTTTGCTGCTCGCTGTCGTCTTGACTACGCTGCTAGTCTTGTCGCTGAGTATGAGTCTGCCTGTCCTCCGTCCGTCGGGGGTGAGTGTGCCCTTGGCACGGACGTCCTTGAGGACAGGCAGGAGGAGTTCCAGTGTCTGGCCGCTGCTTCACCTCATCTCGTGTCCGTACTGCTTACCCCTGAGGGAGACCCGGATGCACTTGACATCCCGACTCCGCGCTCTTACGCGGAGGCGATAGAGGGTCCCTACTCCTCTCAGTGGCAGGCAGCTATGGATGCAAAGATGGCTTCCTGGAAGTCCACAGGCACCTACGTTGACGCTGTCCCCCCTCCTGGGGCGAACATCGTCAGTGGCATGTGGATGTTCAGGGTGAAGCGGCCTCCGGGTTCTCCGCCTGTCTTCAAGGCGCGTTACGTGGCTCGTGGCTTCAGTCAGCGGCAGGGAGTTGACTACTTTCAGACCTTCTCCCCCACCCCGAAGATGACCACTCTTCGGGTACTGCTGCTCGTTGCTGCTCACCGTGACTACGAGCTGCACTCTCTCGACTTCAGCACAGCTTTCTTGCAGGGCAGCTTGCACGAGGAGATCTGGCTACGCCGCCCACCTGGCTTCACTGGGTCTTTCCCTCCTGGTACCCACTGGAGTCTCCGGCGTCCAGTCTACGGTCTCCGCCAGGCGCCGCGTGAGTGGCACGACACACTGAGGACTACGTTGGCGGCACTTGGGTTTGCTCCTTCCACTGCAGACCCGTCGCTGTTTCTGCGCACCGACACCTCTCTGCCGCCGTTCTACATCTTCGTGTACGTCGACGACTTGGTCTTTGCCACAGCTGACAGTGCTGGACTCGCCTACGTGAAGTCCAAGCTGCAGAAGAGACACACGTGCACTGACCTGGGTGAACTGCGCAGCTACCTTGGCTTGCAGATCACCCGGGACAGAGCACGCCGCACCATTACCCTGACTCAGTCACACATGGTGCAGCAGGTCCTTCAGCGCTTCGGCTTCACGTACTCCTCGCCTCAGGCCACTCCTCTGCCTACTTGCCACTCGCTCTCAGCTCTGCCTTCGGATGAGTCCGTAGAGTCGAGCGGCCCGTATCCAGAGCTTGTTGGCTGCCTCATGTACCTGATGACCTGCACTCGACCTGACCTTGCATACCCTCTTAGCATTCTCGCACGCTATGTTGCTCCTGGGAGACACCGACCAGAGCACATGGCTGCAGCGAAGAGGGTGTTGCGCTACTTGTGCAGTACGTCGGGCATGGGGCTAGTGCTTGGAGGGCGGAGTCCAGTGGTCCTCACTGGGCACGCGGACGCTTCTTGGGCTGACGACCAGGCTACGCAGCGGTCGTCACAGGGTTACACCTTCAGCCTCGGTTTCGGCTCTGTTTCGTGGCGGGCTACCCGCTCGTCTTCTGTTCTCGGCTCCAGTTGTGAGGCTGAGATCTACGCCGGGGCTATGGCTGCCTAGGAGCTTTGCTGGCTCACCTACCTGCTGACTGACCTTGGAGACCCGCCTCGTTCTCCTCCAGTCCTGTACGTAGACAACAAGGCCATGCTGGCCTTGTGTCGAGAGCAGCGACTGGAGCACAGGACAAAGCACATTGCTCTCCGCTACTTTCTTGCTCGTGAGCTGCAGCAGCGTGGACAGTTGCGACTCGCGTACGTGGCCTCTGAGGCCAACACTGCTGATGTCTTCACCAAGGCACTTGCGCCTTGTAATCATCAGCGCTTCTGTACGCAGCTGGGTCTTGTGCCTGTCTTGCCTCACTTGCTCACTTCTTGACCTTGCTTGTACTTTCACATATATATGTTCTTGCTCTTGCTTGCTTAGACTCTTGTATATCTATATATGTTATCTTGCATGTGAACTGGCCTTCTGGCCTTTGAACTTGTGCTCGGAATGTGTGGTGACTTTGTGATCCACCCTGAGCTTTGCTTTGCTTTGCTTGACTGGTCTTGTGACCCCTTGTTCTCCCCCACTTTGCCTATGGGGGTGTGTCAGAACATTATAGCTTACTTATTTGTGTAGGCTATAGTGGGGTATCCCATAGGGGGTACAACCCAATTAGGGTTTCCTATTTGTACTCACTTCTTTCATAGTCATTTCATTCTCGTTCTAGTTTTCTCAAAAGTATCATTGACTTGCCACTGGATTGCCTTTTCGTTCTTCTTGAACGAGACAATGTTGTACTGGAAGTCCAGAATGATTTCATTGGCTCGCAACCAATCCATGCCCAGGATGAGGTCGACACCTGACAAAAGTGGTAGGACATACACGCGAACTGCTTCGCTATAGTCCTGTACATTCATGTCGATATGTGTCTGTCCTTTACTTGGAATGACACGATCGTCACCCAAGCGGATGGGACATGGCGGTCATACAACGAGGACGTTGCGTGTCGTAACCCAAGTTTCATCAACAAGGGAAACCGACGCGCCTGTATCGACGAGAATCCTTGCTTCGTCCCCATTCATGCGTCCAGATAACAGTAGATTCTGTTGGAATCTTAGATGGATGGGACAAGCGACAACAAGTTTAGGAGGTCGATAGTACACCCTAAATTTGTTGTGAGCACGTCCAAACCTTTGGGAGCTGGTCCACCAGACGTGGTGTCCTTTGTCCCATATTGCCATGATATGCCATTCGTGAAAGCGGCGGAATAACTCTCCTTTCACGATTCGAGTCACCAATCCCACTAACATGAGCGGATGCTCTTGGACACAACGGTCCACAATATCCATGATTCCTGGCAACTCGTTGAACGAGCAAGAGATCATTGAAAATTTATCTCTCAAGGATTCAATTGAGATGTTTTCAAGTGGGTATGATCGAGTTTTAAAAACAGATTTTTCATTAATAGAAGAGGCATACAAACAAGCGATTTTGCATGATGCGAGCTTCTCTAGCTTTAGCAAATCCTCATCACGAAGGACATAAGCCTCATCTACTCGATCTCGCTCACCAACTAGGTACCCACCCCCTAGTTGGACTTCGGAAAATCCTTCGGGCCTGGAGGGCCAGAACCATCCGGCTTCTTGCCCTGGTTGGGCTTGCTAGAGTTCTTGACGGACTTCCTCCAACGGCAGTGATAGGACTTGTGCCCGAGCTTGCCACAGATGCGGCAGCCCGCCGGGGGCTTATCCTCATCCTGAGGATCCTTGGCAGGCACAGCATGGGCCCTCTTGGACTGAGTCCCAGAGGATTCCCCCTTCTGCTGATAGGGCCTCTTCCAAGAGCCACTGCCCCTGTGTGCCTGAGTCCTGTTACCACCCCCCCTAGGGCCTTCGGCACTAGGCTGCTGCTGAGCACGAGCGTGAGTCATGTACGCACGGAAATTCACATCCGTGTCAATGACCTGCTCCTTGCACTCCTTGTAGGTCCTCCACTGGTGCTCCCCACGCACAACATGCACACGCTTGATGTGCTCAGGGAGTCCCTTGAAGAACTGGTGGATGACCTCACTCTTAGGAAGAGCAGTCTTCAGCAGCGACAGAGTTTTCTCAAACTCCTTGGCGTACTCGCGTACAGGCTGGTCACCGCACTGGATGTTCTCCAGGCGGCTACGCACCTCGAGCGCCGGGGGCTGACTCAGGAATGCCGCCAGCATGGCAGCTTTGAACTCCTCCCAGCCAAAAGGATGGCCATTAGCCTCTGCGTGGCGCTTGTTGGCATACACCAACTTGCTCGCAGTGTCGTCTAGGGCAAGGGTCGCAGCGACCACGCGAGCCTCGCTACGCACATTGTGGATGGACATGAAGTCCTCCACAATGGAGAGCCAAGTCTCAACGTCAATTTTGCCATGGACAAAACGAGGCAGGGCCGAAGGGCAGGAGCCAAAAGCAGTTGCTGCTGCAGTAGGAGGCTCGGCACGTGCTCTAGTAGGAGGAGGAACAGCAGGAGGTGCATAAGCAGGTGCAGCACGGCTGTTAGCGGCGTTGGCAACTCGCTCTGCTGCAGGAGCAAGCTGGTAGAGGTTTCCACGCCGGATCTCCCTGTACTGAGTCTGAAGCACAGAGATGTGTTTCTCTTGCTTCTTGAGCTGGTCTTGCACAAACTGGAGAGTGGTCTGCAGGTCCTGGATGAAGCTGGAGGTGTCATTTCCCTTAGGAATCGACTGCACCTCCCTGGTCAGCTTCTCAATCAAGGCCTGAAGCTTAACGGAATCAGCCTCCAAGTTCTGGATGCGGCAGTGCTGCTCTCCAATGAGAATGTTCTGCTCCGTGATTTGAGTCTGAAGTTTAACAGCGATGTCCTCGGTCTCATTAGAGACACCCTCAGCAGAGCCAGTCTCATCCTCATTGTCAGCATCAGCCTCAAGGTCAGCTTCACTTCCATTGATCTCCATGTCAACCACGAAGTCCTCAAGGTTGAGATCAATGTCAGCAGCAGGAGCAGCATTATCTCCTTCATTGCCAACAATAGGCACCTCCTTAGTAGCATCCATCTCTTGACCAGAAGCCATGAAATAGGTTAAGGAGATGAGATCTCAACAGATCTTTTAACAATCTTTAAGAAATCTGATCACTCTTATAGAATAATCAAATACAGAATCTCTTAAGATAGACTTGTTTGCGAAATCTCTCTATCACCTCAGTGATAGAGCAAGATATACTCAATAGAGTAATCTTCAACAAGTCCTTATAGATCTGAAGGTACACTCTTCTACCCAAGGTAGATCAAGAGTCTTCCACCAAAGGTGGGTAAGAGAAATTAATCTCTTCAAATTTCTTCTCTATGTTGATGAAGAAGAAGAAGCTCCTTGTAGATCTTGCACTCCAATGAAAAGTTGAAGTAGTTGTAGCTTGGAGTTTGTAGATCTTTGAAGAAGCTTTTGTAAATCTTCAAGAAACACTTGTGGATCTTGAAATTTCTTCAAAATCTTCACTGCTCCTTGGATAAAACTCGAGATCCACAAGCTAGGATCCTCTAAAAAAAAAAAATCCAAGTAGCAAATGGCCACACAAGGCCAAGGAAGAACCTTGCTCTAGATACCAATGTAACACCCAAGGCTATTATAATGGAGTTACAAGGCTTTTATAATAAATCCCAATACAAGATGAAGCTCTAACTAGCTCCCAATAGCTTTTGAGGTGCCAATCTTCTTGAAGGAGTTGTTGAAATAGCTTGAGAGAATTGTGTAGGAAGGCTTGTGAGAGAGCCCAAAATGACTTAGAGAAACAATCTCATTTTCAATTGTTTAGTTGGACTGGGAGGTTGAGAATGAGCTTGCTTAGCTCAGACTCCCTCAATACACCCCTTGGGGAACTATCCCAACCATGGTTTCCATGGTGGGATGGTTCCTAGGCTTGGAGCCTATGTGACAATTGTGTTGGGTTGGAAAACCCAACTTAGAACCATTCAATGGTTGTGTTTAGGATATAGTAGATTGTAACACTTGTTTGGCAGTTTCTGATTGGTTGGAACTCCAACCTTCAACATTCTCTTGGTTGAGTTGGAAATGTTCCAAACCTCCAAAGTTGAGGCTTGGCAAACCCAAACCAAGTTTCATCCCAACCAACTCAACCATCTTCTCCAACTCTTCCTTTGTTGAGAGAAGTTCTCAACAATTGACTTAGAGAGAGATCGATGGTTGTTAGCTCGGTAGTTAGGGTAATACGTTACAGTTTCTGTGGTCCCCTGAAATGCGTCGCCGGCTGTCGTGCAAGTCGGACTGCGAGGCGAAGAAACAAGGAGTGCAACGAGTCGTACAGCGAGTGCAAGCGCGAGAACATGGACGACGAGCACAAGCACCACAAGTGCACGCACACATACAAAAAGTGCAAGAGAAAAGCCAAGAAGTGCTGCTCCAACTGCGATTAGAGGAGGGGCGATGCAGGTGTGAGAACGGGGTACTGTGCTCGAGTGGGCCACAGCGCATCATACAGTATTTGGTTGGAGGAAAGTACGCAATCTTCAAATATTTTGACGGATTATCAAGCACCCTAGGTATAGGAATGCTACCGTAAGCCCTCGGATAGAAGTGCAGGCCTCGGATAAGCGCCGGCGCTTATAAAAGGATGAGGGCGCTTATATCCGGTCCTCGATTATAAGCACACCCCTGAAGGCTTACGGATTATAAGCGCCACCCTCTTCTTTTTTATTATAATTTTACTGAAATCGTTGTAACGAAACTCAACATTTTCATTCCCACATTTTGAATTTCGATGCCCCCTCACCCTCGCCCGGCTCACTGGCAACGCGTCCAGTCAGAATGAGCTGTCAAAGGCGCACGTTGACTCATTCTGACTGTGTGTGTTGGCAGGGAATCAATCATTGCCAACTTGCACGCGAGATTCTCAATAACAGCCTTGTATAGTATAGTTTCACATTCTGACTGTGTGTGTTGGCAGGGAATCAATCCCTGCCAACTTGCATGCGAGATTCTCAATCGAACCCTGTATAGTTTCGACTCGATTCAATTCGCAAGAACGGGATCTACAGTTTGGTGGAAAAACGACGAATTTCATATATGCTATTATATAAGCACCGGCGCTTATAAAAATCCTCAATTATAAGCGCACCCCCTAAAAAAACGTGTTTTTTTATAACCCCAGGGGCGCTTCTATCCGGGGGCTGACGGTACCGTGTTTTTGCTCTGCGTGTGGATACCGTAATAATTTTGCGATGCAGACGAGAAACAAAAATGTGCTCATAAGGGAAGGGTAACATATTGTGAATTTCAGATATGGTAGCTGGCACAAGTTGGCAACTACCACCGATACAACATAAGAAAAACACCTTTGCATGAAAACTGAAGTAAAGCTGAACTGAAGCAAGGATGTACACGTCATATACTCAGCCCTCAAGCAGATGACAGCCCTTCGTTTGTCGGCTGCAGGCTGCAACTATATGAAGTGTCTACACTCACCCACACGAGGATTTGCATTCCTAACAACGACCAAGGTATTTTAATGTGTACAAACACCAGAAAAACATGCAGCAAAGCCTGATGGCTGAAGGTCCCTCGTGCCTCGTCAGGGCCCGAGAGCAGCAGGGCTTGAGAGCAGCCCATTCTATGCGCAGCTCTCCCAAAACATATCTGCCCAGACCTGAAACTCAACACTTGACCAAACCCTGAAATAGCTTCATATAATGTGCAGCCTTTCCTCGCACTATGCCCCACCCTTCACTTCACACTTCACCCCTGAACGCAGCTGCATCTCTACTGCAGCCCCTTAGCCCCTGCTGCATCTTCACAGCCTCCATGTGCTGTGCCTGCTGCCCAGAGCCCACTCTCTGCTGCTCCCTTCACTTCCAATCAAGGCCATGTTAGTAACCCAACTTGGCTTCACCTGCACTTTTTGAAGTGCCAGAAAATCAGCCTGCCGCCTCGCTGTGCCTGCACCACACACAATGCTGCATCCTTCACTTCCTTTGAGATTGGTGCCAGTCGCCCACTATAGGTTTTGTCTGCCCCTTTTCTTTCGGGGCCTAAAAAAAAACCTGCTGCCTCCCCGCGCCTGCAGCCCACACTCTGGTGGCCCCACTCTGGTGGCCCCACTCTGCTGCACCGCTCACTTCCATTTGAGGTCGTGCCACTCGCCCACACTCGGCTTTGTCTGCCTCGCCTCCCCTTGCCCGCATTCCACCTTGATCTGAAACCCCAGCTGCCCCAATACCACATCCAACACTGTATCCCCATGCACATGCACATGTGCATGCGTGTGCCCGTGCCCGTGCCCATGCCCATGCCCATGCGCCTGTCCATGAGCATGGGCATGAGCATGCCCGTGTGCATGCCCATGCACATGCCCTGGCCCTGCTGCTGCTGCTGCCAGTGCTGCTCCTGCTGCTGCTGCTGCTGCCAGTGCTGCTCCTGCTGCTATGCCTGCACCTGCTATTGCTGGCGCTGTTGCAGCAGCTGCAGTAGCAACAGCAGCGGCAAGACCATCACCAGCGCCACCAGCAGCACCAGCAGCAGCAGCAGCAGCAGCAGCAGCAGCAGCAGCAGCAGCAGCAGCAGCACCAGCAGCACCAGCAGCACCAGCAGCACCAGCAGCACCAGCATCAGCAACACCACCAGCAGCTGCTCCTGCTCCTGCCACTACACCACCCCCCCCTGCCTGGAACACATTCATCTGCCCTACACCACCCCCCCCTTCCTGGAATCCATTAATCTGCCCATCCCTTATCCCTGCAACACCAATTGCCTGCCTCTGCCACTGCCACTGCTCCACCACACCCCCTCCTGCCGCTCCTTCTGGAGCCACAGCACCAGCACCAGCAGCAGCAGCGGCGGCAGTGCCAGCAGCAGTGCCAGCAGTACCAGCAATGGCGGCACCCGCAAAATCAGGCCCGAAACGCAGCTCACCCGCACCTGGCGCAGCGGCTTGGCCGGAGGTCACGGCTCGGTACGCCAGAACCATGCGCCTCGTCTCCTCCACCACCTCTGCATGGCCTTGTGGGCCCCATTGCTCCTGCGTGGGACCGACAGGGAGGAAACTTCCTGCTGCAGCATCCGCAGCAGCAGCAATACCAGCAGCAGCCACAGGACCCGCAGCACCGTAAGCACCAGGAGCACCGTTAGCACCCGGAGCACCGTAAGCACCCGGAGCACCGTAAGCACCCGCAGCAGCGGCAGCATTGGCAGCACCATCAGCACCCGCAGCAGCGGCAGCATCGGCAGCACCTGTACCAGCAGCATTAGGTACAGCTGGTTGGGTTTGTTCAAATCCGATTTCTCTCTCTGCCACTCCCTGCCCCAGCTCCATAGGCCCAGCACCTACCTCCACTACCTCCCCTGCTGCTCCCACTGCCCCTGGTGCCTCTCCTGTCCCTGCTTCTTGTTGCAAGCCAGCATCTGCAGGCACTGCTACTACTGCTGTGCCGTCTGCCACTGCTGCTGTTTCCACAGCCGCCTCGCCTACAGCTGGTGCCACTGCAGCACCTGCTTCTTGTGCTGCAACAGCTGCTCCCTGTGCTGCTGCTGCTGCGACTGCTTCTTGGGCCGTCGCTGCTAGCATAACAGCTGCCAGTGCTGCTCTCTGCTCTCTCTGTGCAGCAACAGCAGCCGCAGCAAGACCCGCAGCAGCACCTGGTGGTGCCGGTGCCGCCGCCGCCGCTGCTGCTGCTGCTGCTGCTTCTGCCCCTGCTGTTTCTCCTGCTGCTGCCCCTGCTCCTGCCCCTGCCGCTTCCCCTGCTGCCGCCCCTGCTGCTCCTGCACCCCCTGCTTGGGCGGCGGCACCATCCGGTTGGGCAGCAGCGCCATCCGGTTGGGCGGCGGGGTCGACGTAGCGAGCGCGGGAGGTGACGGTGACGATGCAGTCGACAGACAGGTTGGTGTGCGTGAGGGTGCCTGGAAGGGCGAAGTGGCGTTGAAAAGTGGCATATACCGTCCTGAGAGGGACATGAGACATGGAGATAGAGAGTCAAAGGGGGATAGAGTGTCAGTGGGAAAGGTCCACAACCACGTTGGTGTGCGCGAGGGTGCCTGGCAGGGCGAAGTGGGGCTGAAACGTGGCGTATACAGTGCTGCCAAGACATGGTGAGAGGGAGCGGAACGGAGAGATTGGACGGGGAAATTAGGTGGGGGAAATTGGAGGAGACATGAGAGGAAGAGAGAGACAGTGAGGGCGAGAGGTGACGGTGACAATACAGTCGACTGCCACGTTTGTGTGCGCGAGCGCGCGGGCTCCTGGCAGGCTGTAGTGATGCTGGAAGGTGGCGTACACAGTGCTGCAGAGAGAAGGATGAGAAGGGGGATTTGGAATGGAAAAGATAAGTGGGAGAGATGGTTGGTGTGAGCGAGGGCTCCTGGCAAGGCGAAGTGGCGCTGGAATGGAAGGTGGTGTACACAGTGCTGCAGAGGAAGACATGGGAGACGGGGATGCGACGGGGGGTAGGTGGGGGTTATTGGGAAGGGGAGAACTGGAAGGCGCTGGAAACGAGGGAGGGGACTCGAGCTTAGGGAAGGAGGAGGTTGTGGTATTGGAAGTGGAAAATGGAGGGGGGGATGAGAAGGGGAGAAAAGAAGGGGAGAAGAGTAGTTGGAGATGAAAAGAGATGAGAAGCAGAGATGACGAACAGAAAACAAGAAGTGGCTGGGCGAGCTGTTTCACTTCCACAAGCTGTAGGACCCGTAAATTGTTCTTGCTGCAGATGCTTGGCGTTCCTGTCGCCCCTGACGTTGATCCGCTCTTCAAAGCAATCCCGGCGGTGATTTGGCTTCCGGATGTCCAGAAGCCTTTGCTGATCAAAATCTCCACCCATTCGTGCGTCGTCTGTCCCAGTAATCACCGCACCCATGATCACAGCTGGAGTTGCCTGACAGTGGTAGTGAAAGGATTGGTGAGACTGTTCCTCCTGACAGTGGCGAGACAGCTGTGATCACGAGTGCGGTGGTTACTGAGATGGAAGACGCACGAATGGGTGAAAATGTTGATCAGCACAGGCTCCTGGACATGTGGAAGCTAGATCACCGCCGAAATTAATTCGAAGAGCAAATCAGCGTCAGGGGCGACAGGAACGCCAAAGATCCGCGGCAAAAACGATTCCTCATAAGGGTCGTACAGCTTGTGGAAGTGAAGCAGGTCGCTCAACCAATTATCATCTCGCTCGGTGCGGCGGCTACGAGAATCAGTAAAGCAGTGAAGCACGTTGCCCCCCCCCCCAAGCAGTACCCGGGTGCGGTAGGAATCATCAAACGGGCGTTCAGGGCTATCCCAAAGGAGAGGTGTGCCCCCCTCGGTGAACGACTGGGCAGTGAAATCTGCTGGGATCCACCAGCCACGGAAGATTCTCCGAGTCACCCTTCTTCGTCCTGATCGGCGTGAGCTTCGCCATTTTTAGGATAGAGCAGAGTAGGAAGGTGTTACCACCTGCGCGCGGAAGCTGTATTGAGGGCAAACACGGAAATCCTCCCGGTTCACGTGGATGGAGTCAGGATCGCCGGTTCATTCTCCGCAGGCCCAACTCTGGCTTCTTCGACTGCGGACATGCCCCTCCTGTGGTGACCGCCCTTCAAAATGTCACCTCCCGGCATTTCCACACTCAAGTCGAATCCGCCGCACCCGTGATCACTTCAATCAGAGCAAGGGAGGGGCGGAAGCAAGCAGTACTCTACCCGCCAATGGTGCTTTGCTCTGCAGTGGTCGCATTCAGCAGCATAGCAAAGCGATCTTTGCGAGCTGAGAGGTGGCATGCACGCCCGAGACACGGTGATAAGCAAGAGTGGGGAAACAAGCACCCTACCCGCCAATGGTGCTGTGCTGTGCTGTGCTGTGCTGTGCAGTGGCAGCGCTGAGCAACACAGCAAAGCACAGAAAAGCTGTCGTTGCGACCCTGAAGCGCCAAACACGACATCTGAAGCTTCTTATTGAGTAAATGGAAGGCATCCGAAGGGGAACGAGGCAGCACCCTACCCGCCAACGATGCTGCTCTGTGCGGTGGCAGCGTGGAGCAGCACAGCAAAGCACAGCAAGGCACAGTAAAGGCACGACTCAAAACAAGAGCGGGGCAGGAGGAAGAAAGCAAGTATCCTACCCGCCAATGATGCTGTTATGTGAGGTGGCAGCGCTGAGCAGCACAGCAAAGCGGTCACCACCCGCCAATGGACCCTTCAGCACCACACACAACACCTGCATCTGACTTTTGAGTCACTCAACTCAAAAGTCACTTGGAGGGGAGGGAAGCACGAACCCTACCCGCCAATGATGCTGTTCTGTGAGGTGGCAGCGTTGAGCAGCACAGCAAAGCAGTCGTCGCGCCCCCTGAGCGCCAGACACGACACCTGCAGCTCCCTGGCTGCGCGCTCCAACGCCCGCCTGCTCAGCCCAGGCTTGCCGTCCACCAGCACTGCGCCCACCTGCAAATCAAAAGTCGTTTGGATTGGATGTGGGAAAAGAGAATAGGAAAGGGCCCCTTAAGACCACTCACGAGTGTGCTCGGCCCGGCCCTGGCTTGCCGTCCACCAGCACTGCGCCCACCTGCATGGTGTGCTTGGAAGGGGGGAAGGGAGCAGGCCTGGCATGGCAGCTCAGCCAACTCACATCACATCCAGCCTGACAACGAATGGCTCGGGCTGCTGCAGGTGCTCCGGGTCACTGGCCCGCTCATGGGATGGGATGGGACCCAAGGGCTGGAGTCTAAACTAAATGAGGCCTACTCACATCACATCCACGTCTGGCAGCCTGAAGACGCACGACTCTGACTGCTGCAGTGCAGAGCACATGCTCCAGGTCGGCCGTTCGCACGGTTGATGCGAGAAAAGGAAAACAATCAATCAATCCGCTCAACTCAACTGCTCCGTATCCCCAAAACCAGCTGTGCTATTTCACCCACATCCACGTTTGGCAGCCTGAAGGCGAATGATTCCGGCTGCTGCAGGTGCTTCAGGTAGTTGGGTTGCGCACACTGATGCACCCCACCCAAGGGAAGATCGATCACATGGCTCAACACAACTGCTCCATAGCCCTGACAACCTGCTCTGAAGTTCCACTCCCATCCATGTCTGGCAGCCGGACCACGAACGATTCTGGCTGCTGCAGATGCTCCAGGTCGCTCGGCACACTGATGCGACGCGAGAAGAACAAATGCGAGTCCCAACCAAAAGCAGACTTGCATTCCAACTGAGTCAGCCCATGCTACTCACATTTATGTCTGGCAGCCTGAAGGCGAACGAGTCGGGCTGCTGCAGGTGCTCCAGGTCACTCGCCCCGTTAATGCGACGCGCGAAGATGGGCGAACCACGGTACGACACGTCAACAAGGAAGATGACGTCAGACACGAACTCGTCCACGTGGCCTGCTGGAATGGTGGACTGGACCTCCCCACAGGGCGTGTGGAGCAAACGGCAGAACCTGGGAGGTTTGGTGGGTTGGAGAGGTTTGGTGGGGTGGGGAGGAGTGCATGCGGATGCGGTGCAGGAGGAGAAAATGCAAAGGTATTATGACAGGTGTAATGAGAGAGAGGTTTGCTCTATCTATACACATGAACTCGGCATTTAAAGAGAGGTGGGTGGGGTATGGTGGGAAATAAAACGTGAACGCCTTTTCAGCCCTTGTAATGTAACCAACCACCACTCCCTCCCACGTACTCTCACCTCTTGTAACCACCACTCCCTCATACTCTCACCTCTTGTAACCACCACTCCCTCATACTCTCACCTCTTGTAACCACCACTCCCTCATACTCTCACCTCTTGTAACCACCACTCGCTCGTATTCTGGCTTCAAGGTCTGGAGCGTTAAGGCTGGGCCAGTGCACGATGCACACCAGATGCCACAGCATCTCGTCCTCACACGCCTGGCAGGGGGAGAGAGAGAGAGAGAGCACACAATGTGGCACAACACACGCACACACACAGCAAAGAACACACAGAACAGACACGCGACACATTTATGAAAAGTAGAAAAACTGACGCACAGCACAGCACATCAATACGCATGTTACAGAAAGGGGGAAAAAAAAAGGAGCGAAAAGCGGACGCTCAGGGCATGAAGTCACCAATAAAGCAGTCCTATAGCGTTAACAAGACATGAGCGTTCAGGCCATAGCACAAGGCACGAGCATGACCGTGTGCATGCACGCGCGCACGCATGTTTGTGTGTGAGAAGGAAAAAGGAATGTGGCAATGCGTGCATGAAACCGAGTGTGCGTGCGTGCATGTGGGCATGCATGCATGCGTGCGTGCGTGCGTGCGTGCGTGTGTGCGTGCGTGCGTGTGTGTATGCTTGAGTGCGCAACTAGGGAAATCGGAAAAACAAATGCGACTTGCAACGCCACGAAAGTGCCTCATAGGCAGATGGCAGATGGCATGGTAGAGACATGCCAGGCCAGGGTAACCTTAACCTTCTCCCTCCCCCACGTCCCCTTCCTCCTCCTCCCTCTCCCCTCCCCCTCTCTCCCATCTCTTGCTATTCCCCCTTCTCCCCTTCTTCCCCCCACCCCCCCGTCTCTTCTCCTCCTCCCCATCCTTCTCACTGAAGACAACCCTAAGAGGAGCGCCTTACATGGCGGAAGGAGCGGCAGAGGCATGCGCGCGTGGCGAGGCCGCGCAGGGAGAGGCGGCCGCTCTGCAGGAGCAGATACACCACCGTGTGGTCCGTGCCGCACGCCACCTCCTCCTCCTCCCACCGCACCCGCTTCACCTCAAACCCCCCACCCGTTCCACCCACCCTTTTCCTCACCTCCCTTTTCCCTCCCTCCCATTTCCCCTTTCCCCGTTCCATCCCTCCCCTTTTCCCCCTTCCCTCCTCGCCTTCCTTACCTCACATCCCCCCAACTCCCATCACTCCCAGCTCCCAAAATAGAGGAAAAAGGGACCACAAACCCTGGAGAGCGTCTTACATGGCTGAAGGAGCGGCAGAGGCAGGCGAGCGTGGCAAGCCCGCGGGGGGAGAGGCGGCCGCTCTGCAGCAGCAGATACACCACCGTGTGCTCCGTGCCGCACGCCACCTCCTCCTCCTCCCACCGCACCCGCTTCGCCGCGCCGCCGCTCCCCTGCGCCTCCCCTCTCGCCGCCGCTGCTGACGCCGTCCAGAGGCCCGGGCGACCTGAGAACACCGAGGGGCAGGCAACGTGGAAGGCCTTTGAGACGACTCACAAGCCTGGACGGACGGCACCGTTCCTCCTGGGAACGCCCCTCTTGCCGCCGCTCTTGACGCCGTCCAGAGGCCCCGACGACCTGACGGAACCGAGGGGAGGCTAAGGGAAGCTTTAAGAAAATGGAAGCGAGAGCGGGATGAATGAGGTAACCCAACCTACGCGTACAATATTTGGGGAAAATGGCCGATACTTCATTTTCGTTCCACCTACGTACGTACGCGTTCCCTTCTCGTCGTCGCTACCGACGCTGCCCAGAGGCCTGGGCCACCTGACGGCGTCGTGCAGGAGTCGTGGGAAACACGTGAAAACAACTGGAAACGCGTAACGAAAACGCGAAACGAAGCCGAAACGACGTCGGCGGCAAGTATTTCTCCTTCGCAACGCTAATCTCTGGACAATATTGACGAACGACGATACCCCAGTGACTTTTGAGCTGACTCAAGGGTCATCACCTGATACGTCTCATTCGCAACGCTACTCTCTGGACAATAGTGACGACCGAAGAATGCTATCGCGAAACCTTAGAGTTCCTTCTGCCCGCGGAGTTACTCCTTCGAACGAATCCCGCATTTCGCTATTTTCCGGCGAGAAGTAGTGACGCACCATTGCGACCAGAAGAAACGGCCACGGATCTGACGAAGACACGTCAGCTAGCTATCCGTTGGGAACGCGAACAGCTCGAACGATAACTCGACGTAGGGTGACTGCAGTATCCAAAGTCCGAACTTGGAAACGACCATAACCGCCAGTATCATCGTAGGTCAAAGCCGGAACTACCTGCAGAAGCTGGCACAAGCACGATGTTACCCTAGTAATCAAGCACTAACCTGCACTAGCAGTCACATCACCCGACCTTCCAGTCACCGTCGAAATACCTGATCTGCGGGAACAGTCGTAACCCTAACCTGCAGTAGCGCTGGTGACGTGGCCGATTAGTCGCCGCACCAGCTGCCACATGGCGGCTGCGCAGAGGAGGACGGGGTGAAAGAGCGACAGAAGAATGGTGATCGGGGTCGCCAGCCAGATCCAACGGCTAGGAGCGAACGGAGCGGGAGGAGCGGTGTTCGGAAACGGAACGGCTGCGAGAGTCGCCGGCACAGCTGCGGGAGCAGGCGGATTCGTGCGACGCGTGATGCTCGCTTCTACGGTCGCGGCGCGAGGAACCGTGTCAGAAACCGGTTCAGGCGCTTCGGCTGCCGGCCCGAGAGACGAAGGCGCTGCGAGATGGCCGATGGCACCGTCAACGGCTGAGATGCGAGGGATTATCTGCGACGCAGTCGCTGGCTCTTCGGCGACGGCTCCGGGCGACGACGGAGCTGCGAGTTGCGTTCCGTCACCGTCAGCCGACGCGGTTCGCGGAAATATCTCGGGTACAGGCGACGCGGTGCGAGGAGGGATATCGGAAAGTGGCCCTGGCTCTTCGCCGCACGATACGACTGGAGCTGACGTGGAAGCGGACGGCGCCGTGGGATAAGTATCGATGGTACTAGAGGCGACAGCAGAGGTCACGTCCGTGATAGTGGTCTCATCAGCAAAAGGGGTTGTGACAGCAAGAGCAACAGCAGCAGAAGCAGCAAGAGAAGCAGCAGCGGCAGCAGTGGCAGCAGCAGACGAGGACGCAGTAGCAGACGAGGACGCAGTAGCAGGAGGGGGAGCGGGAGCGAGACTGCAGGAGGCTGCGTGGAGAGGCGTTACGTCGGTTAGATGCATCCGAGCATGGAGAGACAGCGCGATCCACGGACCGCACCTACGGAGTTAACCTAAAAGTTTTCTCAAGCTCTATTCACAGAGCAAGACTTGATACGAGGGAAATTCGCAGCTTGCGTCTCGTCATAGTATGCTGAGAAAAAGGATCATCAACTCGTAGCGGCACATAAGCCAGCCTATATTATCCTACTCGGGTAGCCATGAACTGAACCGACGCGGAGCAAACCCGAGACTAGTGAGCCAACGGCATGATGTGATGGGAGCGCCTCCAGTCCAGGTCGTGCAGCGAACAGCAGAGACACAGAAGTTACCGAACAGGCGTGAATAGAACACCATACCATACCATGAACATAGCTCTACTTGTGGCAGAGACACCTGCACCGAGGCCGATGGGAACTGGCAGATTCTAGAAAAGGATGGGGTGGAATGGGTAGAAAGCAAGCTTGAGGGCGTACACTTCTAAATGAATCTACAAGCGATCAGCGAACTTTGTACCCCTTTCTTGATTTGAAACGAGAGAATCGCGCCCTACGTTACAGACGAGAAGGCGATGTCGCAGCACTCGGATGGTTGGTCGTAAACATGGTTGGTGGTCGTCACTTTCTCAACGGGTTACCAGAAAAACTCGGACTATGCAACGTTGCTTGCGGTGCTACGGGCTAGCCCGGCACAGACGGAAGGTGACGGGGTGAGCTGTGAACGAGCTGTGAGTTAGCCGTTAGCCGTGGAATGACAGATGACGGAGTTTGACGGATTTCATCCGAGAAAGGAGATGTGTCTGGCAACTAGTTGGTTTGGCTTGTGAAGTTTGTTGGGTGGCTTGGTCCAGTCGAACCAGTTGGTTCTGACCATGTCAACGCCATGGCCCGGAAGTTCGGCTGGTTAGGGACGCACCACGAAGCCCCAAGGCAAGGGTTACGGCGCCTCGGCAGCTGGAAGACGGGCCTTGATCTGACAACGAATTCCAAAACCTGGTTCGGTTTGCCGCATAGAATCCTCGGTGAGCCCAACACTGTACAGATTTCAAACTACTACACTCAGCCCTTTGATATCTTTCGCATAGGGAACATATGATTGGGCTAAATGAACATGGAAATACGGTAATAACAATCTTCCATGATCCACAAAATTACGACAAAAAATCTGTTATGGGTTTGATAGTGCACATGGACTTATTTCTATGGGCAGGATTTGGAACGGCACTAGACACATCAACTCGGAGACTATTGCTACATGGCAGCAACTTCGTTTCTAAGCGTCTCTAGTTCCAAGACAAGCTTCATCATGGAGGGACGAGAGGCGAGTGAATCAGCGGTGCTGGAGAGGGCGAGGTGGAGCAGGCGCAGTGCTGCGCGTTGAGGCATGGCCAGGCGCGTATCAACCACTCCCAAGAGGTCTGTGCTTGCTCGTAGCTGTGGTGGTGGATGCAGGTGCAAGGGGGGAAGGATGGGAGGCAGGGAGGGAGGGATGGGCGGCAGGGAGGGAGGTATGGGCGGCAGGGAGGGAGGGAGGAGTGGGAAGCAGGGAGGGAAAGAGGAGTGGAAAGCAAGGAGCGAGAGTGGATGATCATGTTTCACAGGCCTACACTTGAGAGCAATTGGAAGACTTGTGGGATCTGGTGTGTGGTGGAGGTGGGAGTGACAAGGAAGGAATGTGGTATGCTTGTGAACGTGCATGTCGGTGTGAGTGCACAATTTCAGGAGTAAGAGGGGGGTGGGGATGAGGGGGAAGAGTGAAGGAGGAGGAGGAGCAGCAGGAGATTCAATGGCCTGGCATCTGAAAATCGACCAGCTGCGCGCCCACCTTTCAAAAGGCATAGCTCTGGACGTATAGAGAAACTTCTGAGGACTTTTGAGGCGCCTCGAAATGAGCGGCTATTTTTTGAAATCATTTTTTGAAACAAGAGGGAAAGAGGGAGTGGGGGCAAAGGAAGTGCAGGCAGAGGCATAGGCATAGGCAGAGGCAGAGGCAGAGGCAGAAGCAGGAGAGGTAGAGGGAGAGGCAGAGGGAGGAGAGGCAATAGAGGCAGAGGAGTGGAGCGTACATTGATGGGAATATCGGTGGAGGGGTCGTTCTGACTCGCACCGTGCTCATTGGGGTGCAACTGCTGGGAGACCTGCGCGGATGGATGGATGGATGCATGGATGGATGCATGGATGTATGGATGGATGGATGGATGCATGGATGGATGCATGGATGGATGGATGGATGGGTGGGTGGGTTCATGGATGGATGGATGGATGGATGGATGGATGGATGGATGGATGGATGGATGGATGGATGGATGGATGGATGGATGGATGGATGGATGGATGGATGGATGGATGGATGGATGGATGGATGGATGGATGGATGGATGGATGGATGGATGGATGGATGGATGCATTGCATGGATGGATGGATGGATGCATTGCATGGATGGATGGATGGATGCATTGCATGGATGGTTGGATGAATGGATGCATGGATGGATGCAGAGCCGTTGTGCATGGTCCAGAGGGATGGAGAAGGTTGATTCCCAGTGGAGCAGTGCATAAGACGAGGGAGAGTGCTTGGGGAGGTAAGCATGCAAGCCACTGAGAATGAAGGAGCTGAGCGTGAAAGGGTTCACTGGTGTACAAACGCGTGAGGAAAGGTGGTTGCGAAGGTTGAGAAGATTGAGAAGGTTGAGAAGATTGAGAAGATTGAGAAGATTGAGAAGATCGAGAAGATCGAGAAGATTGAGAAGATTGAGAAGATTGAGAAGATCGAGAAGATCGAGAAGATTGAGAAGATTGAGAAGATTGAGAAGATTGAGAAGGTTGAGAAGGTTGAGAAGGTTGAGAAGATCGAGAAGATCGAGAAGATCGAGAAGATCGAGAAGATCGAGAAGATTGAGAAGATCGAGAAGATCGAGAAGATCGAGAAGATCGAGAAGATTGAGAAGATTGAGAAGATTGAGAAGATTGAGAAGATTGAGAAGATTGAGAAGATCGAGAAGATCGAGAAGATCGAGAAGATCGAGAAGATTGAGAAGATTGAGAAGATTGAGAAGATTGAGAAGATTGAGAAGATCGAGAAGATCGAGAAGATCGAGAAGATCGAGAAGATCGAGAAGATCGAGAAGTTCGAGAAGATCGAGAAGATTGAGAAGATTGAGAAGATTGAGAAAATTGAGTCTCCAGGGAACAGCGCATGGAGAGTGCCCGGCGAGGAAAGAAGTCAAGGAGCTGAGAATGAGGTAGAAAAAGAGGTGAAAGTGTGACCTGGAATAAAGTAGTAAATGAGGGAGAAAGGCGAGTAGTAAGAGAGGAGGCAAGGCCACCCACCCAGTCGCGGAAGTGAACGGGGCAGTTGTTGAAACATTTGTTATGAGAGGTCTCAAAACAGATTGATTATTGCGTGAGTGGTAAAGGAGCAGGCCACCTACCCAGTCTCGGAGGTGAATGGGGCAGTTGTTGAAACATTTGTTATGAGAGGTCTCAAAACAGATTGATTATTGCGTGAGTGGTGAAGGAGCAGGCCACCCACCCAGTCGCGGAGGTGAATGGGGCAGTTGAAACATTTGTTATGAGAGGTCTCAAAACAGATTGATTATTGCGTGAGTGGTAAAGGAGCAGGCCACCCACCCAGTCTCGAAGGTGAACGGGGCGGTTGTTGACCGGAAAGACGGCCCTCCTGCTCGTGAGGAGCTCGAGAATCAGAACGCCAAAGCTGCGTGCATGCCATGTAAGCAAGGGTGTGGGAGGAGAGGAGAAATGGGCGTGGACAGAGGCAACTTGTACGACCTCTCAAAAACCCAAGAGAATGCCCTCTTGCTCGTGAGAGCTCCAGAATCAGAACGCCAAAGCTGCGTGCAGAGCATGGAAGCAAGGGTGTGGGAGGAGGCAGGGGCATGGGAGGAGGCAGGGGCATGGGAGGAGGCAGGGGCATGGGAGGAGGCAGGGGCATGGGAGGAGGCAAACTTCGAGGCTCTCAAAAGTCGAATCAGAATGGCAAAGCTGCATGCCGGGAAGAAGCAAGGGCATGGAAGCAAGGGCATGGAAGCAAGGGCATGGAAGCAATGGCATGGAAGCAAGGGCATGGAAGCAAGGGCATGGAAGCAAGGGCATGGAAGCAAGGGCATGGAAGCAAGGGCATGGAAGCAAGGGCATGGAAGCAAGGGCATGGAAGCAAGGGCATGGAAGCAAGGGCATGGAAGCAAGGGCATGGAAGCAAGGGCATGGAAGCAAGGGCATGGAAGCAAGGGCATGGAAGCAAGGGCATGGAAGCAAGGGCATGGAAGCAAGGGTTTGGCAGCAAGGGTTTGGCAGCAAGGGTTTGGCAGCAAGGGTTTGGCAGCAAGGGTTTGGCAGCAAGGGTTTGGCAGCAAGGGTTTGGCAGCAAGGGTTTGGCAGCAAGGGTTTGGCAGCAAGGGTTTGGCAGCAAGGGTTTGGCAGCAAGGGTTTGGCAGCAAGGGTTTGGCAGCAAGGGTTTGGCAGCAAGGGTTTGGCAGCAAGGGTTTGGCAGCAAGGGTTTGGCAGCAAGGGTTTGGCAGCAAGGGTTTGGCAGCAAGGGTTTGGCAGCAAGGGTTTGGCAGGGGGGGTTTGGCAGCAAGGGTTTGGCAGGGGGGGTTTGGCAGGGGGGGTTTGGCAGGGGGGGTTTGGCAGGGGGGGTTTGGCAGGGGGGGTTTGGCAGGGGGGGTTTGGCAGGGGGCCATGCACACATTGTCTGCTCTGCTCTGTAGTGGTGCCTTTGCGAGTCTGAACTTGGATGATTTTTACAAAGCCCGGAGTGCCCATGCACTCCCATGCAGGACAATCCCCCGCGTGCACCACCCTGCACCGCAATGGATTGCCCTGAGCCACACTAAACCGCTCTGAACCGCCCAGTACCTGTACACATCAGATGTGGTGGTGGCCTTGTGGGTCTGAGCGTAGGTGGGGTCCACATAGCCCGGTTGCCCATCACTCCCACGCGCACTCTCACAGGACAATACCCGGCTTGCACCGCACTGCACCACAATGCATACCCTGCACTGCACCTGCACTGCACTGCACCGCTCTGTACCTGTACACATCGGCTGCTGTGGTGGCCTTGCGGGTCTGAGCGTAGATGGGATCCACATAGCCTGGTGTGCCCATCACCCGCGTTGACTTGACCGTGCTGCTCTCACTCATCCGCAGCAGCCCAAAGTCTGACAGCTTCGCCTGCCATGACGAGGAGGGTGGTGGGGAGGACATGTGAGAGGCGTTGACTTTTGTGGCCTCCTGTTGACTTGTGTTGACTTCATTTTGCTGCTTTCACTCATCCTCAGAAACAGCCCAAAGTCTGACAGATTCGCCTGCCATGACAAGGAAGTGTATGACATGGACATGTGGGAGGCGTTGACCTTCATGGCCTCCTGTTGACTTGCATTGACTTGACCGTGCTTCTCTCTCACTCATCCTTAGCAGCAGCACTCCAAAGTCTGACAGCTTCGCCTGAAGAGTTTGGCAGATGCAAGGTGAATCAGACAACTGGGAGAAGTTATGATGACCTGATTTCGCTGCACATACGGTTCTTCACCAGCAATATTGTATTCCGATTAGTTCTGAGACGTCTCAAACTCAGCTTTTATCACGTGGTTTTGAGACGTCTCAAAACTCGGCTCTTCACCAGCAATATTGTATTCCGATTAGGCAAGAGCACTACTTGAGACATTCTGGAAACAAAGAACCCACGTGTATGCTGCCAGCACAGGACAGCTCCCACGTGCATGCTGCTGCCAGCACAGGACAGCTCCCACGTGCATGCTGCATTTAAGACGAATTTCGAGGCGCCCTCAGGGTCAGCACACCCCACCTCCCACCTGCATGCTCTTATCCAGCAGGATGTTCCCCGGCTTGATGTCTCGATGCACGATGTCGAATCCATGCAGGTACGCCAGCCCCTGTGCCACCGACAGCAGCGTGTCCAGCAGCTGAACCGCTGTCAGGTGCTTGCCGCCTAGTGGGTTTGGGGAGGAGGAAGGGGAACGAGCAGGGAGAAAGGAGGGTGAATTGAGCAGCTTTGAGGAGAGGTGCGAGAGACATGCAGGTACGCCAGCCCCTGTGGCACTGACAGCAGTGTGTCAAGGAGCTGGACTGCTGTCAAGTGCTTGCCGCCTGGTGGTGGTGGGGGAATGGACACGAGCAGGGTAAAGCAGGGTGAGACGAGCATTCTTGAAGGCAGATGCCACAGCCTTGCAGGTACGCCAGCCCCTGTGGCACCAACAGCAGCGTGTCCAGCAGCTGAATGGTTGTCAGGTGCTTTCTTGGCCCTTGGTGATGTTGCAAGGACGGCGGGGTACAATGTTATATTCTTCACACATTCAAGCATGGTGAAAAGACAGTCACAGCCACCCTCTATCTATGATCTCATTCTTCACCTGCTTTGGTCCACTGAGACAGGTCACCATTCTCCATCAACTCGTACGTCACAATTTTCTCCACGCGCTGGGTGCGCGGGTTGTACTTACTCCCTCCCCTCCCCCCGTTCACTCATACCTGGTTTGGTCCACTGGGACAGGTCGCCATTATCCATGAACTCATAGATCACAATCTGCTCCATGCGCTGGGTGCGCGGGTTGTAGTCGTGGCAGAACCCCAGCAGCCGCACCAGGCACGGATGATTCTTGCTCGCCATGTGCTCAATCTGTGAAGAGGGGGAAGGGGGGAGGGGGGAGGGGAGGCGGGACGGGGAGAGAGAGGGAGGGTGATTGGCAAGACCGGGACAGAGAAGAGAATGGGACGCACGGGTGGTGCGTGCGCGCCATGTGCTCCATCTGCCAGGGGGGGGAAGGGAGAAGGGGCCCCCCGACTGTGTCCTCTCGGAAGAGGTTGGTGTGCAGCGCCCTCTCGGAAGAGGTTGGTGTGCAGCGCCCTCTCGGAAGAGGTTGGTGTGCAGCGCCCTCTTTGCTTCACTTCCGAGAACACACTTGGGTCGCCAACCTCTTTCAGGAACAAGTCGTTTGTCAGCACTCTCGCCCGCTTCACTGCCCAGAACACGGTTGGGTCGTACGGCGACGCCCCTTCGAAAACATCCCCAAGGCCCCCGTTTCCCAAGGCCCCCGTTTCCCAACACCCCCGTTTCCCAAGTCCCCCGTTTCCCAAGGCCCCCGTTTCCAAAGCCCCCGAACACGCTGGGGTTGGGATGGCAATCCCCCCACCCTTTTACCATACGCATGCACGCATATCAGATCTCACCTCTTTAAGGAAGTCGTTTGTAAGTACACGAGCTCGCTTCACCGCCCAGAAGACAGTGGGGTCGTACGGCGATGCCCCTCTGAACACGTCTCCAAAGCCCCCCGTGCCGATGCGGTTCCGCGACGACCAGTCCGCTGTGGCCCGCCGCATGTCCTCTATCGAGTACTGCTGGCAGTTGATGGGCTCCTCTCCCTCCCCAACAGCGACCGTGAAGGGTGATGGGCCTGCAAGGGGTGGGGGCGGGTACAGGGGAGTGGAAGTCAGGGATACCGGGCGGTGGGATGCGGTTCCGCGAGGGCCAGTCCGCCAATACTGCTGCAATCGATTGGCTCTTCGCCTTCCCCAACAGCAACCGTGAAGGGTGATGGCCTGCAAGGGGTGGGGGTGGGTACAGACGGGTGGAAACAGGGACATGGGAGGTGGGATGCGATTACGCGCGATGACCAGTCCGCTGTGGCTCGGCGCATGTCCCCTGTGGAATACTGCTGGCAGTCAATGGGCTCCTCTCCCTCTCCAGCAGCCACTGTGAGGGTGACGGGCCTGTGAGGGGCGGGTGGGTACATGGGATGGGAAATGGGGAGGTGAGACTCGAGGCTGGTAACTTTCTTACGGCCCTTACACACAACAGACATTAGAAAGGGAGGAGGAGCATTCATGTAGAGAGGAAAATTTTTTCTTGCTTACTCAGCATGTTGTTTTCACTCCGTCATGACGATCGCACACAGACGCATGCACGCACACACGCACGCACGCATGCACGCAGCCACACATGCACGCATGCACGCACACACGCACGCACGCATGCATGCACGCAACCACACATGCACGCATGCACGCACACACGCACACACACATGCATTTCCCGCCTTTTCCACCTCCACAGCACCGCCCACAGTAGCAGCAGCAGCGGCAGCAGCAGCAGCACGTGCACACATGCACACACACACACACGCATGCACACATGCACACATGCGCATATGCACACACATAGTGCCTTCCCACACACACGCACCCACCTTGCTTCTCTACCTGATCCCGTCGTTTCCACCTCCACATCACAGCCCACACCAGCAGCGGCAGCGGCAGCGGCAGCGGCAGCAGCAGCAGCAGCAGCACACACATGCAAATGCGTGAAAATGCGAGCGTTGTGCTTACCTACCAGCACAAACACCCACCTTGCTTCTCCCCCTGCTCCCGTCTTCTCCACCACCACAGCACCGCCCACAGCAGCAGGAGCAGCAGCACGGCCACTGCCACAGCCACCCCAACTATGAGCCCGGTGGAAGAAGAGGAGGAGGAGCCTGAGGGTTGTGAGGGGTCGGTGGGCGCGGGAGCGGCTGCAGGGGGACGGTACAGAAGAAGATGAGATGGCAAAGGGGAGGAGAGAAGTGGAGTGAAGATGGGGAAAGAACCAGGGCCAGGGCAGCAAAAACAGCATCAACAGCAGCCCTCCCAGCAGCAGTAGCCTCTGCAGAAGCAGAGGCAGCACTGCCACAGCCACCCCAGTGATGAGATCCGTAGAGGGAGAGGGGTAGCTGGAATCCCCTGAGGTCTGTGCCGGGCCCGAAGGGGCTGCAGGGGCGGACACAGGAGGACGTGGGGAGGACAAGGGGACAAAGGGAGGAGAGCTGTAGAGTGACGATGGGGAAAGAAGCACAGCAGGATCAGAAGCAGCAACTCTCGCAGCAGCAGCAGCAGCAGCAGCAGCAGCAGCAGCAGCAGCAGCAGCAGCAGATGCAGCAGTGGCACTGCCACAGCAATGATGAGACGCGTCGAGGGAGAGGAGGACCTGGCGCCCCCTGAGCGCTCGAGGGGCTGGAGGGGCTGGAGGGGAGGATCTCGAATCGCCTGGGGGTTGTGAAAGTGAGCGGAGCAGCAGGAGGGGAGGGCGCCGGAGGACATGGGGGGACAAGGGGACGAGAGACAAGGAGAGGAGAGCAGTGGAGTGAAGATGGGGAAAGGTGAGGGAGAGGAGCAGGAGGGAGTAGAAGGGAAAAAGGGAGGCATGGTGGCGAGATTGCACGAATGCGGCACCTCGGAGGGGAGGCAGGGTGGCGGATGGGAGGCAGGGTGGCGGATGGGAGGCAGGGTGGCGGATGGGAGTTGATGGAAGGCTCACCTGGGAGGGCAGCGTGGAGCCTCACCTGGGAGGCACGTGGAGCAGAGGTCGGGGCACTCCCGGCACAAGGCTGAGTTGCGGGAGACTGTTGAGGGGCTGACCAGCGCGCACACACTGCTGCTGCTGTCGGTGGTGCTGTTGCATGCCATGCTGCTGCTCTTCATGCTGCAAGAGAGACGATGGGCAGGTGGGACGAGCAAGAGGACACGGGAAATGAATAATGGGGGGAAATAGTATAGATGGAGAAGTGATGCAGCGAGTTTTGAGAGGTCTCAAAAATCGTGGAAATGAGTATGGAGGGGAATAGTATAGATGGAGAAATGATGCAGCGGCTGGCATGCGAGGAAGTGAGAATGTGAGCCTTTAATAATGTGAGGAAGTAAGAAATGAAGCGACTGACAATGCGAGGAAGAGAGTAAGAAAGCAACTGACAACATGAGGAGGAAGAAAGAGACGTTTTGAGTCAGCGTGTGGAAATGGGAAGGTAAGCAACTGACAAGGTGAGGAAATCAGAGAGGTTTCCAAGAAAAGCAGGTACTGAGCTGCTGATTGCCGTGTTGCTGATGTCACTGGAATGGAGATTGGGAGGGAGGGAGGATGGTGGGTGGGAAAGAACAATTGCTGCTTGAAAAATGAAGAGCAACGAAGGAGGGGAGGGCGAGGAACGAAGTGATAAGCTGGAAGAGAGTGGAACGGGTCATTAGCTGATCATGGTACAGTCACAACACAGGATGGACCGTTCTACCAGGCGAGATGGGATGCGTCTCACCATTGTTGATTGCATGACTCACACCACCCTGCATGCCTCACACCACCCTGCATGCCTCACACCACCCTGCATGCCTCACACCACCCTGCATGCCTCACACCACCCTGCATGCCTCACACCAGCCTGCATGCCTCACACCACCCTGCATGCCTCACACCACCCTGCATGCCTCACACCACCCTGCATGCCTCACACCACCCTGCATGCCTGCCCGCACCGCACAGCTTACAGCATGGTGAGTTGAGCAAGACGGCTCAAGCTGAGAGGCAGGGTGCCATTGAGCTGAGTTGACCCCAGCTTGCTGGTGGTGGCAGGGCGTGGAGGGTGAAAGAGCATGGAGGGTGAAAGAGCATGGAAGGCAAATATGTATCCAAGGGAAAAGAGCAAGGTGGTTCCGAGCATCCTCAAAAAAACCCTCAGGGTGAGCGGTAGCGAGCCATTAGGCTGAATTTACCCTAGCTTTCTGGTGACAGGGAGTGGAGAGCAAAACACTCTTGCTTTAACAAGTGGGTTGTGAGGCTAACATGATGCTGCAACCGATGCTGCTCTCTGTTGTGAGGCTAACATGATGCTGCAACCGATGCTGCTCTCTGTTGTGAGGCTAACATGATGCTGCAACCGATGCTGCTCTCTGTTGTGAGGCTAACATGATGCTGCAACCGATGCTGCTCTCTGTTGTGAGGCTAACATGATAACGAAAAAGGCGGAAAGCGGTGATAATGCAGAAACAAGAGAACTGGAAGGAGAATGGGAAGGGTTGAGACCCTTCCACCTACTCACAGAGACAGCTGGGCAGTATGGCTGCCCACTGCCTCCGAACTAACTCTTACGTCAACAAAAAAATCCAGCTGTGCGGAGAAAAGACTTGTTGCGTGGACTCAAATGAGCCACCTGGTCACTCACAGAGGCTCTAGGGACGTGAGGAGGTGGGGTTGCCTAGTGTGTAAACTCAGTAATTGACATTGTGTGTGGACTCAGAACAAGCCACCTGGTCACTCACAGAGACTCCAGGGACGTGAGGTTGCCTATTGCCTCTGGAATGCTGCCAACCAGTCCCTCGTTCCCACCCAAGCTTCTGCGCACGGCTCGTAGAGGAAGGAAGGACAACGGGGGCGGGGGAAGAATATAAAGAGGGAAGAGAGATCAGAAATGAAGGGAACGAGTTGAGGAAAGTAAAAGAAAAAACACTAGAGGCACAGGGGAATGATACGGAGATGGCAGAAGCAGGCGAGAACCAATAAGCACGTCCCCACAACCCCAGCTACAGCTGGCACTTGAAATCAAGTTTGAAGGTTTCAAGGTTTATGGAAGGAGAGAGGAGCAAGGGGGGGGCGCACAAGGTGGTGAGGTTGGTGAGAGTGGCGATCTGAGGCGGAATGGGCCCTGTGAAGTTGTTGCTGCTTAGGTCCCTGCTCATGCAGTGAGGGCATGGGGAAAGGTGTGAATATGAGATATCTAAAGAATGACCATGTGAAGCAGTTGCTGCTCATATACCTGCTCACGAGGTGCAGGCATGAGGGAGGTGCGGACATGGGGGGGGGGGGGTGTGCGGGCATGGGGGGAGGTGCAGGCACGGGGGGAGGCACGGGCATGTGGGGGGTGCGGGCATGTGGGGGGTGCGGGCATGTGGGGGGTGCGGGCATGTGGGGGGTGCGGGCATGTGGGGGGTGCGGGCATGTGGGGGGTGCGGGCATGTGGGGGGTGCGGGCATGTGGGGGGTGCGGGCATGTGGGGGGTGCGGGCATGTGGGGGGTGCGGGCATGTGGGGGGTGCGGGCATGTGGGGGGTGCGGGCATGTGGGGGGTGCGGGCATGTGGGGGGTGCGGGCATGTGGGGGGTGCAGGCATGTGTGGGGGGTGCAGGCATGTGTGGGGGGTGCGGGCATGTGGGGGGTGCGGGCATGTGGGGGGTGCGGGCATGTGGGGGGTGCGGGCATGTGGGGGGTGCGGGCATGTGTGGGGGGTGCAGGCATGTGGGGGGTGCGGGCATGTGGGGGGTGCGGGCATGTGGGGGGTGCGGGCATGTGGGGGGTGCGGGCATGTGGGGGGTGCAGGCATGTGTGGGGGGTGCAGGCATGTGTGGGAGGTGCGGGCATGTGTGGGAGGAGTGGGCATGAGATTCTGAGACGATTCCCCTGAAGCAGTTGCTACTCGGAGTCCCGAATCCCGCATTGCAGGCATGGGGGCGGTGAGGCGGACGGGTGGGAGAAGGGGAGACCTCGCCTCGCTGATGCCACCCGGTGAAGCTGGACGGTGGGACGATATTTCTGTCAGCTCAAACATCCTCTCATCTCGTGCGGGGGAAGGGTCAGAGGGGAGAGTTAGCGGATTCTAACTGGTGAAACTGAGAGGTGGACAGCGGGGAGCAGGGCAAGGAAAGAAGCGACCAGCGGGGGGCAGGGCAAGGAAAGAAGCGACCAGCGGGGGGCAGGGCAAGGAAAGAAGCGACCAGCGGGGAGCAGGGCAAGGAAAGAAGCGAGCATGTAAAGAATAGAATGAGAGAGACTGGACACTTTGCCGTGTCTACGGCCTCAGTTATTAAGGTGGGCACCAGCAGTTTCTCACACGAGGGAGAGGAGCTTGGCTTGGTCGATGAAAGGGGGAATGGGGCCCAATAATTGATTGTGGTGCAGAGAGCTGATGATAGGTTGAGGGTGAGAGAGAGGGGTTGAGACGGAGAAAATGCGAGGAGGATGAGGGAGGAGTGTAGTTGACAGAGAGAGGATGGAAGAGGAGGGATTGGAAGGATGAGAGGTAGGAGGGAGCGGAGGGAAGGGGGAGGTGAAATCGAGTGACAGTAAAAAGCATGATGTGTCACACGCACCCTGAGGTTTGTTGAAGGTAGCATGATGCTCACATGCAGGCACCTTCCCTTTACCGAAACACAGTGCTTGAAAGTCCGTGCTGCAAAGTAGGTCTTCGGAATTTAACTGATGTCCCATCAGCAATTGGAGAATCGGAGGTTCATGAGGCTGCTGAAGCTGCTGGTGCCATTGTAACGAGGAGGTTTTTGAGTCTACTCAAGAGTCACATTTGGCATTCAAGTGGCGTTCAGTCAGACTCACAGGTTCGCAGGTTCGATCGCAGGTTCACAAGGTTGCCGAAGCTGCTGGCGTCATTGTATCGAGGTGACTTTTGAGTCGAGTCAGGAGTCATATTTAGCATTCGAGTGATGTCCCTTTGGACTTACAGCGATCGCAGGTTCACAAGGTTGCTGAAGCTGCTGGGAATGGTTCCGTCAAACGAGTTGCTGCTTAAGTCTCTGCAGCCCCACAGACAGTTACTCAGGCATTTTTTTGAAACGTCTTCGAGGTCAAGCATTGCATTGCATTGCAGCACTCAAATACCGGTACCTTGAGTGCCAGCAGCTGTATGCTATGTGCGTCGCATGCGGCGTTTCTATCTCGCCATGCTCTCGGTGTGCAATTGTTAATGATATATGGTATAGAGAGAGGGTAGATAATGATGCATCCTGCATGGTGCATGGTGCATGCTGCATAGTGCATGGGAAATGTATGCGTGGTGCATGGTGCATGGTGCATGGCGCATGGCGCATGGGGCATGGGGCATGGTGCATGGCGCATGGTGCATGGGGCATGGCGCATGGTGCTTGGCGCAAGGCGCATGGGGCATGGCGCATGGTGCATGGCGCATGGCGCATGGTGCATGGCGCATGGGGCATGGCGCATGGTGCATGGCGCATGGGGCATGGCGCATGGTGCATGGTGCATGGTCCATGGCGCATGGGGCATGGCGCATGGTGCATGGTCCATGGCGCATGGTGGATGGTGCATGGCGCATGGGGCATGGCGCATGGGGCATGGCGCATGGTGCATGGCGCATGGGGCATGGCGCATGGTGCATGGTGCATGGTGCATGGCGCATGGTGCATGGTCCATGGGGCATGGTGGATGGTACGTGGTCCATGGCGCATGGTGCATGGCACATTGTGCATGGCGCATGGTGCATGGCGCATGGTCCATGGCGCATGGTGCATGGCGCATGGTCCATGGTGCATGGTGCATGGGGCATGGCGCATGGCGCATGGCGCATGGCGCATGGCGCATGGTGCATGGCGCATGGTGCATGGGGCATGGCGCATGGTGCATGGCGCATGGCGCATGGGGCATGGCGCATGGTGCATGGCGCATGGCGCATGGTGTATGGCGCATGGAGCATGGCGCATGGTGCATGGCGCATGGTCCATGGCGCATGGTCCATGGTGCATGGTCCATGGCGCATGGTGCATGGTGCATGGTCCATGGCGCATGGCGCATGGTGCATGGTCCATGGCGCATGGCGCGTGGTGCATGGTCTATGGCGCATGGGGCATGGCGCATGGCGCATGGCGCATGGGGCATGGGGCATGGTGCATGGCGCATGGTGCATGGGGCATGGCGCATGGTGCTTGGCGCAAGGCGCATGGGGCATGGCGCATGGTGCATGGCGCATGGCGCATGGTGCATGGCGCATGGGGCATGGCGCATGGTGCATGGCGCATGGGGCATGGCGCATGGTGCATGGTGCATGGTCCATGGCGCATGGGGCATGGCGCATGGTGCATGGTCCATGGCGCATGGTGGATGGTGCATGGCGCATGGGGCATGGCGCATGGGGCATGGTGCATGGCGCATGGGGCATGGCGCATGGTGCATGGTGCATGGTGCATGGCGCATGGCGCATGGTGCATGGTCCATGGGGCATGGTGGATGGTACGTGGTCCATGGCGCATGGTGCATGGCACATTGTGCATGGCGCATGGTGCATGGCGCATGGTCCATGGCGCATGGTGCATGGCGCATGGTCCATGGTGCATGGTGCATGGCGCATGGCGCATGGCGCATGGCGCATGGCGCATGGCGCATGGTGCATGGCGCATGGTGCATGGGGCATGGCGCATGGTGCATGGCGCATGGCGCATGGGGCATGGCGCATGGTGCATGGCGCATGGCGCATGGTGTATGGCGCATGGAGCATGGCGCATGGTGCATGGCGCATGGTCCATGGCGCATGGTCCATGGTGCATGGTCCATGGCGCATGGTGCATGGTGCATGGTCCATGGCGCATGGCGCATGGTGCATGGTCCATGGCGCATGGCGCGTGGTGCATGGTCTATGGCGCATGGTCCATGGCGCATGGGGCATGGCGCATGGTGCATGGTGCATGGGGCATGGCGCATGGGGCATGGCGCATGGGGCATGGCGCATGGTGCATGGGGCATGGCGCATGGCGTACAGGTATTGAAGGTTGAGCAGCGCCCCAAGGAAGTCAGGAAGGGGGCCGGAGAGCTGGTTGGAGCTCAAGTCCCTGACGGCACAGAGAAAGACGAGATTTTTGTTTTAGTAGACGGAAGAAAAGCCCCTGACCATAAAGCCCCTGACCATAAAGCCCCTGACCATAAAGCCCCTGACCATAAAGAGGGACGGGAAGGGAAAAACAGCGGTGGAAGTGAAGTGCGTGGGAGGGAGTGGGAGAGATAGAGAGAGAGGCTAATCAGCGGGCATGATGTGAGGCATGGCATGTGAGAGGCTTACAATACATGGCAAACGGAGGATTCAGTAGTCATGGTATGGCATGCGTGACTAAGGGTTTCAAAGACGTCTGTCTCGAAAGGCTCACAGGCGTGCGAGGTAGGTCAAGTGGCTCACAGGCGTGTGAGATAGGTCAAGAGGCTTATGGCGGATGGGATACCTCCACTCAGCTGCTGCGATGGGAGAGACCTGCACGGTGGCATGGTGGCATGGTTGCATGATGGGGGGATGGTGGGATATGATGATGGGGTGGTGACGTCATGGAGGGGTAGCAAGGAAGTGGCATCAGGTTCTGCACTCACATGCGCACATTTGACGGCACTCACACACATGCCGTACTCACATTCACGTTGCACTCACAGTGATGCACGACACTTTCACATGAATCTACGTCACACTAACATGAATCCACGTCACTCTCATACACCCACCTGAATCCACGTCACTCACATGGAAGAAACTCGCCCCGACACGTCCGTGCAGGTCAGACCCCACGCGGTCGCACACAACCCGTACTTCTGCCACCCCGCAAACTGCTTGCCCCACGCGCCCATTATCTCTGCCAGCCACTTGGCTGGTGTGAGTGTGAAAAGAGCAGGGAAAACGAGTAGAATGCCTCAAGATGAAGGGGGGTGCACTGCACACTACATGAAGCGGCACCGCCACTAGTACTGCTCAATAGCCACCCCGCGAACTGCTTGCCCCACGCGCCCATAATCTCTGCCAGCCACTTGGCTGAGGACGGAAAGAACGGAACAAAGAAGCATATCAAGATGAAGGGGGGTGTACACTCAATGCATGAATCGGCACAGGCACAGTACTGCTCAAGTCACCCTGCGAGCTGCTTGCCCCACGCACCCATTATCTCCACCAGCCACTTGACGGGCGAGGAATCGCATGTTTCAAAATGGAAGCGGGAGGGCGAGGAGTTATGAACAGAGTTGAAAGGGGGGGGTAGTACACAGTCGTGCATGAAGCAGCGCTACTAATACACTCACTGCGAAGCTCCATAAAGACTTCCGAGTCCACTTAATATCTACCCTTTCTGCGAGTCCACTTAATATCTACCCTTTCTGCGCGCTCTGTTGTGAGCTGTTGATCGCAGCGGGTTAAAACCCGCGGGCCAAGAACTTCAACCTTAGGAAGCTTGGTTGGAGCGAGCAACACAATTGGCCAAGATTTTGGGTGCGAGGGCCAAACTCAACCAAGGTTAGGAAGGTTAAGGCAATTTGGGCCTTCTTGGCCCTCCGGGTTGAAAGGAGGAAACCTCCCGATAAACGGCCCGGGGGATGCCGACCTCTCAAGCGGTCCCTCCTAATGAACTGTTCCTTCTGAGGCGCCTCGAAGCTGAAATTCCGCGTCTCTCAATCCGCCTGCTTTCCACCACCGAAACCCCTCCCTGTCTTCCTTCCCCCCGCTCCCCTTCCCCTCCCCTTCCCACACTTCCTCCCAAAAACCCTTCCGCCGAAGCCGCCATCATCTAAACACCCTCCTCCCGCGGTCAAGGCGCGTCCCTCACCATTGGCTTCATGAATCCACGCCGAATGACTTTTGAGTCGACTCAAAGTCACCAAACCGTTCTTCCCTTTTGAGTCGACTCAAAGTCACCAAACCGTTCCTCCCTTTTGAGTCGACTCAAAGTCACCAAACCGTTCCTCCCTTTTGAGTCGACTCAAAGTCACCAAACCGTTCCTCCCTTTTGAGTCGACTCAAAGTCACCAAACCGTTCCTCCCTTTTGAGTCGACTCAAAGTCACCAAACCGTTCCTCCCTTTTGAGTCGACTCAAAGTCACCAAACCGTTCTTCCCTTTTGAGTCGACTCAAAGTCACCAAACCGTTCCTCCCTTTTGAGTCGACTCAAAGTCACCAAACCGTTCCTCCTTTTTGAGTCGACTAAAAGTCACCAAACCGTTCCTCCCGAGCCGCCATCATCATCTCAACTCACTATCACGCGGTCAATCCACAGCATCACTCACCATCGGCTTCGTGAATCCACGCCGAATCCGCAGCTCTGGGTTGAAGCGCGAGAAGCGCAGCGAGTAGCAGCACGGCTGACATTCGCCGCGCGTCACGAGCGAGGAGGACGGCGGCGCGGGCGCGTCGCCGAGGAGGCACGACGAGGGGGACGGCTGCTGACCGTGACGCGACGCCGCGCCGCCTCTCGCCGCTACATGACGCGACGCCGTGGAACGCGGCGTTGGTTCGCATTGACGGCATGGAGTGGTTTAAGCCGTTACAGTTGTGGAACGGTGGATTTGCTACTACGACAACCACCCACGGTATTAGGCCCCGCTACTCACTGGGTCAAAAAGCGGGTGCTCAAGAGGGGCAGCGCTGCGCTTCAAACCCTCCGTGGACTCAACAACTACACGTAGCACTACTCAGTACAGGCCGCAGTAAGATTGAAAGAGGAGAACTAAAGCAGTACGTTGCAATTTCCTTACGTCGTCAAACCGAACAAATCTTTCCAACGATAGATGATAAGTTCTGTAGGAAAGGATGTACAAGGCAATAGGGTCGCGATAAAGCTACTTATCGTCGCATTGCGTGGAAACGGTCTGCAGGCATGCGTGACTCCTACATCCAAGATATACCTCTTGCCTCTGGCTCCTGCGAGTGGGATGGAGTGGATTGCTGTCGAAATTATTGGAGGTATGTGTGGCCAAGAAGCAGCTGTGCAGCACTTCGGAGGTAAAACGGAAGGGAAAGTATATCCCAGCTCCATAGTTTCAAAAATCTTTCAAATTTAGTCCTAATTCGACTCAAAAAGTCCAGATTTCTAGAAGTTTGCTCATGCGAGGCCCAGATTATGTTCGAAACTGGTCCTGCGGAGCAAACGTTTCGACACGTGTTCTATTTCGTATTTGCAATTTCTGACGGGGGCAAAAAACATAAAACCCCTACGGGAACCAGGACACACGTTCGGGAGGGATCAACCCTAAACACGGGGACCCGCTTGGTGTTTAGGGTTGATCTCTCCCGCAAATGGGCCCTAGTTCCCGAGGGGTTTTATAATTTCTTGCCCCGTCGAAAAAATTCCAAGCGAAATTGGACACGTTTCAAGAACCTCGCCTTGCAGGACCAGTTTTGAACATACTTTGGGCCTCGCATGTGCAAAATTCTAGAAAATGATACTTTTTTAGTGAACCTGGGACTAAACTTGAGATAAGTATGAAATTATGGACCTGGAATATAGTTTCCCAAAACGGAACGAAGAGAAGGGTTGGTTGGGAGAGGTTAACGTTCAGAACCGGAAAAGGAGACGAGGCGGGTGTCGCAGGGGATGCGAACTCCACGACAGTGGCGAAGACGACCAGAACAAGGTGGCAAGTTCGCATGAATGTCGCGTACGACACGCACGCATAGTGAATTCGTCAGCGGAAGGGGCTTGTGCTATGGAATCCCCAAGGAATGGAAATTCGTTGACGAGAATGACTTTGCCGAAAGCGTCAGTCTAAGGGCGTGTAACTTTTTTCCGAACCGTCAAATGTCCGGACCAGCACGTAAACCGTACGGACAGGCGTCGGTTCGGACGTTCGGAACAAATGTCCCGACGAATTCCAGCCCGGACCTCAATTGTGGAACTTTTATGTTTTGGGTGTTATGAATTGTAAGGAAAATCCCTTTTCCTTCGCATCCCTGCTCAACGCGTACATCACTGTAGCACCTCAGTCAGCACCGTTACCACTCGCGATCATCGCATCGACAATCATCCCGCCATTTTCGCACATCGCACCCCGACCTCACGGCTCGGCGGTAACCCGCGCTCCGGGCCTACGCTTCGACATTTTCCCAACCTCAGTCCCAGGCTCGTCGCGCGACAACCACAGTCCATTACCGTTACCACTGTAGTTTCGCTATATATTCTTCGCTCATGCCTTCGCTCATTTGTATTCTTGCTTCGATAGTGCAATTCTCGTTCGCTCACTCAATTGCACTCGTAACACTTGGTATTCAGAGCCTACGATCTCATTTCGGACCGCATCCACACCTTCGCTTCCCCACTATCTCAATTTTTTGGGGGGGGTAGACGTCTCTCAGCGACCCAGCACCGCCGCTCGTAGTGCTCTCTCGTAAGCACGCACGGCGACGACCGAGGCTCTCGCTGAGCTTGCCCGACACCCCCGCCATGGCTGGTTTCACGCTCCCCACATTGACGCAGGAGCAACTTGATCGTCTCGTGCGTCAGCTGGAAGAATCGGCACTCGAAATCGCAACGCTCACGGCGGAACATGACTCCGCCCGTCAACAGTCCACGGTGAACATTCCGGCGACATCACATGCACCAACAAATGCATCTGCACAATCGGACGAGCCGATCATTATCTCGTCCGGCACACCAACACAACACGACAGCATGGGACAACGCTCAGGCGCAGCTAGTGACGGCGTCGCCCAGCCGATGCCTGGCATGGGAGGAGGCAGAATCGCACCAAGCCCGCGGGAGCCCCGGGAAGCCCGTCGACACGTGGAATTTGCGACGACAAGTGGCGAACAGGCCATCATGGCACCAATGCCGCTCAAGCCGCAACGCCCGCCCAACTTCGACCCAAGCCAACGCGGAGGTCCGACGGTTCAATCGTGGGTCTTCACGATGAACGTCTTCTTCAACGCAAACTACGTCGAGTCGGATGCCGCAAAGATTCGGTATGCAGTTTCGCTGCTAAGGGGCCCCGCCATGGACTAGTGGCGAGTCATCGTGACGTCGCCACGCGCCTACGAGCCACCGTCGCACGAGGAAGGGCCCACGGGTCCAGCTGTCACCTGGAGTTCGTTCTGCGAGACCGCCCAATACAGCACGTGGGATGCGTGGTGCGCAGGGCTTCGGGCGCGCTTCGAGCCGATCGCGGTTTCGATTTCGGCGCGTCAGAGATTGCGCACTTGGCGCCAGCTCGGGTCGGTTCAAGACTACACAAGCGGTTTTCTCGCAATTTGCGAGCAGGTCGGCTACATGCACGAAGCGGAGCGAGTGGATCGTTACGTCAGAGGGCTGAAGCCGGATATCTCGCACGAAATAATGCTGCGCGGACTCTCTAACTTCAACGAGATTCTGGCGCTCGCCGAGAAAATCGACATCCTACGCCGACCGAGACCGGGGTCCTACTACGGACATCGTCCTCGAGGACCGACCGAGCACGCCACTGTACACGCCGTTGCAACGAATGCGGCTGCCGCACCGTTTAAGGGGCGCTGCTTTGCTTGCAACAGGCCGGGCCTCCGCAAGAGCGAATGCCCAGAGGAGCTGAGGCGCCACGGAGCAGAGCAGGGGAGGGAGTCTCAGAGGCAGGGAAACGCCAACAGTCAGAAGAAGTTGGGCCAACTACTGACGAGACTGTCTGCTCGCCCAGCGCTCACGGCCCCGCCGCCCCTGATCTCGCGGCCCCGCCGCCCCAGCGCTCCCGGCCCCGCCGCCCCTGCTACGCGGCCCCGCCGCCTCTGATCTCACGGCCCCGCTGCCCCAGCGCTCACGGCCCCGCCGCCCCTGATCTCGAGGCCCCGCCGCCCTAACGCTCACGGCCCCGCCGCCCCTGGTCTCGCGGCCCCGCCGCCCCAGCACTCACGGCCTCGCCGCCCCTTGCTCTCGCGCCGCCCAACTGCAGCAGCCGAGCCTCCGGACCGCCGAGCAGCAGTGCAGCCGAGCCGCCCTGCACCCGAGCCGCCCGGCAGCCGAGCCGCCCCGCCCGAGCCGCCCTACCGCCGAGCCGCCTAGGAGCCGAGCCGCCCGGGAGCCGAGTCGCTGAGTAGCCGAGCCGCCTTTCTACCGAGCCGCCCGACCTGCCCTGCCCGGTGAGCACTGTACCGCTATCACTGCGTGCCCTTCCCCTACTGCTTGCACTGCTTCACTGTCGTCGTCATGGCTACCCCTAGTGTCCTAGCTTTTGACGCTGAGGGTCGAGCCATTGACTTTGAGGTCTGGGTCGACGACCTGCAGCTCTTCTTACAGTGCGATAGGGCGGACGGTCTCTCTCTCTTTGACCTCACCTCTGGCGCCTCTCCTGCCCCTGCTGCTGATGCTGACCCCACTGTTCGCTCTCAGTGGGCCACGCGCGATGCTGCTGCACGTCTTGCTGTGCGTCGCCACCTCCCTACCACTGAGCGCGCGCACTTTAGTCAGTACAAGAGTGCTCAGACCTTGTACGACGCTGTAGTTGCGCGCTACTCTTCCCCTGCCACTGCTGCACTGAGCCGTCTCATGCTACCGTACCTCTTTCCAGACCTCACTGCCTTTCCCACTGTCGCTGACCTCGTTACGCACCTCCGCACTAGTGACACTCGCTACCGCGCCGCCCTTCCTGCTGAGTTCTGCGCCAAGAACCCCCCCCCCATGTACATCACTCTCTACTACGTAGTCGCGCGCCTCCCTGACTCCCTTCGCGTCGTCAGGGACCACTTTCTCTCAGTCTGTCCCACCACCCTCACTGTCGACCTCCTCGAGAAGGCCCTCCTAGCGGCGGAGAAGAGCATCGTCGCTGTAGGAGCCTCTCGTGGTGACCCTCACACCCACATCTTTGAGGGGTGCTCTCCTTCCCCCCTGCTGCCCTCTGTTGCCTCTGCTGCTGCTGCCGACCTGCTTGGTCTTGAGTCGGTCGGCGCGGCGTCTGCCCCTAGCGGGAGACGCCGCTCTGGCAAGGGCAAGGGGGGCACGGGCGCGGGTGGAGCTGGAGGGAGCGGTGGAGGTGGCGGTGGAGGCGGCGGAGGGAGTGGGGGTAGCGGTGGGAGTGGTGGCGGGGGCGGTGGTGGTGGTGGCAGCGGCGGAGGAGGCGGCGGTGGTGGCGGTAGCGGTGGGGGTGGAGGCGGCGGTGGCGACGGAGGAGGCGGCGGTGGTGGCGGAGGGGGTGGAGCCGGTCGGGGTGGTGCCCCGCAGCGGAGCGGCGCTGGTAGTGGTCAGCGCCAGCAGCAGCAGCAGCAGCAGCAGCGTTCGCGGGACATCCCTCCACCCCAGCAGCTCCGTGAGTGGTACACGCAGTGTCAGAGGGGTGGGGGTACTGGTCCCTGCACCTACGTCCTTCATTCCGGCGACCGCGCGGGTGAGCAGTGTGGGGGTGCCCACCCCACCCAGCGCTGCTTTCGCCGCCTGACGGACGCTTGGCGTCAGCAGTTCCCCGAGGCTAGTGAGATTCCCCGCTGGGGAGAGCTGTCTAGGGCTGGTGTAGCTATCTTTGAGCTTGACTTTGATGCTATTCTTGCTGCTATGTATGCTGTGACTATTAGTGAGGAGGGTGACTGTTACCGGTGTTTCCCGCCCGACCCGGGCATTGCGCTAGGTGCCAGTGAGGCTTCTGCTCTAGGTGCCACTGCGTCTGTGCTCTCAGGTACTGGTGAGGCTGCTCTCTCAGGTACTAGTGCGTCTGCGCACTCAGGTACTGCGTCGGCTTCGGCCTCCCACACCTTCACTCTTGACTCTGGAGCGTCTCGCTCTTTCTTTCGGGACCGCACCACACTCACGCCGCTTAGTCGGCCGGTTGCGGTTTCCCTGGCTGACCCCTCTGGGGGTCCTGTCCTGTCTCGCTTCTCCACAGTCCTCCCGTGTCCGGCGGCTCCCTCTGGCACCCTGTCTGGTCTCTACCTCCCCTCGTTCTCTACGAACTTGGTGAGTGGTGCTGACCTACAGGATGCGGGAGTCCACCAGTTCACCCCTGCTCGTCAGCGAGTGACGCACTGCACAGAGGCTAGCACGGGTCGTCACCTGGCTACGTTTACACGTCAGCCAGGGTCGAGCCTGTACACACTGACCACTGCTTCTCCTCCAGGTGCTGAGTCTGGTAGAGTCCCTTCGTCTGGTCAGGTGTTTGCTGCAGCGTCCAGGTCTGGTCCTGAGTCTGCCCCCTGTTCGTGTCGCCGTCTGTCTCACGAGACCCTCCTCTGGCACCACCGCCTTGGCCACCCCTCTCTGCTTCGGCTCAGAGGCATGGCCTCCCGTCTTCTTGTGTCTGGTCTCCCCCGGTCTCTACCTCCCCTTCCTCAGGGCCCTTGCCCTGCCTGTGTCCCGTGTGTCGAGGGGCGCCAGCGTGCTGCCCCTCACTCCTCCCAGTTTCCTCCGACAGAGGCTCCGTTGCAGACGCTTCACATGGACGTGTGGGGCCCTGCCCGCGTCCGTGGACTCGGTCACGAGCGCTACTTCCTGTTGGTGGTTGACGACTACTCGCGTTACACCACAGTCTTCCCCTTGCGCAGCAAGGGTGATGTCACTCAGGTGCTGATCGACTGGATCCGCGCAGCTCGTCTCCAGCTCAGGCAGAGCTTTGGCTCGGACTTTCCGGTGTTGCGTCTGCACTCGGACAGAGGCGGAGAGTTCTCCTCTGGCCTTCTGCGTGCCTACTGTCGTGCGCGAGGCATCCGCCAGACCTTCATGCTTCCGGACTCACCGCAGCAAAATGGGATTGCAGAGCGCCGCATTGGCATGGTCATGGACGTTGCTCGTACGTCTATGATGCATGCGGCTGCCCCCCATTTTCTGTGGCCGTTTGCGGTCAGGTACGCGGCGCATCAGATCAACCTCCACCCCAGGGTCTCCAGGCCGGAGACCTCCCCAGCCCTGCTGTGGACGGGGAAGGTTGGCGATGCGTCGGCGTTCCGGGTCTGGGGATCTCGGGCGTTTGTCCGCGACTTGTCTGCGGACAAGCTGTCCCCTCGCGCTGCTCCCTGCGTCTTCCTGGGGTTCCCCCCCGACGCCCCTGGGTGGCAGTTCTACCACCCCACCTCTCGACGTGTTCTGTCCTCCCAGGACGTCACGTTCGACGAGTCGGTACCCTACTACCGCCTCTTCCCCTACCGCACTCCCTCCCTCCCCCCGCCCCCGCTCTTCTTAGTACCAGGTCCCCCCCCCCGGTAGACCCCCTTCCCCCTCAGGGTCCTGCCCCTTCAGGTGTGTGCCAGGTAGACGCGGTCGAGCCTGTCGAGATCACTGGTGACTCTGGTGCTGCTGCTGGAGCTGAGCCTAGGGGTGCTGAGCCTGGAGGTGCTACGCTTGGGGGTGCTGAGCCTGGGGGTGCGGAGTCTGGAGGTGCTGAGCCTGGGGGTACTTTGTCTGAGGGTGCTGAGCCTGGGGGTGCTGGGCCTGGAGATGCTGAGCCTGGGGGTACTGCGTCTGGGGGTGCTGAGCCTGGGGGTGCTGGGCCTGGGGGTGCTGAGCCTGGGGGTGCTGAGACTGGGGGTGCTCCGCCTGGAGGTGCTTCGTCTCGCCGAGAGCCACTCTCCCCACAGGAGCTGCGTGAGTGGTTTGCCCGGCGCTGGAGGCGTGCTGCTGGTGCTGGAGGTTCTTCGGCTGCAGAGGGTGCTGCTGCCGAGCGTCCCGGAGGAGCTCGTACTGTGGGTGCTGTAGCTGCTGGGCCTGAGGGGTCTCCTGGAGCTGGTGCTGCTGAGGGTGTTGGCGCTGAGAGTACCGCTGGCGGTCCGACTGGCAGTGCTCCTGGTGGTGCTGCTGGAGGTTCTGGTGCTGCTGGAGGTGCTGCTGGAGCGGGTACTCCTTCTGGGGGTACTAGTGCTGTCCCTGCTGTTTCTGGCGTCGCCACGCGGCCCCGACCGTACTTCGTTCCGCTCCTGCAGCAGGTTCTTGGTCTTACACCTTCTCCCTGTCCTCCTCCTCCTCCCTTAGAGGGTCCACAGCCTATCTAGTCCCAGTCACAGCTACAGCCTGCCTCCCCTTTGCCTGCTCCTTCTCCCTACGCTGGTCCGACTGGAGGTCTTACTGAGCGTCGTGAGCCTGCGTCTCGTCCTGCGTCGCCTGTTCGTCCTGCACGCACTAGTGGTCGCGGTTCGCGTCAGCGTCCTCCTCCTGTCCCTGGCACGCACCGGATGTCTCTGCGTCCGTCCACTGCTCCTCTGCGTGCCCCTTTGCCTTCTCCTCCTGCTTCCTCTCTTCCTGCTCTTGCCGACCCGGAGTCGGACTCTCTTCATGCTGCCAGGCTACTGTCACGCGTCTCCTTGCTACTGCTGTCACTGACCCTTCTTTCGAGTCGTCTGCTGCGTCTGCCCTTGTCACTGAGCTCGTCGACTTTGCTGCGCGCTGTCGTCTAGACTACGCTGCGAGTCTTGTCGCTGAGTCTGAGTCGGCCTGTCCTCCGTCCGTCGGGGGTGAGTGTGCCCTTGGCACGGACGTCTTTGAGGACACGCAGGAGGAGTTCCACTGTCTGGCCGCTGCTTCACCTCATCTCGTGTCTGTACTGCTAGCCCCTGAGGGAGACCCGGATGCACTGGACATCCCGACTCCGCGCTCTTACGCGGAGGCGATAGAGGGTCCCTACTCCTCTCAGTGGGAGGCAGCTATGGATGCAGAGATGGCTTCCTAGAAGTCCACAGGCACCTACGTTGACGATGTTCCCCCTCCTGGGGCGAACATCGTCAGTGGCATGTGGATTTTCAGGGTGAAGCGGCCGCCGGGTTCTCCGCCTGTCTTCAAGGCGCGTTACGTGGCTCGTGGCTTCAGTCAGCGGCAGGGAGTTGACTACTTTCAGACCTTCTCCCCCACCCCGAAGATGACCACTCTTCGGGTACTGCTGCACGTTGCTGCTCACCGTGACTACGAGCTGCACTCTCTCGACTTCAGCACAGCTTTCTTGCAGGGCAGCCTGCACGAGGAGATCTGGCTGCGTCGCCCACCTCGCTTCACTGGGTCTTTCCCTCCTGGTACCCAGTGGAGTCTCCGGCGTCCAGTCTACGGTCTCCGCCAGGCGCCACGTGAGTGGCACGACACACTGAGGACTACGCTTGCGGCACTCGGGTTTGCTCCTTCTACTACCGACCCGTCGCTGTTTCTGCGCACCAACACCTCTCTGCCGCCGTTCTACATCCTCGTGTACGTCGACGACTTGGTCTTTGCCACTGCTGACACTGCTGGACTCGCCTACGTGAAGTCCGAGCTGCAGAAGAGACACACGTGCACTGACCTGGGTGAACTGCGCAGCTACCTTGGCTTGCAGATCACCCGGGACAGAGCACGCCGCACCATTACCCTGACTCACTCACACATGGTGCAGCAGGTCCTTCAGCGCTTCGGCTTCACGTACTCCTCGCCTCAGGCCACTCCTCTGCCTACTCGCCACTCGCTCTCAGCTCTGCCTTCGGATGAGTCCGTAGAGTCGAGTGGCCCGTATGCAGAGCTTGTTGGCTGCCTCATGTACCTGATGACCTGCATACGACCTGACCTTGCATACCCTCTTAGCATTCTCGCACGCTATGTTGCTCCTGGGAGACACCGACCAGAGCACATGGCTGCAGCGAAGAGGGTGTTGCGCTACCTGTGCAGTACGTCGGGCATGGGGCTAGTGCTTGGAGGGCGCAGTCCAGTGGTCCTCACTGGGCACGCGGACGCTTCTTGGGCTGACGACCAGGCTACGCAGCGGTCGTCACAGGGTTACACCTTCGGCCTTGGTTCCGGCTCTGTTTCGTGGCGGGCTACCCGCTCGTCTTCTGTTCTCGGCTCCAGTTGTGAGGCTGAGATCTACGACGGGGCTATGGCTGCACAAGAGTTACGCTGGCTCACCTACCTGCTGACCGACCTTGGAGAGCCGCCTCGTTCTCCTCCAGTCCTGTACGTAGACAACAAGGCCATGCTGGCCTTGTGTCGAGAGCAGAGACTGGAGCACAGGACAAAGCACATTGCTCTCCGCTACTTTCTTGCTCGTGAGCTACAGCAGCGTGGACAGTTGCGACTTGCGTACGTGGCCTCTGAGGCCAACACTGCTGATGTCTTCACCAAGGCACTTGCGCCTTGTGATCATCAGCGTTGCTGCACGCAGCTGGGTCTTGTGCCTGTCTTGCCTCACTTGCTCACTTCTTGACCTTCCGTGTACCTTCACCTATATATACTCTTGCTCTTGCTTGCTTGCGATTGTATATCTCTATATATGATCTTGCATGTGAACTGGCCTTGTGGCCTTTGAACTTGTGCTCGGAATGTGTGGTGACTTTGTGATCCACCCTGAGCTTTGCTTTGCTTTGCTTGACTGGTCTTGTGACCCCTTGTTCTCCCCCACTTTGCCTATGGGGGTGTGTCAGAACATTATAGCTTACTTATTTGTGTAGGCTATAGTGGGGTATCCCATAGAGGGTACAACCCAATTAGGGTTTCCTATTTGTACTCACTTCGTTCATAGTTCATTCATTCTCGTTCAGTATTTTCACAGGTGCCGCACCATTTAAGGGGCGCTGCTTTGCTTGCAACAGGCCGGGCCTCCGCAAGAGCGAATGCCCAGAGGAGCTGAGGCGCCGCGGAGCAGAGCAGGGGAGGGAGTCTCAGAGGCAGGGAAACGCCAGCAGTCAGTAGAAGTTGGGCCAACTACTGACGAGACTGCCTGCTCGCCCAACCACACCGACCCTCACCGAGTCACAGTACCGATTCACGCCATCGATCGGGCTCGGATGAATAAGGAGGGTACAGCGACGGATTGCCCAGTACTGATCTACGGGAAAATACAGGGAGCAGCAGTCAAGATTTTTATTGACGGAGGAGCAAGCCACAGTTTAGTTAATACCGCGACCGCAAGGAAACTGCAGTTACCACTTAACCGTTGCTTACCTGAAATAGACGCACGCTTAGTCGACGGCACGCCACTGGCCATACGAGAAAAGGTGGAGCGAGTAAAAGTCCGCTGCGGAGGGAACTTCGGATTTACACAGGAGATGCTCGCAACGACACTAGATGGGCACGACATTTTATTGGGACGTGATTGGCTGCGACAATATAACCCGCGAATTGACTGGACGACGGGTAGCTGCACCGTGCGAAGTAATGGTAACTGGGTCGAATTACCTCGCTGGAAGTCGCCCGAGTCTTCAACGGTCCACGTCAACGCCGTCACGATGAAACGGGTTGTCGCCACGGGAGCTGACGTGTACGCAGTAGATATCGCATTAGTAGGAGAAGAGGAGCAGCCGAGCGATTTTCAGAAACTGTTGGCAGCAGTACCGCCCGAACTTCAGGAAGTGTTGAAACGGTACTCGGGGGTTTTTCCAGACGACTTACCGCAAGGGCTGCCACCTCAGCGGGCACATGACCTTAGGATCGAGTTAGCACCAGGGGCACAGCCAACTGTACAGCGCCAGTTCAGACTGACACAGCCCGAGCTCGATGAACTAAGGAAGCAGTTAGATTATCTGTTAGAGAAGCAGTTTATCCGACCGAGCTCATCGCCGTTCGCCGCACCGATACTGTTCACACCGAAAAAAGACGGAGGTTTTCGCATGTGCATTGATTACCGAGCGCTCAACAGGGTAACAGTCAAATCGCGATACCCCATCCCTCGCGCCGACGAACTGATCGACCAACTGCGAACAGCACGGGTATTTTCGAAAATCGACTTACGGGGGGGTTACCATCAGATTCGGGTCGAACCATCGGGCTGCGCCAAGACAGCATTTAGAACTAGGTACGGGTCATTCGAGTACACTGTGATGCCTTTCGGGCTGACCAACGCACCCGCAACATTTCAGATGACCATGAACGAGGTATTTAGGCCACTTTTAGATAAATGCGTAATAGTTTACCTCGACGACATCCTCGTTTACAGTCGCGACCAGCAGCAGCACTTAGTCGATCTCGAAACAGTTTTTAAAATTTTAGCGGAACATCGTTTACTCACCAAGGGCTCCAAGTGCGAGTTTTTTCGGGACAGGCTAGAATTTTTAGGACACGTTATTTCGGAGGCTGGGGTTGAAATCGACCCAAAGAAGCTGGATACTGTCAAAGCGTGGCGTCCCCCGACGAACATCACGGAACTGCAGAATTTTTTAGGGTTCGTTAATTACGTCCGTCGGTTCGTCCCCAACATGGCGCGCTTAATAAACCGACCACATCTGGGTACCAGGGTACACACTGCTACGGGAATTACTGTTATAGGAGGCACACGATGGAGTTACCTTGGGACATTTTGGAGTAGAAAAAACACGGCAGCAGTTGCAGCGGTATTATTACTGGCCCGAAATGTTGACCGACGTGCAACGACATGTGGCGTCGCGTCCCACTTGCCAGATCATGAAGTCAACCAGGAAGCGGCCGGCGGGACAATTGCAGCCGATCCCACCCCCAGAGCGTGCTTGGCAGCAAGTGACGATGGACTTCGTCACGGGGTTACCGGCCGGGGCGAGTGGGAATGACGCGATCTTGGTCGTCGTCGATCGACTGACGAAAATGGCACACTTCGCAGCCTGCAAGAAATCAATCACAGCCGAGGAAACAGCCCGCCTCTTCATCACGACCGTCGTTCGACTGCACGGGATACCAGCATCGATCATCAGCGACAGAGACACGAAGTTTACCAGCAACTTCTGGCGGAATATGTGGCAGCAGTTCGGCACGCGACTGCAATTCAGTTCATCGTATCACCCCGAAACCGACGGACAGACGGAACGGACAAACCAAACCATGGAGCAGCTCATTAGGGCCACGTGCGACGACCCAAACACGTAGGAGCAGCAGTTGCCACTCATCGAATTCGCATACAACAACGCGCCATCCGCCACGACCCAGCAGTCACCGTTTTACCTGAATTATGGACAAGACCCCACGGTACCCATGACCCCAAATCCCGACAACCCCGTTCCACATGCACAACAATTCGCCGAGATTTTGCAAGCAGCACGCACCAGGGCAGCAGAAGCAATAAAAATATCGAACATCATCGCTAAACGCAACGCCGACCGCCACCGCAGACCTGTCACTTATCAGCCCGACGACCTCGTTTTACTCGACACTCAAAACCTCCGCCTGCCCGTCACTCCAAAACTCCGCCCCCGATCTTGCGGGCCATTCCGAATTAGCCACATGATTACACCCGTCACCGCACACCTCCTCCTCCCTGCTGACTAGTACGTCAGCCCCTCGTTCCACGTCAGCTTGCTTCGCCCTTACGTACCGTCCACCGGCCAACTCCCACGAAATCGACCATCCAGCATGACGCGACCACCATCCGAACCAATCATCACCCCCGTCAAGATCCTGAGTCACAGAATTCGCGACCCCCGCGGAGCTCGAAAGATCGAGTTCCTGATCCGCTGGAAAGACCAAACACCTACCGAGGACAACTGGGTTCCCCTGGACAGAATTGAAAACCACCCCGTCCTCACCGAGTATCTGCGCAGCCGAAACTTCAAAGACATCCACGCACTTTCGTAAGAGGGACCTCCTTAGGAGGGGGGGTAGTGTAAGGAAAATCCCTTTTCCTTACTTCGCATCCCTGCTCAACGCGTACATCACTGTAGCACCTCAGTCAGCACCGTTACCACTCGCGATCATCGCATCGACAATCATCCCGCCATTTTCGCACATCGCACCCCGACCTCACGGCTCGGCGGTAAACCGCGCTCCGGGCCTACGCTTCGACATTTTCCCAACCTCAGTCCCAGGCTCGTCGCGCGACAACCACAGTCCATTACCGTTACCACTGTAGTTTCGCTATATATTCTTCGCTCATGCCTTCGCTCATTTGTATTCTTGCTTCGATAGTGCAATTCTCGTTCGCTCACTCAATTGCACTCGTAACATGAATCAACTTGCACAGTGAGCAGAATATAGAATAACGAGAATGAGAATTACTGAATCACTGAATATATGAATCCAGAAACAATGAAGTAGCGAGGCCTAAATAGGGGAAAACCTAGCTAGGCGGGGGGTTCGGGATGGGATGGCTCGGTGATGGTTGCGATTGGAGCGGAGGCCGAATCAGAAGTGGCTCGGTGCGACGAAATAGGAAGGTCAGGTTAGTCGCGTGACCCTCGGGATGGCCTCGCTAACGAGTGCCTCAGTAAGGATTTGTAAATCCTTACATTGGGTACGCTAACTGTATGCTACAATGTAACGACCTTACTGTGTTCGTGCTATAATAAATGCACACCAAAATCGGACGGTCCAAGTTACAACCAGACGCCAAACGGACGTAATTACCAGCCCTAAAAATTTAAAAAGGTGCCACATTCCGTAATTTTTATCAGGGTAAATCACCCTGATACCCCGATAATCAGGGTGGTTTTTGGGGGTCATACTGATGACCCCAAGTATTTTTTTTAGGAGCTAGTTTTACCATGATGAACCAGGGTTTACATTTATGTCACACTGATGCATAAGGGTTCCTGGATTCCATAACGAGTTTTACCTTGAATCGAGTACCATACCGCCCCCCCCCCCCCCCCCCCCCCCCCCCCTCGCCCCCCATTACCCCCACCCCCCCTTTCCCGTAACCCTGGAATCCCGATTGCCAAGTGTCGAAGCCTGATTTTCGGCCTTGACAGCGCAAGTGCTGGCACACATTGGGCCACCATTGGCCAGGCTTACAGTTTCTTTGTATTGAGTGCAAGTATAAAAACTATGAGAAAACTAGAACGAGAATGAATGAACTATGAATGAAGTGAGTACAAATAGGAAACCCTAATTGGGTTGTACCCCCTATGGGATACCCCACTATAGCCTACACAACAGCATAAGCTATAATGTTCTGACACACCCCCATAGGCAAAGTGGGGGAGAACAAGGGGTCACAAGACCAGTCAAGCAAAGCAAAGCAAAGCAAAGCTAAGCTCAGGGTGGATCGCAAAGTCACCACACATTCTGAGCACAAGTTCAAGGCCACAAGGCCAGGAGTACATATATATATAAAGCTAGACAAGCAAGAGCAGGTATATATATATATGTAACGGTACAAGCAAGGTCAAGAGGTGAGCAAGTGAGGCAAGACAGAGACAAGGCCCAGCTGGGTGCAGAAGCGCTGATGATCACAAGAGGCAAGTGCCTTGGTGAAAACATCAGCAGTGTTGGCCTCAGAGGCCACGTATGCAAGCCGCAACTGACCACGCTGCTGTAGCTCACGAGCAAGGAAGTAGCGGAGAGCAATGTGCTTCGTTCTGTGCTCCAGTCGTTGCTCTCAACACAAGGCCAGCATGGCCTTGTTGTCTACGTACAGGACTGGAGGAGAACGAGGCGGCTCTCCAAGGTCGGTCAGCAGGTAGGTGAGCCAGCGAAGCTCCTGTGCAGCCATGGCCCCAGCGTAGATCTCAGCCTCACAACTGGAGCCGGGAACAGAAGACGAGCGAGTAGCCCGCCACGAGACAGAGCCAGAACCAAGGCTGAAGGTGTAACCCTGTGACGACCGCTGTGTAGCCTGGTCGTCAGCCCAGGAAGCGTCTGCGTGCCCAGTGAGGACCACTGGACTGCGCCGTCCAAGCACTAGCCCCATGCCCGACGTGCTGCACAAGTAGCGCAACACCCTCTTCGCTGCAGCCATGTGCTCTGGTCGGTGTCTCCCAGGAGCAACATAGCGTGCGAGAATGCTAAGAGGGTATGAAACGTCAGGTCGTGTGCAGGTCATCAGGTACATGAGGCAGCCAACAAGCTCTGGATATGGGCCACTCGACTCTACGGACTCATCCGAAGGCAGAGCTGAGAGTGAGTGGCGAGTAGGCAGAGGAGTGGCCTGAGGCGAGGAGTACGTGAAGCCGAAGCGCTGAAGGACCTGCTGCACCATGTGTGACTGAGTCAGGGTAATGGTGCGGCGTGCTCTGTCCCGGGTGATCTACAAGCCAAGGTAGCTGCGCAGTTCACCCAGGTCTGTGCACGTGTGTCTCTTCTGCAGCTCGGACTTCACGTAGGCGAGTCCAGCAGTGTCAGCAGTGGCAAAGACCAAGTCGTCGATGTACACGAGGATGTAGAAAGGCGGCAGAGAGGTGTCGGTACGCAGAAACAGCGACGGGTCGGCTGTAGAAGGAGCAAACCCTAGAGCCGCAAGAGTAGTCCTCAGTGTGTCGTGCCACTCACGGGGCGCCTGGCGGAGACCGTAGACTGGGCGCCGGAGACTCCACTGGGTACTAGGAGGGAACGACCCAGTGAAGCCAGGTGGGCGACGCAGCCAGATCTCCTCGTGCAGGCTGCCCTGCAAGAAAGCTGTGCTGAAGTCGAGGGAGTGGAGCTCGTAGTCATGGTGAGCGGCAACGTGCAGTAGCACCCGAAGAGTGGTCATCTTCGGGGTGGGAGAGAAGGTCAGAAAGTAGTCAACTCCCTGCCGCTGACTGAAGCCAGGAGCCACGTACCGTGCCTTGAAGACAGGCGGAGAACCCGGCGGCCGCTTCACCCTAAAAATCCACATGCCACTGATGATGTTCGCCCCAGGAGGGGGGACAGCGTCAACGTAGGTGCCTGTGGACTTCCAGGACGCCATCTCTGCATCCATAGCTGCCTGCCACTGAGAAGAGTAGGGACCCTCTATCGCCTCCGCGTAAGAGCGCGGAGTCGGGATGTCAAGTGCATCCGGGTCTCCCTCAGGGGTAAGCAGTACGGACACGAGATGAGGTGAAGCAGCGGCCAAGCACTGGAACTCCTCCTGCCTGTCCTTAATGACGTCCATGCCAAGGGCACACTCACCCCCGACGGACGGAGGACAGACAGACTCAGACTCAGGGACAAGACTAGCAGCGTAGTCTAGGCGACAGCGAGCGGCAAAGTCGACGAGCTCAGCAACTAGGGCAGACACAGCAGTGGACTCGAAAGAAGGGTTAGTGACGACAGTAGCAAGGAGACGCGTGACAGTAGGACTGACAGCACGAAGAGAGTCCGACTCCGGGTCGGCAAGAGTAGGAAGAGAGGACGCAGGAGGAGAAGGCAAAGAGGCATGCAGAGGAGCAGTGGACGGACGCAGAGACATCTGGTGCGTGCCAGGGACAGGAGGAGGACGCTGACGCGAACCGCGACCACTAGTGCGAGCAGCACGAACAGGCGACGCAGACGAGACGCAGGCTCACGACGCTTAGCAAGACCTCTAGTAGGACCAGTGTAGGGAGAGGGAGCAGGGAGAGGGGAGGCAGGCTGTAACTGTAGCTGTGACTGGACAGGCTGTGGACACTCGAAAGAAGGAGGAGGACCCGTAGAAGGTGGAAGACCAAGAACCTGCTGCAGGAGTGGAACGAAGTACGGTCGAGGCCGCGCGGGGACGCCAGACACAGCAGGGACAGCACCAGTACCCCCAGAAGGAGCACCCGCTCCAGCAGCACCTCGAGCAGCTCCAGAACCTCCAGCAGCACCAGTAGTACCCCCAGCAGGACCGCGGGCAGGAGGCTCAGCACCAACGCCCGCAGCAGCACCAGCTCAAGTCGAAACCGCAGGCCCAGCAGCTCCAGTACTCCCAGCACGAGCACCTCCGGGACCCGCGGCACAAGCACCCTCAGCATTCGAAGAACCTCCAGCTCAAGCAGCACGCCTCCACCGCCGTGCAAACCACTCACGCAGCTCCGGGGGAGAGAGTGGCTCCCGGTGAGACGAAGCCCCCGGAGGACCTCCAGGCGTAGCACCTCCAGGCTCAGCACGCGTAGTCGCAGCACCCCTAGGCTCAGCACCCCCAGGCTCAGTACCCCCAGCCACAGCACCCCCAGGCTCAGCACCCCCAGGCTCAGCACCCCCAGTCGCAGCACCCCCAGGCTCAGCACCCCCAGTCTCAGTACCCCCAAGCTCAGCACCCCCAGGCTCAGCACCCCCAGTCTCAGAACCCCCAAGCTCAGCACCCTCAGTAGCACCAGAGTCACCAGTATCCTCGACAGGCTCGACTGCGTCTACCTGGGACACACCTGAACGGGCAGGACCCTGAGGGGGGAGGGGGTCTACCAGGGGGGACCTGGGACAAGGAAGAGCGGGGGCGGGGGGAGAGACGGAGTGCGGTAGGGGAAGAAGCGGTAGTAGGGGACCGACTCGTCAAACGTGATGTCCTGGGAGGACAGCACACGGCGAGAGGTAGGGTGGTAGAACTGCCACCTAGGCGCGTCAGGGGGGAACCCCAGGAAGACGCAAGGAGCAGCACGAGGGGACAGCTTGTCCGCAGACATGTCGCGGACAAACGCTCGAGATCCCCAGACCCGGAACGTCGACGCATCGCCAACCTTCCCCGTCCACAGCAAGGCTGGGGAGGTCTCCGGCCAAGAGACCCTGGGGTGAAGATTGAACTGATGCGCCGCGTACCTGACCACAAATGGCCACAGAAAATGGGGGGCAGCTGCATGCATCATAGACGTACGAGCGACGTCCATGACCATGCCAATGCGGCGCTCAACAATCCCATTTTGCTGCGGTGAGTCCGGAAGCGTGAAGGTCTGACGATGCCTCGTGCTTGATAGTAGGCTCGCAGAAGGCCAGAGGAGAACTCTCCGCCTCTGTCCGAGTGCAGACGCAGAACAGGAAAGTCCGAGCCAAAGCTCTGCCTGAGCTGGAGACGAGCTGCGCGGATCCAGTCGATCAGCACCTCAGTGACATCACCCTTGCTGTGCAAGGGGAAGACTGTGGTGTAACGAGAGTAGTCGTCAACAACGAGCAGGAAGTAGCGCTCGTGACCCTGTCCACGGATGCGGGCTGGGCCCCACACTTCCATGTGAAGCGTCTGCAACAGGGCCTCTCTCGGAGGAAACTGGGAGGAGTGAGGGGCAGCACGCTGGCGCCCCTCTACGCAGGGGACACAGGTAGGGCCAGGGCCCTGAGTAAGGGGAGGGAGGGACCGGGGCAGACCAGACACAAGAAGACGGGAGGCCATGCCTCTGAGCCGAAGCAGAGAGGGGTGACCAAGGCGGTGGTGCCAGAGGAGAGTCTCGTGAGACAGGAGACGACACGAACAGGGGGCAGACTCAGGACCAGACCTGGACGCTGCAGCAAACACCTGACCCGACGCAGCTACCCTACTAGACTCGGCAACGGGAGGAGACGCAGTGGTCAGTGTGTACAGGCTCGACCTCGGCTGACGGGTAAACGTAGCCAGGTGTCCGCCTGCGCTAGCGTCGGTGTAGTGCGTCACCCGCTGGCGCGCAGGAGTGAACTGGTGGATTCCCGCATCTTGTAGGTCAGCACCACTCACCAAGTTCTTAGAGAACGAAGGGAGGTAGAGACCAGACAGGGTGCCAGAGAGAGCCGCTGGACACGGGAGGACTGTAGAGAAGCGAGACAGGACAGGACCCCTAGAGGGGTCAGCCACAGACACCGCAACCGGCCGACTAAGCGGCGTGAGTGTGGTGCGGTCCCGAAAGAAGGAGCAAGAAGCCCTAGAGTCAAGGGTGAAGGTGAGGGAGGCCGAAGCCGATGTAGTACCTGAGAGCGCAGACTCACCAGTACCTGAGGGTGCAGACGCACTGGCACCTAGAGCAGCAGCCTCACCGGCACCTAGAGCAGCAGTACCAATGCCCGGGTCGGGCAGGAAACACCGGTAACAGTCACCCTCATCACTAATAGTCACAGCATACATGGCACCAAGGATAGCATCAAAGTCAAGATCAAGGATGTCAAGTGCATCAGGGTGTTCCTCAGGGGTAAGCAGTACGGACACAAGATGAGGTGAAGCAGCAGCCAGACACTGGAACTCCTCCTGCCTGTCCTCAAGGATGTCCGTGCCAAGGGCACACTCACCCCCGACGGACGGAGGACAGACAGACTCAGACTCAGCGACAAGACTAGCAGCGTAGTCTAGGCGACAGCGAGCAGCAAAGTCGACGAGCTCACGACTAGGGCAGACGCAGCAGTGGACTCAAAGGAAGGGTCAGTGACGACAGTAGCAAGGAGACGCGTGACAGTGGGACTGGCAGCACGAAGAGAGTCCGACTCCGTGTCACGAAGCACATGAAGAGAGGACTCAGGAGGAGAAGGCAAAGGGGCACGCAGAGGAGCAGTGGATGGATGCAGAGACATCCGGTGCGTGCGAGGGACAGGAGGAGGACGCTGACGCGAACCACGACCACTAGTGCGAACAGCACGGACAGGCGACGCAGGGCCAGACGCAGGCTCACGACGCTCAGCAAGACCTCCAGTAGGACCAGTGTAGGGAGAAGGAGCAGGCAGTGAGGAGGCCGGCTGTAACTGTAACTGTGACAGGACAGGCTGTGGACACTTTAAGGGAGGAGGAGGACCAGTAGAAGGCGGAAGACCAAGAACCTGCTGAAGGAGTGGAACGAAGTACGGCCGAGGCCGCGCGGCGACTCCAGACACAGGAGGGACATTACCAGTACCCCCAGCGGCAGCACCTCCAGCTCCAGCACCCCCAGCAGCTCCAGGACCTCCAGCAGCAGCCTCAGCGCCAACACCCTCAGCAGCTCTAGCTCCAGTCGTACTCGCAGGCCCAGCAGCTCCACTACTCCCAGTACGAGCACCTCCGGGACCCGCGACAGCAGCACCCTCAGTAGCCGAAGAACCTCCAGCTCCAGCAGCACGCCTCCAGCACCGGGCAAACCACTCGCGCAGCTCCTGTGAAGAGAGTGGCTCCCGCCGAGATGAAGCACCCGGAGAACCTCCAAGCACAGTACCGCCAGACGCGACACAAGCAGGCCCAGCTCCCTCAGGCTCCGCACCCCCAGGCTCCGCACCCCCAGGCTCAGCACCCCCAGTCGCAGCACCCCCACGCTCAGCACCCCCAGGCGTAGCACCCCCAGGCTCAGCACCCCCAGGCGTAGCACCCCCAGGCTCAGCACCCCTAGTCGCAGCACCCCTAGGCTCAGCACCCCCAGGCTCAGCACCCCAAGTAGCAGCACCCTCAGGCTCAGCACCCCCAGGCGCAGTACCCACACGCCCAGAACCCCCAAAGTCAGCACCCCCAGGCTCAGCACCCTCAGCAGCACCAGAGTCACCAGCAACCTCAACAGGCTCGACTGCGTCTACCTGGGACACACCTGAACGGGCAGGACCCTGACGGGGGAGGGGGTCTACCGGGGAGGGACCTAGCACAAGGAAGAGCGGAGGCGGGGGAAGGGACGGAGTGCGGTAGGGGAAGAGGCGGTAGTAGGGGACCGACTCGTCAAACGTGACGTCCTGGAAGGACAGAACACGGCGAGAGGTGGGGTGGTAGAAGTGCCACCCTGGCGCGTCAGGGGGGAAACCCAGGAAGACGCAAGGAGCAGCACGAGGGGACAGCTTGTCCGCAGACAAGTCGCGGACAAACGCCCGAGATCCCCAGACACGGAACGCAGACGCATCGCCAACCTTCCCCGTCCACAGCAAGGCTGGGGAGGTCTCGGGCATGGAGACCCTGGGCTGAAGGTTGATCTGATGCGCCGCGTACCGAACCGCAAACGGCCACAGAAAATGGGGGGCAGCCGCATGCATCATGGACGTACGAGAGACATCCATGACCATGCCAATGCGGCGCTCAACAATCCCATTTTGCTGTGGAGAGTTCGGAAGCGAAAAGGTCTGGCGGATGCCTCGTGCACGACAATAGGCTCGCAGAAGGCCAGAGCAGAACTCTCCGTCTCTGTCAGAGTGCAGACGCAGAACAGGAAAGTCCGAGCCGAAGCTCTGCCTGAGCTAGAGACGAGCTGCGCGGATCCTTGCTGCGCAAGGGGAAGACTGTGGTGTAACGCGAGTAGTCGTCAACCACCAGCAGGAAGTAGCGCTCATGACCCTGTCCACGGACGCGGGCTGGGCCCCACACGTCCATGTAAAGCGTCTGCAGCGGGGCCTCTGTCGGAGGGAACTCGGAGGAGTGAGGGGCAGCACGCTGCCGCCCCTCGACGCAGGGGACGCAGTCAGGGGCAGGCCCCGGGGGAAGGGGAGGGAGGGACCGGGGAAGACCAGAGACAAGGACACGGGATGCCATGCCTCGAAGACGAGGTAGGGAGGGGTGACCAAGGCGGTGGTGCCAAAGGAGAGTCTCGTGAGACAGGAGACGACACGAGCAGGGGGCAGACTCAGGACCAGACCTGGATGCTGCAGCAAACACCTGACCCGACGCAGCTACCCGACCAGACGCAGTGACTGGAGGAGACTCAATGGTCAGTGTGTACAGGCTCAACCCCGGCCGACGTGTAAAAGTGGCCAAGTGTCGGCCCGTCCGAGCCTCAGTGCAGTGTGTCACCCGCTGGCTCGGAGGAGTGAACTGGTGAACTCCCCCATCCTGTAGGTCAGCGCCACTCACCAAGTTCGTAGAGAACGAGGGGAGGAAAAGACCAGACAGGGTGCCAGAGGGAGCCGCCGGACACGGGAGGACAGTGGAGAAGTGAGCAAGGACAGGTTCCCCAGAGGGGTGTGCCAGAGAGACTGCAACTGGCCGACCAAGCAGCGTGAGTGTGGTGCGGTCTCGAAAGAAGGAGCGAGAAGCCCTCGAGTCAAGGGTGAAGGTGAGAGAGGCCGAAGCCGACGCAGTACCTGAGAGAGCAGACTCACCAGCACCTGAGGAAGCAAACACACTAGCACCTAGAGCAGTAGCCTCGCTAGCACCAAGAGCAGCAGCCTCACCAGTACCTAGAGCAGCAGTCTCAATGCCCGGGTCGGGCAGAAAACACTGGTAACAGTCACCCTCATCACTAATAGTCACAACATGCATGGCAGCAAGAATATCATCAAAGTCAAGGTCAAAGATAGCTACTCCCGCCCTAGACAGCTCGCCCTAGCGAGGGATCTCAGTGGCCTTAGGGAACTTGTGATGCCAAGCGTCTGTCAGGCGGCCAAAGCAGCGCTGGGTGGGGTGGGCACCCCCGCACTGCTCACCTGCACGGTCGCCGGTGCGCAGGACGTAGGTGCACGGACCAGTACCCCCACCCCGCTGGCGTGAACCGTACCACTCACTGAGCTGCTGAGGGGGGGGGATGTGACGAGTGCGCTGTTGGAGCTGCTGCTGGCGCTGACCACCACTGGAGCCGACCCTCTGCGCAGCGCCACCCCGACCAGCTCCACCTCCTCCGCCTCCGCCTCCTCCCCCGCCTCAGCCTTCCTACAGGGTAGCCTGCATGAGGAGATCTGGCTGCGCTGCCCACCTGGCTTCACTGGGTCGTTACCTCCTGGTACCCAGTGGAGCCTCCGGCGGCCAGTCTACGGTATCCGCCAGGCGCCCCGTGAGTGGCACGACACACTAAGGACTACGCTTGCGGCTCTTGGCTTTGCTCCTTCCACTGCTGACGCGTCGCTGTTTCTACGCATCGACACTACTCTGCCGCCGTTCTACATCCTCGTGTACGTCGACGGCTTGGTCTTTACTACTGCCGAGACTACTGGACTAGCCCACATGAAGTTAGAGCTGCAGAAGAGACACACGTGCACAGACCTGGGTGAGTTGCATAGCTATCTTTGCTTGCAGTGTGAGAGATATAGTCTAGGCTGTAGTAGGGCACTCCTTATGGGGTACATCCCTTATAGGTTTTGCCTATACAAACCTTGTAGAGCGCCTGCAGCCCCGTCGAGCGCCTGCAGCCACACGTTGAGCGCCTGCCCACCGCCGCCGGTGGCATCTGCCCTACGCGCCTCTGGTGAGCACCTGCCCTATCCGCACCTCCTTACCAGCGTGCTGCCGCATGTACCGTGCCTGCGTGCCAACCGAGCTGCGCCGCCCAGCCGAGCTGCGCCGCCCAGCCGAGCCGCGCCGCTCGGCCAAGCCGCGCCACCCTGCCGTACTGAGCTGCGCTGCTCTGCCCTGCTGCTACTGCTGTTCCTGCTGTCACGGCTACTACTACTGCACTGCCACTCCTGCTGCTACTGGCGGTGGCCAGATGCAGCTCCAGTGACGTCCGCGTGAGTCCCCCACGCCCCAGCAGCTTCGTGAGTGGTTCGCTAGTTGGGGTTATAGGGGTGACCGTAGTGGGAGTCGCCCTAGAGCGGGTCGTTCGGGAGCTTTTGGTAGTGGCCAGCTGTAGCTGCAGCCACGTCCGCGCGAGACTCTTCCGCCCCAACAGCTTTGTGAGTGGTACGCTAGTTAGGGTTGTAGGGGTGGCCGTGGTGGGAGTCGCTCTAGAGCGGGTCGTTTGGGAACTTCTTGTAGTGGCCAGGTGCAGCTGCAGCGGCGTCCGTGCGAGATCCTTTCGCCCCAGCAGCTTCGTGAGTGGTACGCTCAGATTAGAGGGTCACGGAGTACTACTCGTTGCCCGTACGTAATTCGGGCTGGTAAGCCTTGCGGGACGATTGGTCACACAGAGTCCCGCTACTTCTCCTCTCGGAGCAACGCCTAGCGTACAGAGTTTGGCGACGACGCTAAGCTCCCCTCCTGGCTGGAGCTGCTTAGGCAGAGGGTAGATATCTTTGCTCTTTACTATGATGCTATCCTCACTACCATATATGCATTGCCTACTAGTGCTGAGGGTGCCTGTTACTTGTGTGTGCCGCCTGACCTAGCTATAGAGTCTGCTGCTCTAGGTGCTGGTGAGGCTGCTGCTATAGGTACTGGTGCCTCTCCTGCTCCAGGTGCCGGTGAAGCTGCTGCTCTAGGCGCTAGTGAGTCCACTGCTCTAAGTGCTGGTGAGTCTGCCCTCTCTGGTGCTGCGCCTGCTGCGGCCTTGCACACCTTCATGCTTGACTTAGGAGCTTCCCGCTCCTTCTTTCGCGACTGCACCACACTCACGCCGCTTAGTTTCCCAGTTGCAGTCTCCCTGGCTGACGCCTCTGGGGGTCCAGTCCTTGTGCACTCCTCTACGGTTCTGCCATGTCCGGCGGTCCTGTCTGGCTCACTATCTGGTCTTCACCTCCCCTCTTTCTCTACGAACTTGGAGAGTGGGGCTGACCTTCAGGACGTGTGGGTTGACCAGTTCACTCCTGGAGGTCAGCGGGTGACCCACTGTACGTGCACACGGACGGGCCGACACGTGGCCACATTCATCCGGCGGCCTGGATCGAGCCTGTACATACTGACTGCTGCGTCTCCTCCGGTTGCTGAGTCTGGTCAGGTCACTGCGTCGAGTCAGGTGTTTGCTGCAGTGTCTCGGTCTGGTCCTGAGTCTGCCCTCTGCTCGTGTCGCCTCCTTTTCTCACCAGACTCTCCACAGGCACCACCGCCTTGGTCACCCCTCCCCGCCCCGTCTCCGAGGCATGACCTCCCGTGTGCTTGTCACTGGTCTTCCCTGGTCTCTCCCTCCCCTTCCCCCGGGGCCTGCCCCTACCTGCTTTCCTTGCATCGAGGGGCGGCAACGCGCTGCTCCTCACTCCTCCGAGTTCCCTCCCACGGAGGCTCCCCTACAGATTCTTCACATGGATGTGTGGGGCCCAGCCCGCATCCGTGGATAGGGTCACGAGCGTTGCTTTCTGCTGGTCGTTGACGACTACTCGCGTTACACCAAAGTCTTCCCCTTGCGCCGCAAGGGCAAGGTTGGTGAGGTGCTGATCAACTGGATCCGCGCAGCCCGTCGCCAGCTCAGCGAGAGTTTCGGCTCGGACCTTCCTGTTCTACGTCTGCACTCCGACAGAGGTGGAGAGTTTTCCTCCGACCTTGTGAGGGCCTTCTGTCGTGCGCAGGGCATCCGCCAGACGTTCACGAGCAAAATGGGATTGCTGAGCGCCGCATTGGCATGGTCATGGACATCGCTCGTACGTCCATGATCCATGCGGCTGCTCCCCATCTTATGTGGCCGTTCGCGGTTCAGTACGCTGCGCATCAGCTCAACCTCCAGCCCCGGGTCTCCATGCCGGAGACCACACCTGCTTTGCGTTGGACGGGGAAGGTTGGCGATGCGTCTTGTTGTGTGATGCAACCATATGCATTCACATCTGTCTGCCTCCCATCATGTGTTTGTGCGTTGCATGCGTGGTGTGAGCGTGTGCAAGAATTTGTGTTTGATGTGGTTTGGTTTTTCAGAGTGAGTGTATGTTATTTGGCTTGAGCAGATATCTGAAGTGATTCCTCTACTCAAGAGCTTTCCGACGAGCCAAGAATCGTCGCGATCGAAGCACAACCAAGAAAGTTACGAATATTGGAGTTTGTATGCTTATATATTTTGGTTGCAGCTACTTTGGGAAGTTGTGGCATTGACTCAATATGGGGTACAGACTTGTGGGGGTTGGAAATTCGAACCCATCACTGTAGATGCTGCCAAGAGGTTGGGTGAAGCCAAACCAGGTTGGTAAGTGTGGCCAAGTTGTGGTGAGGTGGATGGCATGGGTTGGAAAGTGACTAAGGTCAAAGTTTGTTGCCTATGGGGAAGGGAATTGTGTGGCATGGGGTTTCCTTGGTTGGTGACTCTCTCTTGGGACCTTCCCTCTCGTCATACCCGCAGGTTATGGGAGCTAATGGGGGGCTTGTGGGGCTGGGAAATGTGCTGTTGGTTGAAGGTTTATCCGCTAACCTCCTCTCTGTGCGCCGGCTGCAGAAAAGCAAGGCCAAAGTTACGTTCGGCCCAACCAGCTGCCGTGCAAAGCTTGGGAAGTTGCTGTTGTGGGATTTGGAGGAGAAGAGCAGCTGCATCAAGGACCTGTGGCAGCTGCCCATCATCCCTTGGAATGGGAAACCTCCAGCAACAGCAAAGGCAGCGGCAGAGGCTAAGGCAACTGCGGGAGGAGAGGAGATTGCACCAAATGCTGGGGCCCTGGATACAGTCAAGAAGGTGCAGCAGCCACAGCAATCACATGGTGAGGTGCTTGCTGGTGTGGATGCACCGGCTGCATGGGCAAAGGCTTCGTCTGGGAGTGGTGAGGCCGATTGGGAGACGTGGCATGAGAGGCTGTGCCACATCAACATTCCTATGCTGCAGAAGTTGGTGAAGGATGGGAGCTTGAAGGGATTGGAGGTGAAGGGGGCAGCGAAGGAGATTGGGAGCTGCCCTACATGCCTTGAGACAAAGTTCACCAAGTTCCCTTTCAGCAGCAGCACGGGACCAGCCAAGGTTCCACTCGCGCTTGTGCACATGGATGTGGTGGGCCCCACAAGGGCCCCTTCTCTCTCGGGCAGCCGCTACTTCTTGACGATCGTGGATGACCACACGCGTGCGGTGTGGGTGTACCCTCTCAAGACTAAGGGGGAGGTGGCAGCGGCTGTTCTTAAGGAGTGGATGCCGAGAGCAGAAAGGGAAAGCGGACACAAGGTGAAGGTGATCCGCACTGACAACGGAGGAGAGTTCATCAGCGCTGATTTTGAGAAGGAGCTGAAGCGGAAGGGGATCCAGCATCAGCTCACAGTGCCTTACAACCCTCAGCAGAACGGCGTGGCTGAGCGGTTCAACCGGACCCTGCAGGAAGGTGCTCGCACTCTCCTTGGGCGTGCAGGGCTGCCGGATCCGTTTTGGGTGACAGCACTGCGGCAGGTCGCTGTTGTGGAGAACCGGGTGCTGGCGACAGTGGGGGACAAGCAATGGGTCCCCTACACCAAGTGGTATGGGAGTGCACCAGCAGTCAACATGCTGAGAGCCTACGGCTGCATGGTGGTTTTTCATGTACCTAAGGAGAAGAGGGGAAAACTAGAAGCCTCTGGGAGATGGGGTGTGCACTTGGGGCTTGCTAAGGATCACAAGGGATGGCTGATTTGGGACTTGACCAGCCAGCAGCTGACTGTGTCGAGGGATGTGAAGTTCCTTGAGTCCTTGTACTACAAGGAGTGGAAGCAGCAGCAGCAGAAGCTTCCCACTACACCGCTGATCATTGAGGCTGATGAGGTGCAGCGGCCTTTGAGGCAAGTGCAGGTCACTGTCTCAGAGGAGGAGATTTCTGGGGTGACTGAGGATGGGGGAGAACCTGAGGTGGAGGAGCAGCAGCAGCAGCAGCCGCAGCAGCAGCAGCAAGATGCTCCACAAGGTGCCGCACGTCCGGCTGACCGTCCTAGGAGGGATGTGCGCCCTCCTAACCGGCTGACCTATGCGAGCCGTGGCACGCCAAGTGTGGTACCGGCTGGAAGTGTGGCTGAACAGATGGATGAGGATGAGATAGCGTATTGCTATGGAGCTGCAATGAGATGGTTTGGTGGATAGTGTTTTGAAACAGACGCTGCAGAGGGTGCTACAGATTTGAGCAAAGAGGAGATGTTGGAAGTGGGATGTTGGAAGGGGATGATTGTCCATTGGGATGAGTGTTGGAAGTGAATGAAGCTTGCGGGAATGAGTGTGCATTGAGGGTGCATGCTTGAGTTATGGCATGTGGGATGATGGCTGGCAGCCAGAGGGGGAGTTTGTTGTGTGATGCAACCATATGCATTCACATCTGTCTGCCTCCCATCATGTGTTTGTGCGTTGCATGCGTGGTGTGAGCGTGTGCAAGAATTTGTGTTTGATGTGGTTTGGTTTTTCAGAGTGAGTGTATGTTATTTGGCTTGAGCAGATATCTGAAGTGATTCCTCTACTCAAGAGCTTTCCGACGAGCCAAGAATCGTCGCGATCGAAGCACAACCAAGAAAGTTACGAACATTGGAGTTTGTATGCTTATATATTTTGGTTGCAGCTACTTTGGGAAGTTGTGGCATTGACTCAATATGGGGTACAGACTTGTGGGGGTTGGAAATTCGAACCCATCACTGTAGATGCTGCCAAGAGGTTGGGTGAAGCCAAACCAGGTTGGTAAGTGTGGCCAAGTTGTGGTGAGGTGGATGGCATGGGTTGGAAAGTGACTAAGGTCAAAGTTTGTTGCCTATGGGGAAGGGAATTGTGTGGCATGGGGTTTCCTTGGTTGGGGACTGTCTCTTGGGACCTTCCTTCTCGTCCTCCTCTTCCCCTCCTACCAGGTTTAGTGCTACTCTAATGTTCTTTTGTGGGACTTGTGAGTTAATTGTGATTGAGTTAAATTTCTGTGGCAGCATACCCCCTAGTGCGCCGAAAAGCATAACTCGAGATATGCTTCATATTTTGTTACGATTCAAATTGGGAAATGTAGCCACGGTCTAGGGCTACAACATAGTCGAATTTCGTGAGATTCTAACGATGCACGTCTCGTCGACAACGTTTCTTGTGAAGTCGATGTTTCTGTCCAGAAATTGAGACCAACGATTTTGAGAAACTTGGGCACCTAATCTTCATAGACTCTGTCCTTAGTCTCTAACACGTCTGCGTTCCGTGTCTGGGGATCTCGAGCTTTTGTCGACGATTTGACTGCGGACAAGCTGTCCTCCCGTGCTGTTCCCTGCGTCTGCCTTGGCTTCCCTCCTGACGCACCTGGTTGGCAGTTTTACCACCCCACCTCGCGCCGTGTTCTTCTCCTCTTAGGACGTCACGTTTGACGAGTCGGTTCCTTACAATCGTCTCTTCCCCTACTACACTGCCCCCCTCCCCTCCCCCCACCGCTCTTCCTCGCGACACGTCCTCCTCCGGTAGACCCCCTCCCCCCTCAGGGTCCTGCCCCCTCAGGTGTGTCCCAGGTGGACGCAGTCGAGCCTGTCGAGGTAGCTGTTGACTCTGGTGCTGCTAGGGGTGCAGAGGCTGCGGGTGCCGGGTCTGGGGGTGCTAAGTCTGAGCGTGTGGAGCCTTGGGGTGCTTAGTCTGGGGGTGCTGAGCCTGGGGGTGCTGAGCCTGGGGGTGCTGGGCCGGGGGTTTCTGAGTCTGGGGGTGCGGAGCCCGAGGGTGCTGATCCTGCGCGTGTGGAGTCTGGAGGTGCTGAGCCTGGAGGTCCTTCGGGCACTTCGTCCCGACGGGACCCACTCTCTCCACAGCAGCTGCGCGAGTGGTTTGCTGGGCGCTGGAGCCGTACTGCTGGAGCTGGTGGTGCTACGGGCGCTGGAGGACCTACTGCTGCTGGAGCTGCTGGGGGTTTTGGAGCCACTGGTCCTAGAGGTGCTCGTGCTGGAGGTACTAGAACTGCTGGGCCTGGTGGTACTGCTGGAGGTTCTGGAGCTGGTAGTGCTGTTGGAGCAAGTGCTGCTGGAGGTACTGGAGCTGGTGCTACTGGAGCTGCCGGGGCTTCTGGTGGTCCTGTTGGAGGTCGAGCTGCTGGAGGTGATGGAGCTGGAGGTGGTGCTGGAGTCGGTGCTCCTGTTGGTGCTGGTGTTGGCGCTACTGGAGCTGCTGGAGGTGCTGTTGGAGCTGGAGGTGCTGCTGGAGTTGGAGCTGACGCTGGGGGTGCTGGTGCTGTCCCTGCTGGTTCTGGAGGCGCTGCGCGGCCGCGGCCGTACTTCGTTCCGCTCCTTCAGCAGGTTCTTGGTCTCTCGCCTTTTGCTGGTCCTGCTCCTTCGTTAGAGTGTCCCTCGCCTGTCTAGTCTTAGTCACAGTTTCAGCCCGCCTCCTCACTGCCTGCTCCTTCTCCTTACACTGGTCCGACCGGAGGTCGTACGGAGCGTCGTGAGCCTGAGTCTCGTCCTGCGTCGCCTGTTCGTGCTGCTCGCACTAGTCATTGTGGTTCCCGTCAGCGTCCTCCTCTTGTCCCTGGCACGCACCAGATGGCTCTGCATCCTTCCAGTGCTTCGCAGCGTGTCCCTCTGCCATCTCCTCGTGTGTCCTCTCTTCCTGCCCATGCTGACCCGGAGTCTGACTCCCTTCTTGCTGCTAGTCCTACTGTCACGCGTCTCCTGGCCATTGTTGTCACTCACCCTTCCTTTGAGTCCACTGCTGCGTCTGCCTTAGTTGCTGAGCTTGTCGACTTTGCTGCTCGCTGTCGTATAGACTACGCCGCTAGTCTTGTTGCTGAGTCAGATTCTATCTGTCCTCTGTCCGTCGGGGGTGAGTGTGCTTTTAGCACGGACGTCCTTGAGGAGAGCCTTCCTACAAGGCAGCCAACACGAGGAGATCTGGTTGCGCCACCCATCTGGCTTCATTGGGTTGTTTCCTACTGGTACCCAGTGGAGCCTCCGGCGGATAGTCTATGGTCTCCGCCAGGCGCCCCATGACTGGCACGACACACTGAGGACTACGCTTGCGGCTCTTGGCTTTGCTCCTTCCACTACTAACCCGTGGCTGTTTCTCCGCACCGACACTACGCTGCCACCATTCTACATCCTCATGTACGTCGACGAGTTGGTCTTTGCTACTGCTGACTCTGCTGGACTGGCCCACGTGAAGTCGGAGCTGCAGAAGAGACACACGTGCACAGACTTGGGTGAACTACGCAGCTATCTTGGCTTACAGATCACCCGGGATAGAGCACGCCGCACCATTACCTTGACTCAGTCACACATGGTGCAGCAGGTCCTTCCGCGCTTCGACTTCACGTACTCCTCGCCACAGGCCACTCCTCTGTCTACTCGCCACTCGCTCTCAGCTCTGCCTTTGGATGAGTCCGTAGAGCCGAGTGGCCCGTACCCAGAGCTTGTGGGCTGCCTCATGTACCTGATGACCTGCACTCGACCTGACCTGGCATACCCTCTTAGCATCCTTGCACGCTATGTTGCTCCTGGGAGACACCGACCAGAGCACATGGATGCAGCTAAGAGGGTTTTGTGCTACCTGTGCAGTACGTCGGGCATGGGGCTCGTGCTTGGAGGACGGGCTCGAGTGGTCCTCCTTGGTCACGCAGACGCTTCTTGGGTTGACGACTTGGCTACGCAGCGGTCGTCACAGGGTTACACCTTCAGCCTTGGCTACGGCTCTGTTTCATGGCGGTCTAGCCGCTCGTCTTCTGTTCTTAGCTCCAGTTGTGAGGCTGAGATCTACGTAGGGGCCATGGCTGCACAGGAGTTTACTTGCTGACCAACTTTGGAGAGCCGCCTCGTTCTCCTCCTGTTTTGTATGTCAACAATAAGGCCATGATTGCCTTGTGTCAGGAGCATAGACTGGAGCACAGAACGAAGCACATCGCTCTACGCTACTTCCTTGCTCGAGAGTTGCAGAAGGCGTGGTCAGCTTCGTCTTGCTTACGTGGCCACTCGGGCTAACACTGCTGATATCTTTACCAAGGCACTTCAGCCTTGTGATCATCAGCGTTTCTGTACTCTGTTAGGTCTTGTGCCTACCTGGCCTCACATGCTCACCTTGTGACTTTGCTTGTACTGTGATCTATATATACCTGCACCTGCATGCTTACCCGTTGAGATCACTGTACTACTTGTTCACCTTGATATATAACTCTTCATGTGAACTGGCCTTGTGGCCTTTTGCTTGTGCTCAGAATGCGTGGTGATGTCGTGATCCACCCTGAGCTTGACCTTGCCTTGTTCTCTTGCTTGTTCCCCACTTTGCCTATGGGGGTGTGTCAGAACTATACTCTAGGCTGTAGTGGGGCACTCCTTATGGGGTACAGCCCTATTAGGTTTTGCCTATACAAACCTTGTACTGTTCTCATTCTAGTCATCCTCGTTCCTTACTTTGTGACAAGTGTAATAAATCCACTCGAGTGCTGGTCCTCGCAACAGTGTTGCTGCGAGCCGAATTCGTGTTGCGTCGTGTCTCGGGGTCGAAAAGCCAATGGCCTTGAAGTAAATTTCGAGGGTCGCCACGAATCGTCGAACGTCAGATCTTTTCGCACTGGGATCGAACGCTTGAGGGAGCCTCGGGTGAGCTGCTTCGAGGTCCGGCGAAGGTGGTGCCATCGGTCCGAGAAATGTCGGTGTCGCTGGCGCTGCTGCTGCTGTCGCTGCTACGTCCGCTACTGCATTGACTGCTGCGGTGGCGGCTGCGGATTGGTTTGTCAGAAGGGCCTCGAGTCACCGAATCGCCGCCTATGTCTGTTCCATGTCGGTGCGAAGGCTGGCGATGTCGCTCGTCATCGCGTAGTTGTTGCCTTGACCCTCCATGCCTGACGTTGGGCGTTCGAAAACTGAAATCGAGGGGGAGTGAAAAACACGGAACCGGTTTTACGTACCCGAAGTCGGTGTTTAACAGTCGTCGCCCCCGCGGTTTTTGAAGACTCAGTTTTAGCGGTCGAAAAAACTCCGCGGGTAAACGGCTCTGATTACCAAGTGTGAGGATCTAGGATCGAGCTCAGAAAAGAGAGTTTGAATTGAATGAATCACATGGGTACAACACGAGGCTATATATAGGCTCGACACAAGGCCCAGTAACCCGGTGTTATGCGAAGGTTCTGAGGGTCGCGAAGCGTCCCGAACAGACCCTTCCCGAGTTCGGTAAGGCAATTCGGTGGCAACCGAAAAGCCCAGAATTCGGTGCACGCAACCTAGCTCGGTGCTATAATTATGATAAAATATAGAAGAGCACCTAGCCTAGGAAATCAAGCATTTCATGCATGCATAAAATAATCCTATGCTAGAAATAGCATAATAAAGTAAAGGCAATCAAGCATAGCTAGCATAAGCCGTCGTACTCTCACACCTGGTATTAGAGCTATTTTCCTAGTTCACCCCGCTTTTTGAGGGTAGTTTGGTGGCACGGGTGTGGCTGGTACAGTTGATTGCAAAAAGGTTACCTGCAAGGTCTGTTAATTTTAAATTGCCCCGACTCCAAAGAATTCTGCTTTCCACTCGCCTAGAGGCCACGGATACCCCTCTGCCCACCAGACGAAGCGTGCGACTTATGGACCAGGAGAAGTTGAACGAAATGTTGGCGCAAATGGCAGCACTACAGACAACAGTGCAGAATCTCTCAGCAGAGGTGACAATGCTGTTATAATCTAGAGACACGAATGATTGCATTCAGAAGCATGAGGAGTACAAGTAGGAAACCCTAAAGTATTGTACCCCATATGAGCTACTCCACTACAGCCTACACATACTATAGCATATAAGTTTGACACACCCCCATAGGCAAAGTGGGGGAGAACAAGAGGTCACAAGACTAGTCAAGAGAAGCAAAGCAAGCTCAGGGTGGATCAGGACGTCACCACACATTCCGAGCACAAGCAAGCGACCACAAGGCCAGTTCACATGCAAGATTATAGATCAAGGAGAACAAACAAGACAGTGATCACGACCTAGCAAGTGTAAGCAGACACGTATATATAGAGATGACAGTACACGCAAAGTCAAGAAGTGAGCAAACGAGGCAAAGTGGGAACAAGCCATAAAACAGTGCAGAACAGCTGATGATCACAGGCTGAAGTGCCTTAGTAAAGATATCAGCAGTGTTGGCCTGAGAGGCCACGTAAACTAGACGAAGCTGACCACGCTGCTGCAACTCTCGAGCAAGGAAGTAGCGAAGAGCGATGTGCTTCGTTCTGTGCTCCAGTCTCTGCTCGCGACACAAGGCAAGCATTGCCTTGTTGTCGACGTACAGAACTGGAGGAGAACGAGGCGCCTCGCCCAGGTCGGCCAGTAGGTTGGTGAGCCAGCGTAGCTCCTGTGCAGCTATGGCCCCTGCGTAGATCTCAGCCTCATAGCTAGAGCTGAGAACAGAAGACGAGCGGGTAGACCGCCAAGAAATAGAACCGGAGCCAAGGCTGAAGGTGTACCCCTGTGACGACTGCTGCGTAGCCAAGTCGTCAACCCAAGAAGCGTTTGCGTGACCAGAGAGAACAACTGGACCCTGTCCTCCAAGCACGAGCCCCATGCCCGACGTACTGCACAAGTAGCACATCACCCTCTTAGCTGCCTTCCAGTGCTCTGGTCGGTGTCTCCCGGACGCAACGTAGCGTGCCAGGATGCTAAGAGGGTAAGCAAGGTCAGGACGAGCGCAGGTCATCAGGTACATGAGGCAGCCCACAAGCTCTGGATACGGGCCACTTGGCTCTACGGACTCATCCGAAGGCAGAGCTGAGAGCGAGTGACCGGTAGGCAGAGGAGTGGACTGTGGCGAGGAGTACTGGAAGTCGAAGCGCTGAAGGACCTGCTAAACCCGTCGCGTCGCCCCTAAACCTGGCCCCCCTCGCGCCGCCCTTACTCGGCCCGTCGCCGCCCTTTGCGGCCTGTCGCCGCCCTTACGCGACCCGTCGCCGCCCTTCTCGGCCCGTCGCCGCCCTTTGCGGCCCGGTGCCGCCCTTCCCGGCCCCTCGCGCCGCCCTAACGGCTCGGCGCCGTCCTCTACGGCCCCTAGCGCCGCCCTTAACGGCCCGTTCCTGCCCTTCGCGGCTTCGCGTACCACCCTTACGGCACGCCGCCGACCTCCGCGGCCCCTCGGGCCGCCCTCTTACGGCCCGCCGTCGCCGCCCATCGGCTCAGCCCGCCGCCCTTGCGGCCCTACGAGCCGCCCGTCGGCCTGCCGTGCGCCACCCTACCCGGCCCCGGCGCCTACTCCTGCGGCCCCAGCGCCGCCCTTCCCGACCCCGCGGCTGCCTCACCCGGCCTCGCCGCCGCTCCACCTGCCCTCGAGCCGCCGCTCCACCTACCGTCGAGCTGCCGCTCCACCTACCCTCGAGCCGCCGCTCCACCTACCCTCGAGCCGCCACTCCACCTGGCCCCTCGAGCGGGTGGCCGCCGTCGTCCCGGAGGCAGGAGCCGCCGCCGCCGAGCCGCCCAGCAGCCGAGCCGCCGAGCCGCCCAGCAGCCGAGCCGCCGAGCCGCCCAGCAGCCGAGCCGCCGAGCCGCCCAGCAGCCGAGCCGCCAAGCCGCAGAGCCGCCGAGCCGCCCAGCACCCGAGCCGCCGAGCCGCCCTACAGCCGAGCCGCTCGCACCGCCGAGCCGCCCGAGCAGCCCTGTCCGGTAAGTGCAGCGCCTCTGTCACTGCACTGCCCTTACCCTACTGTTCACGCTACTAGACTGCTGCTGTCATGGCTACCCCTAGTGTCCTCGCTTTTGACGCTGAGGGTTGGGCCATTGACCTCTGGGTAGATGACCTCCAGCTTTTCCTACAGTGCGATAGGGCAGACGGTCTCTCTCTCCTCTGGTGCCTCTCCTGCCCCTGCTGCTGATGCTGACGCCACTGTTCGCTCACAGTGGGCCACGCGCGATGCTGTTGCACGTCTTGCTGTGCGTCGCCACCTGCCTACCTCTGAGCGTGCGCACTTTAGTCAGTACAAGAGTGCTAAGACCTTGTACGACGCTGTAGTTGCACGCTACTCCTCGCCTGCCACCGCTGCATTGAGCCGCCTCATGCTACCATACCTCTTCCCTGACCTTGCTGCCTTTCCCACAGTTGCAGACCTCATTACGCACCTCCGCACTAGTGACACCCGCTACCGCGCTGCGCATCCTGCTGAGTTCTGCGCCAAGAACCCCCCCCCCCCCCCCCCCATGTATATCACCCTCTACTACATAGTCACCCGGCTCCCTGACTCCCTTCGCGTAGTCAGGGACCACTTCCTTGCCGTGTGCCCCACCACTCTCAACGTTGACATCCTCGAGAAGGCCCTCCTAGCAGCGGAGAAGAGCATAGTCGCTGTAGGAGCCTCTCGTGGCGACCCTCGCACCCCCGTCTTTGAGGGGTGTTCTCCCTCCCCCCTCTTGCCCTCCGTTGCTTCTGCTGCTACGGCCGACCTCGTTGGTTTTGAGTCGGTCGGCGCTGCGTCTGACCCTTCGGGGAAGCGTCGCACAGGCAAGGGCAAGGGGGGCAAGGGCGCTGGAGGAGCTGGCGGGGGCGGTGGAGGCGGTGGTGGAGGCGGCGGAGGGGGTGGGGGTGGTGGTGGGAGTGGTGGCGAGGGTGGGGGTGCCGGTGGCAGCAGTGGAGGTGGAGGCGGCAGCGGTGGTGGCGGAGGGAGCGGAGGCGGCGGTGGTGGCGGAGGCGGCGGAGGTGGCGGAGTTGGCGGTGGAGCTGGTCGCGGTTCTACGCAGAGGAGTGGCTCCGGTGGTGGTCTGCGCCAGCAGCAGCAGCGCGGTCGTGAGACCCTGTCCCCTCAGCAGCTCCGTGAGTGCTGCACGCCAGCGGGGTGGGGGTACTGGTCCGTGCACCTACGTCCTGCGCACCGGCGACCGTACGGGTGAGCAGTGTGGGGGTGCGCACTCCAACCAGCGCTGCTTTGGCCGCCTGACGGACGCGTGGCGTCACCAGTTCCCTGAGGCCACAGAGATACCTCGCTGGGGCGAGCTGTCTAGGGCGGGGGCTGCTATCTTTGACCTTGACTTTGATGCTATTCTTTCTGCCATGTATGTTGTGACTATTAGTGATGAGGGTGACTGTTACCGGTGTTTCCCGCCCGATCCGGGCACTGAGACTGCTGCTCTAGGTACTGGTGAGGCTGCTGCTCTAGGTGCTTGCGAGGCTGCTGCTCTAGGTGCTAGTGCGTCTTCGTCCTCAGGTGCTGGTGAGTCTGCTCTCTCAGGTACTACGTCGGCTTTGGCCTCCCTCACCTTCACCCTTGACTCTGGGGCTTCTCGCTCCTTCTTTCGAGACCGAACCACACTCACACCGCTTGGTCGGCCGGTTGCACTGTCTCTGGCTGGCCCCTCTGGGGGTCCTGTCCTTGCTCACTTCTCCACAGTCCTCCCGTGTCCGGCGGCTCCCTCTGGCACCCTGTCTGGTCTTTACCTCCCCTCGTTCTCTACGAACTTGGTGAGTGGTGCTGACCTACAGGATGGGGGAGTGCACCAGTTCACTCCTGCGAGTCAGCGGGTGACACACTGCAGTGAGGCTCGGACAGGCCGACACTTGGCCACGTTTATACGTCAGCCGGGGTCGAGCCTGTACACACTTACCACTGAGTCTCCTCCAGTCACTACGTCTATTCGGGTAGCTGCGTCGGGTCAGGTGTTTGCTGCAGCGTCAAGGTCTGGTCCTGAGTCAGCCCCCTGTTCGTGTCGTCTCCTGTCTCACGAGACTCTCCTCTGGCACCACCGCCTTGGTCACCCCTCTCTGCTTCGTATCACAGGCATGGCCTCCCGTTTCCTTGTTTCTGGTCTTCCCCGGTCCCTCCCTCCCCTTCCTCCGGGGCATGGCCCTACCTGTGTCCCTGTGTCGAGGGGCTGCAGCGGGCTGCCCCTCACTCCTCCAAGTTTCCTCCGACAGAGGCCCCGCTGCAGACGCTTCACATGGACGTGTGGGGCCCAACCCGCGTCCGTGGACAGGGTCACGAGCGCTCCTTCCTGCTGGTGGTTGACGACTACTCGCGTTACACCGCAGTCTTCCCCTTGCGCAGCAAGGGTGATGTCAGTGAGGTGTTGATCGACTGGATCCGCGCAACTCGTCTCCATCTCAGGGAGAGCTTCGGCTCGGACTTTCCAGTTCTGCGTCTGCACTCTGACAGAGGCGGAGAGTTCTACTCTAGCCATTTGAGAGCCTACTGTCGTGCACGAGGCATCCGTCAGACCTTCACGCTTCCGGACTCTCCGCAGCAAAATGGGATTGCTGAGCGCCGCATTGGCATGGTCATGGACGTCGCTCGTACGTCCATGATGCATGCGGCTGCCCCCCATTTTCTGTGGCCGTTTGCGGTGAGGTACGCGGCGCATCAGATCAACCTTCACCCCAGGGTCTCCAGGCCGGAGACCTCCCCAGCTTTGCTGTGGACGGGTGAGGTTGGCAATGCGTCTGCGTTCCGTGTCTGGGGATCTCGGGCGTTTCTCCGCGACTTGTCTACGGACAAGCTGTCCCCTCGTGCTGCTTCTTGCGTCTTCTTGGGTTTCCCCCCTGACGCGCCCGGGTGGCAGTTCTACCACCCCACCTCGCGCCGTGTTCTGTCCTCCCAGGACGTCAGGTTTGACGAGTCTGTCCCCTACTACCGCCTCTTCCCCTACCGCACTCCGTCGCTCCCCCCGCCACCGCTCTTCCTTGTACCAGGTCCCCCCCCGGTAGACCCCCTCCCCCCCCAGGGTCCTGCCCCTTCAGGTGTGTCCCAGGTAGACGCAGTCGAGCCTGACGAGGTTACTGGTGACTCTGGTGCTGCTGAGGGTGCTGAGCCTGGGCGTGCTGAGCGTGTGGGTGCTACTCCAGGGGGTGCTAAGCCTGGGGGTGCTGAGCCTGGGTGTGCTGAGCCTGAGGGTGCTACTACTGGGGGTGCTGAGCCTAGGGGTGCTGAGCGTGGGGGTGCTGTACCTGGGGGTGCTACGCCTGGGTGTGCTGAGCCTGGGGGTGCTGTGCCTGGAAGTGCTACGCCTGGGGGTGCTAAGCCTGGGGGTGCTGAGCTTGGAGGTGCTACGCCTGGAGGTGTGGAGCCTGAGGGAGCTGGACCTGTTCGTGTGGCGTCTGGTGGTGCTGGGCTTGGAGGTTCTCCAGGTGCTTCGTCTCGGCGGGACCCACTCTCTCCACAGGAGCTGCGCGAGTGGTTTGCCCGGCGCTGGAGCCGTGCTGGTGGAGCTGGAGTTTCTTCGGCTACTGAGGGTACTGGTGTCGCGGGTCCCGGAGGTGCTTGTACTGGAAGTGCTGGAGCTGCTGGGCCTGCAGGTTCGACTGGAGCTGGTGCTGCTGGAGGTCCTGGAGCTACTGGAGCTGCTGCGGGTACTAGAGCTGGAGGTGCTGCTGGAGCTGCTGCTCCTGCTGGGGGTACTGGTGCTGTCCCTGCTGTGTCTGGAGTCGCCGCGCGGCCTCGACCGTACTTCGTTCCACTCCTGCAGTAGGTTCTTGGTCTTTGGCCTTCTACTAGTCCTCCTCCTCCCTTAGAGTGTCCACAGCCTGTCCAGTCGCGGTCGCAGTTACAACCCGCTTCCCCCCTACCTGCTCCTTCTCCCTACACTGGTCCTACAGGAGGTCTTGCTGAGCGTCGTGAGCCTGCGTCTCGCCCTGCGTCGCCTGTCCGTGCTGCTTGCACTAGTGGTCGTGGTTCGCGTTAGCGTCCTCCTCTTGTCCCTGGTACGCATCGGATGTCTCTACGTCCGTCCATTGCTCCTCTGCGTGCCCCTTTGCCTTCTCCTCCTGAGTCCTCTCTTCCTTCTCTTGCCGACCCGGTGTCGGACTCTCTTCGTGCTGCCAGTCCTACTGTCACGCGTCTCCTTGCTGCTGTCGTCACTGACCCTTCCTTTGAGTCCACTGCTGCGTCTGCCCTAGTTGCTGAGCTCGTCGACTTTGCTGCTCGATGTCGCCTAGACTACGCTGCTAGTCTTGTCGCTAAGTCTGAGTCTGTCTGTCCTCCGTCCGTCGGGGGTGAGTGTGCCCTTGGCACGGACGTCCTTGAGGACAGGCAGGAGGAGTTCCAGTGTCTGGCTGCTGCTTCACCTCATCTCGTGTCCGTACTGCTTACCCCTGAGGGATTCCCGGATGCACTTGACATCCCGACTCCGCGCTCTTACGCGGAGGCGATTGAGGGTCCCTACTCCTCACAGTGGCAGGCAGCTATGGACACAGAGATGGCTTCCTGGAAGTCCACAGGCACCTAAGTTGACGAGGTTCCCCCGCCTGGGGCGAACATCGTCAGTGGCATGTGGATCTTTAGGGTGAAGCGGCCGCCGGGTTCTCCGCCTGTCTTCAAGGCCCGTTTCGTGGCTCGTGGCTTCAGTCAGTGGCAGGGAGTTGAGTACTTTCAGACCTTCTCTCCCACCCCGAAGATGACCACTCTTCAGGTACTGCTGCACGTTGCTGCTCACCGTAACAACGAGGTGCACTCTTTTGACTTCAGCACAGCTTTCTTGCAGGGCAGCCTGCACGAGGAGATCTGGCTGCGCCGCCCACCTGGCTTCACTGGGTCGTTCCCTCCTGGTACCCAGTGGAGTCTCCGGCGTCCAGTCTACGGTCTCCGCCAGGCGCCCCGTGAGTGGCACGACACAATGAGGACTACGCTTGCGGCTCTTGGGTTTGCTCCTTCTACTGCCGACCCGTCGCTGTTTCCGCGCACCAACACCTCTCTGCCGCCGTTCTACATCCTCGTGTACGTCGACGTCTTGGTCTTTGCCACAGCTGACACTACTGGACTCGCCGACGTGAAGTCCGGGCTGCAGAAGAGACACACGTGCACTGACCTGGGTGAACTGCGCAGCTACCTTGGCTTGCAGATCACCCGGGACAGAGCACGCCGCACCATTACCCTGACTCAGTCACACATGGTGCAGCAGGTCCTTCAGCGCTTCGGCTTCACGTACTCCTCGCCTCAGGCCACTCCTCTGCCTACTCGCCACTCACTCTCAGCTCTGCCTTCGGATGAGTCCGTAGAGTCGAGTGGCCCGTATCCAGAGCTTGTTGGCTGCCTCATGTACCTGATGACCTGCACACGACCTGACCTTGCATACCCTCTTAGCATTCTCGCACGCTATGTTGCTCCTGGGAGACACCAACCAGAGCACATGGCTGTAGCGAAGAGGGTGTTGCGCTACTTGTGCAGTACGTCGGGCATGGGGCTAGTGCTTGGAGGGCGGAGTCCAGTGGTCCTCACTGGGCATGCAGACGCTTCTTGGGCTGACGACCGGGCTACGCAGCGGTCGTCACAGGGTTACACCTTCAGCCTTGGTTCCGGCTCTGTTTCATGGCGGGCTACTCGCTCGTCTTCTGTTCTCGGCTCCAGTTGTGAGGCTGAGATCTACTCAGGAGCCATGGCTGCACAGGAGCTTCGTTGGCTCACCTACGTGCTGATTGACCTTGGAGAGCCGCCTCGTTCTCCTCCAGTTCTGTACGTAGACAACAAGGCCATGCTGGCCTTGTGTCGAGAGCAGAGACTGGAGCACAGAACAAAGCAAATTACTCTCCGCTACTTCCTTGCTCGTGAGCTACAACAGCGTGGCCAGTTGCGGCTTGCGTACGTGGCCTCTGAGACCAACACTGCTGATGTCTTCACCAAGGCACTTGCGCCTTGTGATCATCAGCGCTTCTGCACTCAGCTGGGTCTTGTGTCTGTCTTGCCTCACTTGCTCACCTCTTGACCTTGCTTGTACTGCTACATATATATATTACTGCTCTTGCTTGTCTAGATTTATATATATATATATGTGTACTCCTACATGTGAACTGGCCTTGTGGCCTTGAGCTTGTGCTCGGAATGTGTGGTGACTTTGAGATTCACCCTGAGCTTGCTTTGCTTTGCTTTGCTTGTCTGGTCTTGTGACCCCTTGTTCTCCCCCACTTTGCCTATGGGGGTGTGTCAGAATGTTGTAGCTTATACGTTTTGTGTAGGCTGTAGTGGGGTATCCCATAAGGGGTACAACCCAATTATGGTTAGTACTTGTACCCAACTCATTCATAGTTCATTCATTCTCGTTTCCTTTCACAGTCTCCTCGTGCAGGCTGCCCTGAAGGAAGGCTGTGCTGAAGTCAAGAGAGTGGAGGTCGTAGTCACGCTGAGCAGCGACGTGCAGTAGCACCCGAAGAGTGGTCATCTTTGGGGTGGGAGAGAAGGTCTGAAAGTAGGCAATGAGGAAACTGAAACGAGAATGAATGAACTATGAATGAAGTCAGTACAAATAGGAAACCCTAATTGGGTTGTACCCCCTATGGGATACCCCACTATAGCCTACACAACAGCATAAGCTATAAAGTTCTGACACACCCCCATAGGCAAAGTGGGGGAGAACAAGGGGTCACAAGACCAGTCAAGCAGAGCAATGCAAAGCAAAGCTCAAGGTGGATCACAAAGTCACCACACATTCCGAGCACAAGTTCAAAGGCCAGAAGGCCAGTTCACATGCAGGAGCATATATATATATATAAGAGGCTAAATAATCAAGAGCAAGAGTATATATATATGACAGTACAAGCAAGGTCAAGAAGTGAGCAAGTGAGGCAAGACAGGAACAAGTCCAAGCTGAGTACACAAGCACTGATGATCACAAGGCGCAAGTGCCTTGGTGAAAACATCAGCAGTGTTGGCCTCAGAGGCCATGTACGCAAGCCGCAACTGACCACGCTGCTGTAGCTCACGAGCAAGGAAGTAGCGAAGAGCAATGTGCTCCAGTCGCTGCTCTCAACACAAGGCCAGCATGGCCTTGTTGTCTACGTACAGAACTGGAGGAGAACGAGGCGGCTCTCCAAGGTCGATCAGCAGGTAGGTGAGCCAGCGAAGCTCCTGTGCAGCCATGGCCCCAGCGTAGATCTCAGCCTCACAACTGGAGCCGAGAATAGAAGACGAGCGAGTAGCCCGCCACGAGACAGAGCCGAAACCAAGGCTGAAGGTGTATCCCTGTGACGACCGCTGTGTAGCCTGGTCGTCAGCCCAAGAAGCGTCTGCGTGCCCAGTGAGGACCACTGGACTGCGCCCTCCAAGCACTAGCCCCATGCCCGACGTACTGCACAAGTAGCGCAACACCCTCTTCGCTCCAGCCATGTGCTCTGGTCGGTGTCTCCCAGGAGCAACATAGCGTGCGCGAATGCTAAGAGGGTATGCAAGGTCAGGTCGTGTGCAGGTCATCAGGTACATGAGGCAGCCAACAAGCTCTGGATACGGGCCACTCGACTCTACGGACTCATCCGAAGGCAGAGCTGAGAGTGAGTGGCGAGTAGGCAGAGGAGTGGCCTGAGGCGAGGAGTACGTGAAGCCGAAGCGCTGAAGGACCTACTGCACCATGTGTGACTGAGTCAGGGTAATGGTGCGGCGTGCTCTGTCCCGGGTGATCTGCAAGCCAAGGTAGCTGCGCAGTTCACCCAGGTCAGTGCACGTGTGTCTCTTCTGCAGCTCGGACTTCACGTAGGCGAGTCTAGCAGTGTCAGCTGTGGCAAAGACCAAGTCGTCGACGTACACGAGGATGTAGAACGGCGGCAGAGCGGTGTCAGTGCGCAGAAACAGCGACGGGTTGGCAGAAGAAGGAGCAAACCCAAGAACCGCAAGTGTAGTCCTCAGTGTGTCGTGCCACTCACGTGGCGCCTGGTGGAGACCGTAGACTGGATGCCGGAGACTCCACTGGGTACCAGGAGGGAAAGACCCAGTGAAGCCAGGAGGGCGGCGCAGCCAGATCTCCTCGTGTAGGCTGCCTTGCAAGAAAGCAGTGCTGAAGTCGAGAGAGTGTAGCTCGTAGTCACGGTGAGCAGCAACGTGCAGCAGTACCCGAAGAGTGGTCATCTTCGGGGTGGGGGAGAAGGTCTGAAAGTAGTCAACTCCCTGCCGCTGACTGAAGCCACGAGCCACGTAACGTGCCTTGAAGACAGGCGGAGAACCCGGCTGCCGCTTCACCCTGAAGATCCACATGCCACTGACGATGTTCGCCCCAGGAGGGGGGACAGCGTCAACGTAGGTGCTTGTGGACTTCCAGGAAGCCATCTCTGCATCCATAGCTGCCTGCCACTGAGAGGAGTAGGGACCCTCAATCGCCTCCGCGTAAGAGCGCGGAGTCGGGATGTCAAGTGCATCCGGGTCTCCCACAGGGGTAAGCAGTACGGACACGAGATGAGGTGAAGCAGCTGCCAGACACTGGAACTCCTCCTGCCCGTCCTCAAGGACGTCCGTGCCAAGGGCACACTCACCCCCGCCGGACGGAGGACAGACAGACGCAGACTCAGCGACAAGACTAGCAGCGTAGTCTGGGCGACAGTGAGCAGCTAAGTCGACGAGCTCAGTAACGAGGGCAGACGCAGCAGAAAACTCGAAAGAAGGGTCAGTGACGACAGTAGCAAGGAGGCGCATGACAGTCGGACTGGCAGCACGAAGAGAGTCCGACTCCGGGTCGGCAAGAGCAGGAAGAGAAGACGCAGGAGGAGAAGGCAAAGGGGCACGCAGAGGAGCAGTGGACGGACGCAGAGACATCTGGTGCGTGCCAGGGACAGGAGGAGGACGCTAACGCGAACCTCGACGACTAGTGCGAGAAGTGCGAACAGACAACGCAGGACGAGACGCAGGCTCACGACGCTCAGTAAGACCTCCAGTAGGACCAGCGTAGGGAGAAGGAGCAGGCAAAGGGGAGGCAGGCTGGAGCTGTGACTGTGACGGGACTGGCTGTGGACACTCTAAGGGAGGAGGAGGACCAGTAGAAGGTGGAAGACCAAGAACCTGTTGCAGGAGTGGAACGAAGTACGGTCGAGGCCGCGTGGCGACGCCAGAAACAGCAGGGACAGCACCAGTACCCCCAGCAGGAGCACCCGCTCCAGCAGCACCTCCAGCAGCTCCAGAACCTCCAGTAGCACCAGGAGCACCCCCAGCAGGACCGCCAGTGGTAGTCCGAGCAGCACCAGCTCCAGTCGAACCTGCAGGCCGAGCAGCTCCAGTACTCCCTGTACGAGCACCTCCGGGACCGGCGACAGCAGCACCCTCAGTAGCCCAAGAACCTCCAGCACCAGCAGCACGGCTCCTGCGCCGGGCAAACCATTCGCGCAGCTCGTGTGGAGAGAGTGGCTCCCGGCGAGACGAAGCACCCGGAGAACGTCCTGGCGGAGCACCCCCAGACCCAGCACCCCCAGGCAAAGCACCTCCAGGCGTAGCACTCCCAGGCCCAGCACCCCCAGGCTCAGCACCCCCAGGCGTAGCACCCCCAGGTGCAGCACCCTCAGGCTCAGCACCCCTAGGCTCCGCACCCCCAGGCCCAGCACCCCCAGGCCCAGTACCCCCTGTCTCAGCACCCCTAGGCTCAGCACCCTCAGCAGCACCAGAGTCACCAGTGACCTCCACAGGCTCGACTGCGTCTACCTGGGACACACTTGAAAGGGCAGGACCCTGAGGGGGGAGGGGGTCTTCCGGGGGGGGACCTGGTACAAGGAAGAGTGGGGGCGGGGGGAGGGACGGAGTGCGGTAGGGAAAGAGGCGGTAGTAGGGGACCGACTCGTCGAACGTGACGTCCTGGGAGGACAAAACACGGCGAAAGGTGGGGTGGTAGAACTGCCACCCAGGCGCGTCGGGGGGGAACCCCAGGAAGACGCAAGGAGCAGCGCGAGGGGACAGCTTGTCCGCAGACAAGTCGCGGACAAACGCCCGAGATCCCCAGACCCGGAACGCCGACGCATCGCCAACCTTCCCTGTCCACAGCAGAGCTGGGGAGGTCTCCGGCCTGGAGACCCTGGGGTGAAGGTTGATCTGGTGCGCCGCGTACCTGACCGCAAACGGCCATAGAAAATGGGGGGCAGCCGCATGCATCATAGACGTACGAGCGACGTCCATGACCATGCCAATGCGGCGCTCAACAATCCCATTTTGCTGCGGTGAGTCCGGAAGCGTCAAGGTCTGACGGATGCCTCGTGCACGACAGTAGGCTCGCAGAAGGCCAGAGGAGAACTCTCCGCCTCTGTCCGAATGCAGACGTAGAACAGGAAAGTCTGAGCTAAAGCTCTACCTGAGCTGGAGACGAGCTGCGCGGATCCAGTCGATCAGCACCTCAGTGACATCACCCTTGCTGCGCAAGGGGAAGACTGTGGTGTAACGCGAGTAGTCGTCAACAACGAGCAGGAAGTAGGGCTCCTGACCCTGTCCACGGACGCGGGCTGGGCCCCACACGTCCATGTGAAGCGTCTGCAACGAGGCCTCTGTCGGGGGAAACTGGGAGGAGTGAGGGGCAGCACGCTGGCGCCAGGGCTGACGTTTCGTTTTAGGACTCCCTGATTCCAGTAAAAAATTTGTCCCTCTATTATGAGGGCACATTTTTCGCAAGGTAGCTACCCTGATAGCTCAGTGTCACACGAAGTCCAACTCTGACCGGACAGGGTTCACAGCTCAAAAACAGGGTTGCTATTAACAGTGCACTATTTTTATAAATGATACAAGTGCATGCAGTTTCCTACTCTATCTAGTCTAGTGCACGGGCTTGTCTATGAAGTACACCTCCTCCACATCCTCATCGTCCGACAGGAATGGATTGTCCTCCATATCCTCCTCCCCCACGATCTCCTGATCGTCGTCGAAGGCCTGTTCCACTTCATCGTCCTCCTCCTCCTCCTCATCCTCATCCTCCCTGGCATTTCGAGCAGCCACATCTTCACCCTCCTTCTGCTTCCCTTTCCTCGCCCTCTCTGCTACAGCCAGCTTCAAGCTCTTCGCAGGGCGCCTAGTCCGCAGGGACCTCCACACCTCCAGCGCCTCCGGCCAGTCGATCTCATACTTGAGGAGCGATATCTGCATCAGCTCCCCAAGACGCGCGTTGCACAGCGCTCCTCGCACCCAGGACTTGATGACGTTCTGCCTGGAGAACCCCCTCTCGCACTCCACGGTGGAGAGAGGAAGCACAGCCAGCGCGTGCCACAGCAGGATGAGGTTGGGCCATCTCCTGCCAGGCACATGCGTAACACAACGGAAACAGTTAGCAATCAACAAGATTGTAAAACCCATGGACGCAGAGTAAAGGCTACCTCTTGGAGTCTGCGCTCCCAAGGAAGTTGGACAGGCCCTGGGTGAAGCTCTCCATCTCATGGTGTGCCTCCATGATCGCGCAGAAGGTTGGAAGCTCCCTCTCTGCTGCTTTGATGTCGATTCCCGGCAGCCTGTTGCGGAACAACTTGCTGCATCCGTTCAGCCACTCCTTACACTTCTTCTCTCGCTGGGCCTTGATCTTCGGCCACTTGCCCGCCCGGAACAGCTTCGTCGGCCCCAGCTTCCCAAGGTCATCCAGTCGGTTGTTGAGGTTGTCCACGCAGTCACGGGCGAATTTGCGGCACAGCTTCACGCAGTCTGCGTGGGTGCTTCCGTGTTTGTGCCCCTTCAGCTTCCGCTCATGCATGGTGTACAGGTGGTTGATCGGGCGTCCAGCACCGTCCACGCCGCGCACCCGGACCTGCTTGCCTCCACCCTCCTTGTGGACTTTGAGGAAGGTCACCAGCCAGCTCTTCCCTTCGCCCCCGAAAGCTTTCTCTGGCGTCAAGTAGCGCTCCACCAGGTCACTCGTTGTGGACTCGATCATCTTCGCGATCTCTGTCACGTCCAGCTGTGGCAGAGCAGGGGTAGACAAGAGGGAGAAGGATGAGCAACAGTGCAGTTACGAACCTCATGTAGCAACGTCATACAAACATGCGACCTCACCTGTCGTCTCTGGAAACATCGGTTGAGGTCGTTCATGTCCGCCAAGATGTCGGCCAAGAAAAACAAGCAGAACTGAAACTTGTAGCAGGTGACAATCTCGTACGCCTTGTGATTGTGCTCCCAGAGCAGCACGATGCAAGCGCCGAGGACCTTGCACAGCCTGGCCACCGCATCTCCTCGAGACAGCCACCGCACCGTGTGTATGCCTTGGACTTCCAGGTTGGTCTTGTAAATCACACGCTGCAGGTACTTGAACCGCTGACTCCACACGCTGGAGTTTCCGAGCAGAGTCGCCACAGTGCGCACCACCTTGTCGACCATGTCGAGATCCGGGTTTGAGTCAGCGGCGTCCTTCACAGCCAACGCCTCACTGTGTAAAGCAGGGAACAATTATTATGGTTTGTTAGTAAACCAATCAGCGTAGATAACATGCTACAATATTGATCAACTCACATACCGATGGGCGATGCAGTGGCATGAGAACAGATGAGGGACGTGTTCACGAAGACGCGCCACCAATCCGTTCTCTCTCCCGGTCATGACCGACGCCCCGTCCGTGCTGATGCCGACGATCTTGGACACATCGACGGCAGCGGAGCGAAGATGGTTCAGAAGCACCTCAAACAAGGACCCTGCATCACACCGCTCGACCGTCAGCAAAGTGAAAAACTTGCATGCAACTTGGCGGTCCTTCAGATATGTAAGGTACACAATCATATGTTTCCCTCGCGTGCGGTCAGTGCTCTCGTCGCACTGGATGCCCAGGAACGGTGATGCCAGGACGTGGTCCATCTGCACCCGGGTGAGGTAAGTGCTCATGCTGTGGACCATCTGCTGGAAGCCGTAGCTGCAACAAAGGACAGACAAATTATCAGTACACGATAGTCAAGCTAGTTGTTTGACGTGCATGTTTAAATTTGCAATCAATTTGAACCGTCACTAACCGCGTGAGATAAACGCCGTACGACTGCCGGGGAATGTCTGGCGTGTCCTGCTCCGCAAGATGCCGCATCAGCTTAGGAAACATGCTAATCGGCGCGTCGCACTGGCACAGGAACTGAGTCGACCGCATCAGCCGTATCGCGCGGCGGCCCTCGACGTCGGAGTTGATGAAGTCCGAAATCACCTGCTGGCCCTCGCGGATTCCCGCCGCAATCTTCATCTGGCGGTCCACCGCCGCCATGTGTGCGTCCGTATGCTCGTGCGCCCGGAACGACTGCGTCTGCAAGTCACGGCCTCCGTCGTCTCCCTGCATGGCGTACCTTGTGTTCCCCTTACCATATGACATGCAGATGCTGCACTTCACGTACGGAAAACCGTCCTTGGTTTTCCCAAACACAAGCCAAGAAAAGAGTCCCGACCACTTTGTCTCGTAATTAATATTCGCCTCCAGGTACATCTGCTCTCGCAGCTGCGTCTTGGTGAGTGCCGGCGAGCCGGTATCCGCGCGCACTGGGATGTCACCTTCTTCCGGCAGCTCAGCTTCTTTCTGTGTAGGCTCATCGGGCTTTTCCGGCGGTGGAATACGACGGCCTCCCACCAGCAGAGTACTCTGCGCCCACTTTCCAGATCGCGCACGCTTGGGAGCGGAAGTAGCCGACGGCGGGCCAACGGACACCCGCACCGTGCTTGGAGTAAGACTGGGCGAGGGCGGTGGAGGATTTTTGCTGCAGCCAGCAACAGCCGGAGGGAGAGTGAACGGGACGGGAATAGGAGAAACAGTAGGAGTAGGGGTTACTACAAGGGCAGAATCGTGAATGGTAGACCTAGGCGGTTCAGGTGTGACGGGAGCAGCCGTAGGTCTAAGAAAATCTAGCCCAGAGCGGGGAGCATCCGAAGCTTTCTCCAGCTGGGACGGCGCTGCTGGTTTCGCTCTTACAGGCGGCTCGTCGGGGCCAGTGTCCGGAGCAGCTTCGTCGGCCGGCATGGCCTCCATTGGTGGCTAAACTGAAGGAGAGGAAAATGAGACAATGAATGCACGTAATGGAAAGAACACACTAGTGAACAAAAGAACGCTGGCTGCTGGTATGGGGAGGGAAGGGGAGGTTGGAGATGGCGGGAGCACGAAACCACCGCGCCGCGATTCCACGGACTTGATGGCAACATTCCTCGATGAATTCGTCCTTGCATTCAAGGCCGAATTCATTCACGGACTCCTTGGCTACCACCGCATGCTGTCAACAGGCCATTCTGGCCAATGGCAGACACATGCTGTGCACTGTGCGGTGCGCGTGGCTGCACCGTCTCATTGAGTTGGCTGCGTTGGCGTGGTTGCTAGCTGTGATGTACAGCACGTAAAAGTTGTCCTTTGTCGGTATTATGTCACTCACAGGCGCGTGAAGGGGGTACCTCACATGGGGCCACTCGAAGAAATGATTACGCACAAGGGGGTTATCGAAACGAAGCTTCTAGGAAACTTCGTCCCAATACCCTCGCATTCAGGGTCCACGGAATGCATACTCTGCATAGTCAGACTCCGCAAGTACACTACTCTGAGCCTAGTTACAAGAATTCAGAGTCCGTTAAGTAGCTACTCTGATCGGATCAGAGTTCACAAAATACAAAACCTGTGTTTGCAGGGTCCACCAAGTCAGAAGCCTGTAATCACCCTGAAATCAGGGTAATTACCCTGATATCGTCAGCCCTGGCTGGCGCCCCTCGACAGAGGGGACACAGGCAGGGCCAGGGCCCTGAGGAAGGGGAGGGACCGGGGCAGACCAGACACAAGAAGACGGGAGGCCATGCCTCTGAGTCGAAGCAGAGAGGGGTGAGCAAGACGGTGGTGCCAGAGGAGAGTCTCGTGACACAGGAGATGACACGAACAGGGGGCAGACTCAAGCCAGACCTGGACACTGCAGAAAACACTTGACCCGACGCAGCTACCCTACCAGACTCAGCAACGGGAGGAGACGCTGTGGTCAGTGTGTACAGGCTCGACCCCGGCATACGTGTAAACGTAGCCAAGTGTCGGCCTGTCCGAGCCTCAGTGTAGTGCATCACCCGCTGGCGCGCAGGAGTGAACTGGTGGACACCCGCATCCTGTAGGTCAGCACCACTCACCAGGTTCGTAGAGAACGAGGGGATGTAGAGACCAGACAGGGTGCTAGAGGGAGCCGCCGGACACGGGAGAACAGTAGAGAAGCGAGACAGGATAGGACCCCCAGAGGGGTCAGCCAGAGACACCGCAACCGACCGACTAAGCGGCGTGAGTGTGGTGCGGTCCCGAAAGAAGGAGCGAGAAGCCCCAGAGTCAAGGGTGAAGGTGAGGGGGGCTGAAGCCGACGTAGTACCTGAGAGCGCAGCCTCACCAGTACCTGAGGGCGCAGACGCACTGGCACCTAGAGCAGCAGCCTCACCGGCACCTAGAGCAGCAGTACCAATGCCCGGGTTGGGCGGGAAACACCGGTAACAGTCACCCTCATCACTAATAGTCACAGCATACATTGCAGCAAGGATAGCATCAAAGTCAAGATCAAAGATAGCTACGCCTGCCCTAGACAGCTCTCCCCAGCGGGGGATCTCACTGGCCTCCGGGAACTGCTGACGCCAAGCGTCCGTCAAGCGGCCAAAGCAGCGCTGGGCGGTGTGGGCACCCCCACACTGCTCACCCGCGCGGTCGCCGGTGCGAAGGACGTAGGTGCAGGGACCAAAGCTCCCACCACGCTGACGCTGCGTGTACCACTCACGGAGCTGCTGAGGGGACAGGCCGTCACGACCTCGCTGCTGCTGCTGGCGCGTGGCACCACCGGAGCCACTCCTCTGCGAAGACCCGCGACCAGCTCCACCGCCACTCCCGCCGCCTCCGCCGCCTCCGCCGCCTCCGCCGCCTCCGCCGGTGCTGCCGCCCCCGCCACCGCCGCCACCTCCACCACCTCCGCCACTGCCGCTCCCACCGCCGCCACCTCCGCCTCCACTGCCGCCACCGACACCCCCACCCCCGCCTCCACTCCCACCGCCACCCCCACTCCCCCCGCCGCCTCCACCTCCACCTCCACCGCCCCCGCTCGCTCCTCCAGCGCCCCTGCCCCCCTTGCCCTTGCTAGAGCGGCGTCTCCCGCTAGGGGCAGACGCCGCACCGACCGACTCAAGACCAAGGAGGTCGGTCGCAGCAGCAGAGGCAACAGAGGGCAGAAGGGGGGAGGGGGAACAACCCTCAAAGATGGGGGTGCGCGGGTCACCACGAGAGGCCCCTACAGCGACTACGCCCTTCTCGGCCGCTAGGAGGGACTTCTCGAGGAGGTCGACAGTGAGAGTGGTGGGACAGACTGAGAGAAAGTGGTCCGTGACTACGCGAAGGGAGTCAGGGAGACGAGTGACTATGTAGTAGAGGGTGATGTACATGGGGGGGGGGGGGGGGGGGGGTTCTTGGCGAAGAAGTCAGCAGGTAGTGCAGCGCGGTAGCGAGCGTCACTAGTGCGGAGGTGCGTAATGAGGTCAGCGACTGTGAGAAAGGCAGCAAGATAAGGGAAGAGGTACGGTAGCATGAGGCGGCTCAGTGCAGCAGTGGCAGGGGAGGAGTAGCGCGCAACTACAGCGTCGTACAAGGTCTGTGCACTCTTGTACTGACTAAAGTGCGCACGCTCAGAGGTAGGGAGGTGGCGACGCACAGCAAGACGTGCAGCAGCGTCGCGCGTGGCCCACTGGGAGCAAACAGTGGCGTCAGCATCAGCAGCAGGGGCAGGGACAGCGCCAGAGGTGAGGTCAAAGAGAGAGAGACTGTCTGCCCTATCGCACTGTAAGAACAGCTGCAGGTCATCTAACCAGACCTCAAAGTCAATGGCCCTACCCTCAGCGTCAAAGGCGAGGACACTAGGAGTAGCCATGTCCCTAGACGACCAGCAGTGCAAACAGTAGGGTGGGGGGCAGTGCAGTGACACAAGGGGCTGTGCTCACCAGACTGAGCAGGTCGGGCGGCTCGGAACAAGGGCGGCTCGGACGCTGGGCTGCTCAGCGGCTCGGCTCGGCTGCGGCTCGGCTGCTGGGCTGCCCGGCGGTTCGGCTGCGGTTCGGCTGCTGGGCTGGTCGGCGGCTCGGCTACGGCTCGGCTGCTGCAGCAGGTGACGGGCCGGGACAGGCGGCGCACGGGCGGCGAAGAGCTGGGACAAGCAGCGTGGGGGGCCGGGGCGGGTACCGCACGGGCGGCGTGGGGCCGGGACGGCGGCGCGCGGCCGGGACGGGCAGCGCACGGGCGGCGTGGGGCCGGGACGGGCGGCACACGGGCGTCGTCGGGCTGGGGCAGCGGCGCGCGGCCGGGACGGGTGGCGCACGGGTGTCGACGGGCCGGGGCAGCTTGGGGCTGGGACGGCGGCGCGCGGGCGGCGTGGGGCCGGGACGGCGGCGCACGGCGGGGACGGGCGGCGCACGTTCGGCGTGGGGCCGGGACGGGCGGCGCACGGGCGTCGACGGGCCGAGGCAGTGGCGCGCGGCCGGGACGGGCGGCGCACGGGCGTCTAAGGGCCGGGACGGGCACGGCGCGGGCGTCTAAGGGCAGGGACAGGCGGCGCGCGGGCGTCTAAGGGCCGGGACGGGCGGCGCGCGGGCGTCAGGGCCGGGACGGGCGGCGCGCGGGCGTCTAAGGGCCGGGACGGGCAGCGCGCGGGCGTCTAAGGGCCGGGACGGGCGGCGCGTGGGCGTCTAAGGGCCGGGACGGGCGGCGCGCGGGCGTCTAAGGGCCGGGACGGGCGGCGCGAGGGCGTCTGAGGGCCGGGACGGGCGGCGCGCGGGCGTCTAAGGGCCGGGACGGGCGGCGCGCGGGCGTGTAAGGGCCGGGACGGGCGGCGTGCGGGCGTCTAAGGGCCGGGACGGGCGGCTAAAGGGGCCACTAGGGGCCGAGAGAGAGAGGAGCGCGACTCGGGCAGGGGCAGAGTGCGCTCCGGGCAGGAAAAAAAAGACGGTGGGCCCTAGGAACAGTTCCCACGAGGGAACCTGCTCGATACCATGAGGAGACTGAAACGAGAATGAATGAACTATGAATGAAGTCAGTACAAATAGGAAACCCTAATTGGGTTGTACCCCCTATGGGATACCCCACTATAGCCTACACAACAGCATAAGCTATAAAGTTCTGACAGGCAACTCCCTGTCGCTGACTGAAGCCTTGAAGACAGGCGGAGAACCCGGCGGCCGCTTCACCCTGAAAATCCACATGCCACTGACGATGTTCGCCCCAGGTGGGGGAACCTCGTCGACGTAGGTGCCTGTGGACTTCCAGAAAGCCATCTCTGCGTCCATGGCTGCCTGCCACTGAGAGGAGTAGGGACCCTCAACCGCCTCTGCGTAAAAGCGCGGAGTTGGGATGTCTAGTGCATCCGGGTCTCCCTCAGGGGCAAGCAGCATGGACACGAGATGAGGTGAAGCAGCAGCCAAACACTAGAATTCCTCCTGCCTGTCCTCAAGGACGTCCGTGCCTAGGGCACACTCACCCCCGATGGACGGAGGACAGACAAACTCAGACTCAAACGCAGACTCAGCGACTAGACTAGCAGCGTAGTCAAGGCGACAGTGAGCAGCAAAGGCGACAAGCTCAGCAACAAGAGCATACGCAGCAGCAGACTCAAAGGAAGGGTCAGTAACAACAGTAGCCAGAAGACGCGTGACAGTAGGACTAGCAGCACGAAGGGAGTCAGACTCCGGGTCAACAAGGGTAGGAAGAGAGGACTCAGGAGGCGACGGCAGAGGGACATGCTGCGGAGTAGTGGAAGGATGCAGAGACATCCGGTGCGTGTGAGGGACCGGGGGAGGACGCTGATCCGAACCACGACCACTAGTGCGAGCAGCACGGACAGGCGACGCAGGATGAGATGCAGGCTCACGACGCTCAGCAAGACCTCCGGTCGGACCAGTGTAAGGAGACGGAGAAGGCAGTGGGGAGGCAGGCTGTAGCTGTGACGACGACTGGACAAGCGGTGGACACGCTAAGGAGGGGGCACAGCCAGGAGAAGACGGAAGACCAAGCACCTCCTCTAGGAGCAGAACGAAGTACAGCCTCGGCTGCTCAGCACCCCCAGGACCAGCAGGAACAGCACCAGCACCAGTAACACCACCAGCAACTCCAGCCACTCCAGCACCTCCAGCTCCAGCGCTACCAGCAGCTCTAGAAACTCCAGCTCCGGTGCGACCAGCAGTAGCACCCCCAGAACCAGCAGGAATAGCACCAGCGCCCCCAGCGCCAGCTTCAACTCCTGCAACACCACCAGCAACTCCACCAGCACCTCCAGTAGCTCCAGCACCAGCGGCAGCTCCAACTCCAGCAGCACCACCAGCAGTGCCCGCAGCACCTCCAGCAGCTCCAGCACCAGCAGCACCACCAGCAGCTCTAGTAGCTCCACCAGCACCTCTAGGAGCTCCAGCACTAGCGGTAGCTCCAACCCCAGCAGCACCACCAGCAGCACCAGCAGTACCAGCAGCACCACCAGTAAACAAAGGACCAGCACCACTCCCAGCTCCAGTGACGTCAGTAGAAGTACCTCCAGCAGCAGAGCTCTGAGCTCCAGAAGCGCGACCTTGACGGCGACCGTACCAGTCGTGCAGCTGCTGTGAGGTGAGAGGCACACGCGGACAAAGGCGGCTACTCCAAGGAGACCGCGCAGCAGTAGACTCAGAACCCGCAGGCGACGCACCCCCAGACTCAGTACCCCCAGGCTCCTCACGCCCGGGCTCAGCACCTCCAGACACAGCACCCCAAGGCTCAGGACCATCAGCAGCTCCAGCACCAGCAGCACCACCAGGCCCAGCAGCTCCAGTACCTCCAGCACGAGCACCTCCGGGACCAGTGGCTCCAGAACCCCCAGCAGCACGACTCCAGCGCTGAGCAAACCACTCGCGCAGTTGCTGAGGGGAGAGCGGCTCCCGACGGGACTCAGCACCCGAAGGACCGCCAGGCAAAGCACCTCTAGACTCCACACTCGTAGGCGCAGCACCCTCAGGCTCGGCACTGCCAGACTCAGCAACCCCAGGCTCAGCACTCCCACGCTCAGCAACCCCTGGCTTAGCACCTCCAGGCTCCTCACCCACAGGCTCCGCACCCCCAGGCTCAACACCCCCAGGCTCAGCACCCCCAGGCTCCACACCCCCAGGCTCCGCACCCCCAAGCTCTGCACCCCCAGGCTCAGCACCCCCAGAAGCAGCACCCCGAGCAGGACCACCCCCAGCAGGACAACCCCCAGCAGGACCTGAGTCACCAGTGACCTCAACCGACGCAGTCAAGGGAGGAGGATCTACCTGAGAAACCCCTGAAGGAGCAGGACCGGGAGTGGGGAGGGGGTCTACCTGGGGAGGACCTAGAGCGAGGAAGAGCGGTGGGGGGGGGGGGAGGGAGGGGCAGTGCGGTAGGGGAAGAGACGGTAGAAGGGAACCGACTCGTCGAACGTGATGTCCTGGGAGTCGAAGACATGGCGTGAGGTGGGGTGGTAAAACTGCCAACTAGGCGCGTCAGGGACAAAGCCAAGGAAGACACAGGGAACAACGCGCGCGGAGAGCTTGTCTGCAGTGGTATCGCGGACAAAGGCACGAGAACCCCAGACCCGGAAGACCGACACATCGCCAACCTCCCCCGTCCACCGTAGTGTGGGCGAGGTCTCCGGCAAGGAGACACGAGGCCAGAGGTTGAGCTGATGCGCGGAGTAGCGGACTGCAAACGGCCATAGAAAATGGGGGGCAGCCGCATGGACCATGGAGGTACAAGCGACCTCCATGACCAAGCCAATGCGGCGCTCAGCAACCCCATTCTGCTGCAAAGAGGCCGGAAGCGTGAACGTCTGGCGAATGCCCTCCCCACGACAAAAGCTCTGCAGAAGGTCGGAGGAAAACTTCGCACCTCTGTTAGAGTGCAGACGCAGGACTTGAAACTCCGTCCCGAACTGCTCGCGGAGCTGGAGACGGCAGCGCAGATCCAAGGGATCAAAACATCAGGGACCTCACCCTTGGTGCGCAAGGGGAAGACCGTGGTGTAACTCGAGTATTCGTCAACAACCAGCACGAAGTACCGCTCGCGGTCCTGCCCACTGACGCGGGCTGGGCCCCACACGTCCATGTGCAGGGTCTGCAGGGGAGCAGTCGTCGGGAGAAACGAGGAGGAGTGAGGAGCGTCGCGCTGTCGCCCCTCGACACAGGGAAGATAGGCAAGAGCAAGCGAGGGTGGGAGGGGAGGGAGAACCCTGGGAAGACCAGAGACAAGGACACGGCAGTGCATGCTATGAAGGTGCAGAACCGAGGGGTGACCAAGACGGTGGTGCCGAAGGAGGGTCTGGTGCGACAAAGCGCGACATGGGCAGGGGGCCACTAGCTGACCTGACGCAGACGCAGACGCAGCGACCTGAAGGGACACAGTAGTCAGTGTGTACAGACTCGAGCCAGGCGCACGGATAAACGTGGCCAGGTGCCGGACCGTCCGGGAGCACGTACAATGGGTGATGCGCTGACCTCCAGGAGTGAACTGGTCAACCCACTGGTCCTGGAGGTCAGCACCACTCACCAAGTTCGTAGAGAACGAGGGGAGGTGAAGTCTTGACAGGGAGCCAGACGGTATCGCCGGACAAGGCAGTACCGTGGAGGAGTGCGCAAGGACTGGACCCCCAGAGGGGTTTGCCAGGGAGACCGGAATCGGCCGACTGAGCGGCGTGAGGGTGGTGCTGTCGCGAATGAAGGAGCGAGAAGCACCTGAGTCCAGTGTGAAGGTGTACACGGCCTCAGCAGGCGTAGTACCAGAGAGAGCAGACTCACCAGCACCTGGAGGAGGGAACGCACTAGCAGCTAGAGCAGCAGCCTCACCAGCACCTAGGGCAGGAGACGCACTAGCACCTAGAGCAGCAGCCTCGCCAGCACCCAGAGCAGCAGGCTCTATACCTGGGTCAGGCGGTACGCACAGGTAACAGGCACCGGCAGCACTAGTAGGCAATGCATACATGGCAGTGAGAATATCATCATAGTCAAGAGCAAAGATATCTACCCTCTGCCTAAGCAGCTCCAGCCAGGAGGGGAGCTCAGCCTCGTCACCAAACGCGGTACGCCAGGCGTCGCTCAGCCGGAAAAAGCAGCGGGACTTCGTGTGACTAAGCGTCCCGCAAGCCTGACCAGCCCGAGCACCTGTGCGAAGGACGTACTTGCAGCGAACGGTACTCCGAGACCCTCTACTCTGAGCATACCACTCATGAAGCTGCTGGGGCGTAAGTGTCTCACGCGGATGCCTTGGCAGCTGCAGCTGGCCTCTGCTAGACTCTCCCGACTGACCAGCTCCAGGGCGACAGCCATGACGAATACCGCCACAACCCCAACTAGCGTACCACTCACAAAGCTGCTGAGGCGTGAGAGACTCGCGTGGACGTCGCTGGAGCTGCATCTGGCCACCGCCAGTAGTAGCACTAGTAGCACCAACAACAGCAGCCTAGTAGGGCAGGCGGGGCATGCAGGCATATAGGCAGGCAAGCAGGTAGACAGGAAGGCAGGCAGGCAGGCAGACACGCAGGCGGGCAGGCAGGCAGGCAGGCAGGCCGGCTGGCAGGCCAACAGGCAGGCAGGCCGGCAGGCAGGCCGGCAAGCAGGAAGACAGGCAGGCAGGCCGGCAGGCATGCCGGCAGGTAGGCAGGCAGGCAGGCTGGCAGGCAGGCCCGAAGGCAGGCCGGCAAGCAGGCAGACAGGCAGGCAAGCACGCAGGCCGGCAGGCAGGCAGGCCAGCAGGCAAGCAGGCAGGCAGGCAGACAGGAAGGTAGGCAGGCAGGCAGACAGGCAGGCAGGCAGGCAGGCCGGCAGGCAGGCAGGCTCTTGGGAAGATCGAGTAGGGTAGGTGCTCACCAGCCGCGGGAAGGGCAGGCACTCGCGGGGTGAGCAGAGTAGGCGCACAACGGCATTGACGGCGGGGCCGCAGCACCGGCTGCAGAGAAAGGCCGTAGCAGCTGCAGGTCGGGGCCGCGGGGACTGCTGTAGGGCGGGGCCGCGACAGCGGTAGAAGGCTCTGCGGCAGCTGCTGCAGGGCAGGGCCGCAACGGCGGTAGTAGGCTCCGCAGCAGCTGCTGCAGGGCGGGGCCGCGACCGTGGCAGGGCGCTCCACGGCAGTCAGGCAGGAACGACGGCGGCAGTTAGGGAGGGGCGACGTTCACGGGGAGGTGGGGGGGGGGGGGGGGGGGGGGGGGGGCTCCGCGACGAACAGGGGCAGCCGTGGCGCGTAGGGCTGCAGCTAGCGACGCGAGCTGCGGGCGCGGCGTGCGAGGCCACGGCGGGCTGCGCAAGGACGGCAGCCGCGGCGCGCATGGCGGCAGCGCGACGCGCTGGCTGCGGACGCAACGCGCGGGGCCGCAGCGCGACGCGCTGGCAGCGGACGCGACGCGCGGGGCTGCAGCGCGACGCGCGGGCTGCAGACGTGGTGCGCGAAGCAGCAGCGAGCCGCGCGCGGGCTGCCAAGGCACGGCTCGGGCAGCTTGGGCGACGCGCGGGGCAAAAACCGGGCTGCGCGCAGGAATTAGGTCTGCGCGCTCTAAGCAGCAGCAGACAGCAGGCAGCAGGCACAATCACAGGTACAGTCGTGGGGTAGCGGTAGGTGGGTCCGAAAAAAACACGGTCCTATGGAACTACTGCTCTGATACCATATTATAATCTAGAGACAGGAATGATTGTATTCAGAAGCATGAGGAGTACAAGTAGGAAACCCTAAAGTGTTGTACCCCATATGAGCTACCCCACTACAGCCTACACAGACTATAGCATATAAGTTTGACAAATACTACGTGAAAAAAACACCGAGTTACGCCAGACACGAGGTGAAACGCATCACGAATCGCCCGATGACGAAGGCGAGGGCAACATTCAAGCGGTGAGCAATCCGTTGGACGCGCTCACGCGTGACTTCGAAGAAGAAGATAGGCAGCGAGCGGCAAAGACACAAATTGCAGTTACGACGATCAATGGTAAGCCTGCGAACCCGCCCCCATTCAATCCTACGGACAAGACGACTACAGTAAAGGCGTGGCTCTTCGGCGTTGATGTCTTCTTCACTGCAGCGAACGTCAATGACAATGCCATGCGTATTAATTATGCAGTTTCTCTTCTTCGAGGTGCAGCGCTTGAATGGTGGCGCCACACCTTGGACACGGGGACCCTGACAGGTGTGACACATGCGGCAGACGGGACCTCGACATCAGCTAATCAAGTGGCAACATCAATCTCCGGAGTGACCAAGATACGCACGTGGAAGGAGTGGGGTGCAGCCTTACGAGATTGCTTCAAGCACGTATCCGCCTCGGAGCAAGCTCATATGAAGCTGCGTGTCTGGTCATAGATGGCATCTGTCCAGGACTATTCGACGTTGTTTATGGCACTCACCGACCAAGTGGATGACATGCCAGAGGCGGAGCGGTTAGATAAATACATCACCAGTCTAAAATACAAGATACAGTTCGAAGTGCGCCGATGCCGGCCGACCTTGTCAAACTTATATGCTATAGTCTGTGTAGGCTGTAGTGGAGTAGACCATATAGGGTACAACACTTATAGGGTTTCCTACTTGTACCCACCTCTTTCCTAGTGCATTCCATTCCTCGTTTTCCTTTCACATGGTATAGAGCAGGTTCCCTAGTGGGAACTTTTCCTAGGGCCCACCGAAATCGATTTTTTTATTCCTGCCCGGAGCACGCTTCGCCCCTGCCCTAGTCGCGCGCTTCGCCCCTGCCCTAGCAGCAGAGAAGAGTATAGTCGTTGTAGGAGCCTCTCGTGGTGACCCTCGTACCCCCTTCTTTGAGGGGTGTTCTGTTAAATATAGGAGGAGTACGGCCTAGGCTTAGTAGCCTAGGCCACAGTAGGACTAGAACGAGGAGGCGCCAAGTACAAGCTAGGAACGTGTGCACGAACAGAATTGAGAAGAGGTGATTGAACTAGCAAGCAGCAGGATACAAATAGCAAACCCTAAGGGGCTGTACTCACTATTGAGTGCCCCACTGCAAGCTACACAAACAACATATTCAGACACACCCCCATAGCCAAAGTGGGGTGTAATCAGCACAATGAGCAGGCAGTGCAATAGTTCACAATTATGAGCAAAGCTAGTGGTAGTCACAGCACGCAAGTGAGGAGGAGGAGGGACTGTGAGAGGAGAGAAGATGGGAGACGACGGCTGAAGCTGCAGACACACGGGCAACAAGAGCGGCTGGCACAGTGGCTACCGGGACAGCGCCCCATACTACTGGAGTAACTGGCTCACGGGCTACGAGGAGCTACAGGAGCAACGGACCCACGGGCGACAGGCGCAGCAGGCTCTCTGGGCTACCAGGACAGCGCCCCGGACTACAGGTGCTGCGGACGACAAGACGGCTGCCTCCACTCAACCTCCCCCAACTGTCCCAGACCCCCCTACACACACCCCCAGTTTCACCCCTAGCTCCACTCCCACATCACCCCCCTAGCTCCACTCCCCACAGCTCCCACACCTCCACCCCCCTCAGCGGCAGCTGCAGCAGTGGGAGACGAAAAAGGAGGAGGGGAGAACCCACACCTCTCACCCCCATGCTTGCCACCCCACACCCCCACCACCGCGGAATGCACGGCGGAATGGGAGCAATGGGCAGCACGGGGGGGGGGGGGTGTCGGGGGGGGACGGGACGGGCTTCCGCAGGGGCGGCTCGCGCGGGTCCTGGGGCGGCTGCTGCAGGCACGGGCTGCTCCAGGGGCGGGTGCTGCAGGCACGGGCTGCTCCAGGGGCGGCTGCTGCAGGTGCGGGCTGCTCCAGGGGCGGCTGCTGCAAATGCGGGCTGCTCCAGGGGCGGCTGCTGCAGTGGCAGGCGGCTCCAAGGGCGGCCGCTGCAGGTGAAAGGTAGGAGGAGGGAGGGGGGGGGGGGGGGGGGGGGGAGGAAACGCACGGCCCCCAGGGCGCCCCGAGCGGTGACGAGAAGGGAGCCGCGCAGCCCCCCCCTTAGGCGCCGCGACGGGCACCAGGGAGGGCGCCGCGACGGGCCCCCAGAGCCGCCTCGACGGGCGACGGGAAGGGCGCCGCGCGGGCCCCCCAAAGTCGCCTTGACGGGCGACGGGAGGGGACCGCGCGCGGCCCTCGTGGTCGCCACGACGGGCGACTGGTGGGGAGGCCGCGCGGGCCCCCAAGGTCGCCTCGACGGGCGACGGGAGGGGAGGCCGCGCGGGTCCCCGAGGTCGCCTCGACGGGCGACGGGAGGGGAGGCCGCGCGGTTCCCCGAGAGCGCCTCGATGGACGCTTCAACGGGAGGGGACCGCGGAGGCCCCCCCAAGGGCACCACGACGGGCGCCACGGAAGGGAAAACCGCCAGGCGCCCTGAGCGCGCGACGGGCAGAAATTAGGGTTTCGCCGCCGCGCACCACGGGGCGCGCGGCGGACACTGCGGCAGCGGAAGCGGGTGGTGGGCCCATACACAGGAAGGCCGCAGACATGCCGCCCTCTGATACCATGTCAAATATAGGAGGAGTACGGCCTAGGCTTAGTAGCCTAGGCCACAGTAGGACTAGAACGAGGAGGCGCCAAGTACAAGCTAGGAACGTGTGCATGAATAGAATTGAGAAGAGGTGATTGAACTAGCAAGCAGCAGGATACAAATAGCAAACCCTAAGGGGCTGTACTCACTATTGAGTGCCCCACTGCAGGCTACACAAAAAACATATTCTGACATGTTCCCCCTCCCCCCTCTTACCCTCTGTTGCGTCTGCTGCTGCGGCCGACCTCGTTGGCCTCGAGTCGGTCGGCGCTGCGTCTGCCCCTAGCGGGAGACGCCGCACCGGCAAGGGCAAGGGGGGCAAGGGCGCTGGAGGAGCTGGCGGGGGCGGTAGAGGTGGCGGAGGAGGCGGTGGAGGGGATGGGGGTGGTGGTGGGAGTGGTGGCGGGGGTGGGGGCGTCGGTGGCGGCGGTGGAGGCGGAGGCGGCGACGGCGGTGGCGGTGGGAGCGGAGGAGGTGGCGGTGGCGGCGGTGGCGGAGGTGGCGGCGGCAGCGGTGGAGTTGGTCGGGGTGGCTCTGCACAGAGGGGCGGCTCCAGTGGTGGTTAGTGCCTGCAGCAGCAGCGCGCTCGTGAGACCCCGCCCCCACAGCAGCTTCGTGAGTGGTACGCTGCGCGTCAGCAGGGTGGGGGTGCTGGTCCCTGTACTTACGTCCTACGTACTGGCGACCGCACTGGTGAGCAGTGCGGGGGCCCGCACTCCACCCAGCGCTGCTTCGGCCGTTTGACGTACGCCTGGCGTCTCCAGTTCCCGGATGCCACAGAAATCCCTCGCTGGGGCGAGCTGTTTAGGTCGGGGGTTGCTATCTTTGATCTTGATTATGATGCTATTCTTGCTGCCATGTATGCTGTGTCTACTAGTGATGAGGGTGACTGTTACCTGTGTGTCCCGCCTGACCCGGGCATTGAGGCTGCTCCTCTAGGTGCTGGTGAGGCTGCTCCTCCAGGAACAAGTGCGTCTGCTGCCCCAGGTGCTGGTGAGTCTGCTCTCTCAGGTACCACGCCGGCTCAGGCCTTCCACACCTTCACCCTTGGCACGGGTGCTTCCCGCTCCTTCTTTCGAGACCGCACCACGCTCACGCCGCTTAGTCGGCCAGTGGCGGTCTCCCTGGCAGACCCCTCTAGGGGTCCTGTCCTTGCCCACTTCTCCACTGTCTTACCGTGTTCGGCGGCCCCCTCTGGCACCCTGTCAGGTCTTTACATCCCCTCGTTCTCTACGAACTTGGTGAGTGGTGCTGACCTCTAGGATGGAGGGGTTCACTAGTTCACTCCTGCGAGTCAGCGAGTGACCCACTGTACGTGTGCTCGGACGGGCCGACACTTGGCCACGTTTACCCATCAGCCGGGGTCGAGCCTATACACACTGACTACTGAGTCTCCTCCGGTCGCTGAGTCTGGTCAGGTAGCTGCGTCGGGTCAGGTGTTTGCTGGAGCGTCCAGGTCTGGTCCTGAGTCTGCCCCCTGCTCATGTCGTCTCCTGTCTCACCAGACTCTCCTCTGGCACCACCGCCTTGGTCACCCCTCCCTGCCTCGTCTCCGAGGCATGGCCTCCCGTGTCCTTGTCTCTGGTCTCCCCTGGTCCCTCCCTCCCCTTCCTCCGGGGCCTGCCCCAACCTGCGCTTCTTGCGTCGAGGGGCGGCAGCGCACCACTCCTCACTCCGAGTTTCCTCCGACAGAGGCTCCGCTGCAGACGCTTCACATGGACGTGTGTGCCCAGCCCGCGTCCGTGGACAGTGTCACGAGCGTTACTTCCTGCTGGTGGTTGACGACTACTCGCGTTACTGTCAGAATGTTCTTATCTAGCCTGTAGTGGGGTGCTCTATAGCGAGTACAACCCTGTTAGGGTTTGCTATTTGTATCCCCATTCTTGCTAGTCAACTCCTCTTTCTTTCTTCTAATTTTGTCATGCTATCAGAGCAGGTCGATCCCCATGGATCGATCCTGTGGGTGGGTCACCACCACCTCGTTGCTTCCGGTGCAACTTCTACTGCTAGTCTCTGTGCCGCACGCCCCGTGGCGTGCGGCAGTTTTTCTTCCCGCCGTGCGCCCCGAGGCGCGCGGCGGTATTCTGCCCGCCGTGCGCCCCGAGGCGCGCGGCGGTTCTCTGCCCGCTGTGCGCCCCGAGGCGCGCGGCGGGCTTCTGGCTCGTCGCTCGGTGCGTCGCCCTCGGGAGGCGCTGCGACGGGCGACGGGGACCCGCGCGCCAGCCTGTCGACGCCCGTGCGCCGCCAGCGCCGGCTCGTCGACGCCCGTGCGCCGCTGCCCCGGCCCGTCACCACCTGTGCGCCGCCCGTCCCGGCCCCGCGCAGCTGCTCCGGCCCGTCGCCGCCCGTGCGCCGCTGTCCCGGCCCCACACCGCCCGTGCGCCGCTAGTCCCGGCCCCGGCCCCGCCTGCGCCCCCCCCCCCCCCCCCCCCCCCCCCCCCCCTTTTCCCGTCTCCCGTCGCGGCTCCCTCGGGGGGTGCAAGTGGCCCCCAAGGGTCGCCTCGACAGGCGACGGGAGGACTTACCTGGGGGAGGGGGGCGAGTGCCGCCCCCCCTTCTGCTGCCTGTCTTGGCGCCCTGGGCGGCCGCGCGTCGGTTCCCCCCCCCCCCCCCCCCCCCCCCCCCCCCCCCCCCTCTCCCTCCCCCGTAACCTCCCTACCCGCCATCCCGCCCTACCTGAGTTAGGGTTTGGGGAGTGGCGAGTAGGGGGTGGCGAGTATGGGGGTGGCGGGTGTGTGGTCTCCCCTGCTCCTCCTCCTCCTCTGTCTCCCACTACTGCAGCTGCCGCTGAGGGGGGTGGGTGTGTGGGAGTCGCTGGAGTCGTGCTAGGGGGTGGGGTGTGAGTGACCCTAGGGGTGCAGTAGGGGGTGTGTGCAAGGGGGGGTGAGACTATTTGGGGAGCTGAATGAAGGATGCCGCTGTGTCGCTAGCAGCACCTGTAGTCCGGGGGCTTCGTCCGGTAGCTCAGTCGTAGCCAGCTGTGCCAGCCGCCCGTGGGTCCGTTGCTCGTCTGCCGCTACTTTAGCCGCGGGGCCAGTTACCCCTGTAGTCCTGGGGCTTCGTCCGGTAGCCGCTGTGCCAGTCTGCCTCCTGTTGCCCGTGTGTCTACAGCTTCATCCGTCGCCTCCTATCTCCTTTCCTCTCACTCTCGCCTCCTCCTCCTCACTTGCCCTCTGCGATAGCCTCTAGCTTTGCTCATAATTTTTAACTTTAAACTAATGCTTCTTGAACTTGTGCTCAGAATGTGTGGTGACATTGTGATCCACCCTGAGCTTGTACTGCTATGCTTGCTCTGCTGATTGCACCCCACTTTGGCTATGGGGGTGTGTCAGAATGTTCTTATCTAGCCTGTAGTGGGGTGCTCTATAGCGAGTACAACCCTGTTAGGGTTTGCTATTTGTATCCCCATTCTTGCTAGTCAACTCCTCTTTCTTTCTTCTAATTTTGTCAGTTACACCACATTCTTCCCCTTGCGCAGCAAGGGTGAGATCACTAAGGTTTTGATCGACTGGATCCGCGCAGCTTGTCTCCAGCTCATAGAGAGTTTCGGCTCGGACTTTCTTGTTCTGCGTCTGCACTTTGACAGAGGTGGAGAGTTCTCCTCTACCCTTCTGCGAGCCTTCTGTCGTGCACAAGGCATCCGCCAGACGTTCACGCTTCCGGCCTTTCCACAGGAAAATGGGATCAGTGAGCGCCGCATTGGCATGGTCATGGATGTCGCTCATACGTCTATGATCCATGCGGCTGCTCCCCATTTTCTGTGGTCGTTCGCGGTTCAGTACGCGGCGCATCAGATCAACCTTCATCCCCAGGTCTCCATGCCGAAGACCTCCCCTGCTCTGCGGTGGAAGGGGAAGGTTGGCGATGCGTCTGCGTTCCGGGTCTGGGGATCTCGGGCGTTTGTTCGCGACTTGTCTGCGGACAAGCTATCCCCCTGTGCTGTTCCCTGTGTCTTCCTTGGCTTCCCCCTTGACGCGCCTGGTTGGCAGTTTTACCACCCCACCTCGCGCCGTGTTCTGTCCTCCCAGGATATCACGTTTGACGAGTCGGTTCCCTACTACCGTCTCTTCCCCTACCGCACTGCACCCCTACCCCCGCCGCTGCTCTTCCTCGCGTCAGGTACCCCCCCTAGTAGACCCCCTTCCCCCTTAGGGTCCTGCCCCCTCAGGTGTGTCCCAGGTAGACGCACTCGAGCCTGTCGAGGTAGCTGTTGACTCTGGTGCTGCTGGGGGTGCTGAGCCTGCGGGTGCGGGGTCTGGGGGTGCTGAGCCTGGGGGTGCTGAGCCTGAGGGTGTTGAGCCTAGGGGTGCTGACACTAGGGGTGCGGAGCCTGAGGGTGCTGGGCCTGCTCGTGTGGGGTCTGGCGGTACTGGGTCTGGAGGTCCTTCAGGTGCTTCGTCCCAGCGGGAGCTACTCTCTCCACGGGAGCTGCGCGAGTGGTTTGCTCGGCGCTGGAGCCGTACTACTAGATCTGGAGGTGCTGCTGGTGTTGGAGGTTCTACTGCTGCTGAGGGTGCTGGTGCCACGGGTCCCGGAGGTGCTCGTACTGGAGGTACTGGAGCTGCTGGGCCTTGGGGTGCTCCTTGTGCTGGAGCTCCTGGAGGTACTGGAGCTGGCTGTGCTGCTGGAGTTGGTGCTGGTGGAGGTGCTGGAGCTGGAGCTGCTGCGTCTTCTAGTGGTTCGGCTGGAGCTGGAGCTGCTGGGGGTGTTTGCGTTGGAGGTGCTGCTAGTGCTGGTGATTCAAGGGGTGCTTGTGTTGGCGCTGCTGGAGCTGGGGGTGCTACTGGAGCTGGTGCTGCCGTTGGGGGTGCTGGTGCTGTTCCAGCTGGTTCTGGGGGCGCTGCGCAGCCACGGCCGTACTTCGTTCCGCTCCTTGAGCAGGTTCTTGGTCTTCCGCCCTCTAGTGGTCCTTCTCCTCCCTTAGAGTGTCCACCGCCTGTCCAGTCCGATTCACAGTTACAGCCCGCCTTCCCACTGCCTGCTCCTTTTCCCTACACTGGTCCTACTGGAGGTCTTGTTGAGCATCGTGAGCCTGCGTCTCGTCCTGCGTTGCCTTTCCGTGCTGCTCGCACCAGTGGCCGTGGTTCGCGTCAGCGTCCTCCCCCTGTCCCCGGCACGCACCGGATGTCTCTGCGTCCTTCCACTGCTCGGCAGCGTGTCCCTTTGCCATCTCCTCCCGAGTTTTCCCTTCCTGCTCTTGCTGACCTGGAGTCGGACTCTCTTCGTGCTGCCAGTCCTACTGTCACGCGTCTCCTTGCTACTGTTGTCACTGGCCCTTCCTTTGAGTCCACTGCTGCGTCTGCCTTAGTTGCTGAGCTTTTCGACTTCGCTGCTCACTGTCGTCTAGACTACGCCGCTAGTCTTGGTGCTGAGTCTGAGTCTGTCTGTCCTCCATCCGTCGGGGGTGAGTGTGCTTTTGGCACGGACATCCTTGAGGACAGGCAGGAGGAGTTCCAGTGCATTGCTGCTGCTTTACCTCATCTCGTGTCCATGCTGCTTGCCCCTGAGGGAGACCCGGATGCACCAGACATACCCACTCCGCGCTCTTATGCAGAGGCGAAAGAGGGTCCCTACTCCTCTCAGTGGCACGCAGCCATGGACGCAGAGATGGCTTCCTGGAAGTCCACAGGCACCTACGTCGACGAGGTTCCCCCACCTGGGGCGAACATCGTCAGTGGCATGTGGATCTTCAGGGTGAAGCGGCCGCCGAGTTCTCCGCCTGTCTTCAAGGCACGATACGTGGCTCGAGGCTTCAGTCGGCGGCAGGGAGTTGACTACTTTCAGACCTTCTCTCCCACCCCGAGGATGACCAATCTTCGGGTGCTACTGCACAAAGCCGCTCACCGCGACTACGAGCTTCACTCTCTTGACTTCAGCACTGCTTTCCTACAGGGCAGCCTGCACGAGGAGATCTGGCAGCACCGCCCACCTGGCTTCACTGGGTCGTTTCCTCCTCGTACCTAGTGGAGCCTCTGGCGGCCAGTCTACGGTCTCCGCCAGGCGCCCCGTGAGTGGCACGACACAATGAGGACTACACTTGCGGCTCTTGGGTTTGCTCCTACTACTGCCGACCCGTCGCTGTTTCTACGCACCGACACCTCTTTGCCGCCGTTCTACATCCTCGTGTACGTCGATGACTTGGTCTTTGCCACAGCTGACACTGCTGGACTCGCCTACGTGAAGTCCGAGCTGCAGAAGAGACACACGTGCATAGACCTGGGTGAGCTACGCAGCTACCTTGCTTGCAGATCACCCGGGACAGAGCACGCCGCACCATTACCCTGACTCAGTCACGCATGGTGCAGCAGGTCCTTCAGCGCTTCAACTTTACGTACTCCTCGCCTCAGGCCACTCCTCTGTCTACTCGCCACTCGCTCTCAGCTCTGCCTTCGGATGAGTCGGTAGAGCCGAGTGGCCCATACCCAGAGCTTGTTGGCTGCCTCATGTACCCGATGACCTGCACTCGACCTGACCTGGCATACCTGCTTAGCATCTTGGCACGCTATGTTGCTCTTGGGAGACACCGACCAGAGCACATGGCTGCAGCAAAGAGGGCGTTGCGCTACTTGTGCAGTACGTCGGGCATGGGGCTCGTGCTTGGAGGGCGGAGTCCAGTAGTCCTCTTTGGTCACGCAGACGCGTCTTGGGTTGACGACTTGTCTACGCAGCGGTCGTCACAGGGTTACACCTTCAGCCTTGGTTCCGGCTCTGTTTCGTGGCGGTCTACCCGCTCGTCTTCTATTCTCAGCTCTAGCTGTGAGGCTGAGATCTACGCAGGGGCCATGGCTGCACAGGAGTTACGCTGGCTCACCTACCTGCTGACTGTCCTCGGAGAGCTGCCTCGTTCTCCTCCAGTCCTGTACGTAGACAACAAGGCCATGCTGGCCTTGTGTCGGGAGCACAGACTGGAGCACAGAACGAAGCACATTGCTCTTCGCTACTTTCTCGCTCGTGAGCTGCAGCAGCGTGGTCAGCTGCGCCTTGCTTACGTGGCCTCTAGGGCCAACACTGCTGATATCTTTACCAAGGCACTTCAGCCTTGTGATCATCAGCGTTTTTGTACGATGCTAGGTCTTGTGCCTACTTGGCCTCACTTGCTCACCTCTTGACCTTGCTTGTTCTATGATCTGTCTATACCTGCACTTGCTTGTTTCCTTTCATATATAATCATGCATGTGAACTGGCCTTGTGGTCTTGAACTTGTGCTCGGAATGTGTGGTGACGTTGTGATCCACCCTGAGCTTGCCTTGCTTGACTGGTCTTGTGACCCCTTGTTCTCCCCCACTTTGCCTATGGGGGTGTGTCAAACTTATATGCTATAGTCTGTGTAGACTGTAGTGGGGTGGACAATATAGGGTACAACACTTTTAGGGTTTCCTACTTGTACCCACCTCTTTCCTAATGCATTCCGTTCCTCGTTTTCCTTTCACATACCTCGTTCCTGGAAGCTGTATAGTTGGCAGAGTCAGACGCACTGATGCAGTATGCGAGAACGAGTTCCCGGGAGGGAAACCGTGGTCGTGGCTAGACCCCATGGGCCAAAATCAACGTAGTCCATACACCTGGCCGCCCCTTTTAAGGGATGTGTTACCGGTGTGGGACGACGGGTCACTACATGAGCGACTGCCCCAAGAAAACGTCGGTGAAGGGGGACGACCGGAAGGAGCAGGGAAATGGGAAGAGTTAGTAATCAACGCCCCCCTTAGTGCTTGTGCTCCGTCACCCGAACCCCACTATCTCGACCGAGTCGTGGTTCTGATTCATGCAATTGATCGCACTCGGTCGAATATCAGGGATAACCACTTGGATCACCCTATGCTAGTCGTCGGCAAAGTGTTAAAAAGTTATTTGAAAATGTTCGTCGACGGAGGGGCCAGCCATAGCCTCTTCAACTTGACGACGGCAAAAAAATGCAAGATGCAACTAGAAAGGTGTCTGCCCGAAATCGACGCTCGCCTCGTGGATGTCACACCTCTGGCGATTTTGGAAGAAATAAGGACGGTGCGGATCAAATGCGGCGACGGTTTCGGCTTCAGCGTGAAGTTTCTCGTGACGACGCTGGATGGCTGCGACGTGCTACTGGAACATGATTGGCCGCGACGGCACAACCCCGTCATCGATTGGACAGCGGGATCGTGCAGCATCAGCAAGTACGAGGGGCTAATTACGTTGCCTACATGGATACCTGCCTACATCAAAGCCCTGTGCGTCAAAGCTATCACTATTTCTCGCCACTTCAACCGAGGCGCGCAACTATTTGCCGTTTGCTTACGTGAGTTGGCAATCGACACCGAGAAGCTGTATGCAGCTATACTACCGCGGAGCTGATTTGGCAGTACCCCAATATCTTGACCGACGCGAGCCAGTAGCAGAGAACCAGCTGGTACTGGAGCGCGCCCTACAGTACTTTGTCTCTACACCTGCCAACGGGCTCTCCTAGTCTACGCTGACAACGACATCATTCAATCTCACCGGGTATATGGACGCAGATCATGCCGCTGACCCTGCCAATCGACGATCATGAAAAGGCTTTCTCTTCCGCCTGGAGGCTATGGACCTAATCTCCTAGAACTCGCAGAAGCAGGAGATGGTTTCCATGTCATCAGTCGAAGCAGAATACAGTGCAGGGACTGCTGCAATTCGCGAAGGGGGAAAAAATTCCAACTTCACCCACCTTTCGTCCTCACTGCGATAACTAAAGTGTCAGAATGTAATTGTATACATCACTTTATAACTGCCTGCAATGTAGACTTAGTGTAGTTATCTTTCTTGTTAGGTGGTGCACCTTTCTTCTCTTCTTTCATATTTGTACCCTTGAGCATATAGTGAAAACCCTCTTTTCTCCTCATCAACTCTCTCGACCTTCAAGCCTAGGCTACTAAGCCTAGGCCCTAATACTCCTTCTCTCAACATGGTATTCAGAGCAGGTACCTTCCTGCTGTCTTCCTTAACGGGCCCACCAATTTGCTTCCGCTTCCTATCGTCCTGCCGTGCGCCTCGGGCACGCGGCGTAGGCGCACGGCAATTTTCTGCCCGCCGTGTGCTCGGGGCGCACGGCGGTTTTCTGCCCGCCGGCACCCTGGGCGCGCGGCGTCTTCGTGCCCCGTACGCGGCTTGCCCTCACGCCGCCTGCACGCCTGCCTCACGTCCACGCGCGGGCCTGATTTGCCCGCCCGTACCCTCCACTTCACGGCGCCCTTCGAGGCGCCGCTCCTGCTCGTCGCGACGCACCTGCGGGACCCGGGCGTCGCCGCTCTTGCTCGTTGCGATGCCCGTGCAGGACCCGCGCGGCGTCGCCCTGCTCGTCGTGACGCCCCTGCGGGACCCGCGGGGCGTCGCCACTGCTCGTCGCGGCGCCCCCTGGACGCCGCCCCTGCTCGTCGCGGCGCCCCTGGGGCGTCGCCCTTGCTCGTTGCGGCGCCTCTTGGGCGCCTTCCCTTCTCGTCGCGGCCCCCTCCCCCCTGGCCACCGCCTCTGCCTCACCTGCGCTCGCGCCAGCTTTGCAGCCGCGCACGGGCCTCCCATGCACCAGCGCCGCCCCTGGAGCAGCCGCCCCTGGACCCTGGACCAGCCGCCGCCGCCCCTGGAGCAGCCGCCCTTGGACCCAGAGCAGCCGCCCCTGGCCCCTGGATCATCCGCCCCTGGACCTCCGCAGCCGCCCTTGGCCCCTGGTGCAGCGGCCCCTGTTGCAGCCGCCCCTGGACCCAGAGCACCCACCCCTGGCCCCTGGAGCAGTTGCCACTGGTGAAGCCGCCCCTGGACCTCAGCAGCCGCCCCTGGACCCCGCGGCTCCGACCCTGCAGCAGCCCGCAATGCCGCCTCAGGGACCCCGCGAGCCGCCCCAGCAGCAGCCCACGGCGCCGACCCTGCAGCTGCATGCGCCGTCGCTCCTGGACTTGGTTCGGCTGCCTCCCTGTGCTGCCTGTTGCTGCCCGTGCCTGTGCTGCAAGTTGCCGTGTGTTGCTGCCCGTGCCTGTGCTGCCTGTTGCCGCCCGTTGCTGCCTGTGCCTGTGCTGCCCGTTGCCGCCTGTTGCTGCCCGTGCCTGTGCTGCCCGTTGCCGCCCGTTGCTGCCCGTGCCTGTGCTGCCCGTTGCCGTCCGTTGCTGCCCGTTGCCGTCCGTTGCTGCCCGTGCCTGTGCTGCCCGTTGCCGCCCGTTGCTACCCGTGCCTGTGCTGCCCGTTGCCGCCCGTTGCTGCCCGTGCCTGTGCTGCCCGATGCCGCCCCTTGCTGCCCGTGCCTGTGCTGCCTGTTGCCGCCCGTTGCTGCCTGTGCCTGTGCTGCCCGTTGCTGCCTGTTGCTTCCCGTGCTTGTGCTGCCCGTTGCCACGCGTTGCTGCCCGTGCCTGTGCTGCCTGTTGCCGCCCGTTGCTGCATGTGCCTGTGCTGCCCGTTGCCGCCTGTTGCTGCTCGTGCCTGTGCTGCCCGTTGCCGCCCGTTGCTGCCCGTGCCTGTGCTGCCCGTTGCCGCCCGTTGCTGCCCGTGCCTGTGCTGCTTGTTGCCGCCCGTTGCTGCCTGTGCTTGTGCTGCCTGTCGCCGCCCGTTGCTGCCCGTGTGTGTGCTGCCCATTGCCGACCGTTGCTGCCCGAGCTTGTGCTGCCCGTTGCCGCCTGTTGCTGCCCCTGCTCTGCTCCTCGCTGTTGCCCTGCACGCATGGCTGCCCTGCCCTGCCCGTGCCTGTGCTGCCCCTGCTCTTCCCCCCCCCCTTTCTTCGTCTCCCTGCTGCGCGTGCAGCCGTGGAACGGAGGCTATGGGGGTGGCGGGTATGGGGGTGATGGGTGTGTGTGATCCCCTTCCCCTCCTCCTCCTTTCTCTCCCACTTCTGCAACTGCTGCTGGGGGGGGGTGGGTGTGAGGGTGTGGGGGAGCTGGGGGAGAGGTGCTAGGGTTGTCGAGGAGTGTGGAAGGGGGATTTGGAGGACTGGGGAAGGTTCCAGGAAGCAGCCGCCTTGGAGCCAGCAGCTTCACCTGCCAGCAGCTTCTCCTCATATAGTCTCTCCTCTTCACTTGCCCTCTCCGTCTGCTGCGCTCTGCTTGGTGTACCCCTTCCGGGGGTGTTTCTGCACATGGTTCTTCACTGCAGGCAGTTAGGGGGTGTGTCAGAATGTAATTGTATACATCACTTTATAACTACCTGCAATGTAGACTTAGTGTAGTTATCTTTCTTGTTAGGTGGTGCACCTTTCTTCTCTTCTTTCATATTTGTACCCTTGAGCCTATAGTGAAAACCCTCTTTTCTCCTCATCAACTCTCTCGACCTTCTGGCCTAGGCTACTAAGCCTAGGCCCTAATACTCCTTCTCTCAACATAAAGCGCCATCAAGATCGCGAACAAGCTGGGGTTTGTAAACCGAACAAAGCACATCGCAATTCGATGCTTTTTGGTCAAGGACGAAATTGACTAGGGCAAGGTTGACCTCACGTACTGTCCCACCACCGAGATGGCGATCGAGGTCCTCACCAAACGACTGCCACATCAGCGTACCAGCACTGCTCCAACCTCACCGGAGTAGTTAAGCGAGGCAGCCTCCGATAAGTCCGGGAATGAAGGGGATGTTGAGATGTGAACTTTGTGAGAAGGCATTCGTGTACTTTGCAGGAGCCGACTCTACTAAGTACGAGGTGGAGGAGTCAGAAGAGTCGAAGTGACACCAGCAGCCGTTAGATCAAGACCGACGGAGGCAGAAACATTTGAAGTGAAAAGAGCGGGAACAGGTTTGAAACAAGATGTAGAAACACGATATATGCATGCATTTTGTTGGGCTGAAAATCCCCTTAGGATCTTTGGTAGGGTAAATCTCTAGTTAGAGTGATGTGGTAGCGGAAGCGTTTAATGATGAGACTTTGAACCACCTTGCATTAGTATGTGAGAACAAAGTGAGTTGATTAAAGCAAACAAGTACAAAGGTTTATATAAGAGTACAAGGAATACGAAGAGATATGAATGATAACTGTTTTACTGTTGGCTGTTGCGGTTCGATACAGTGCGATTCGGGCAACTGCTCAATATCGAGTCAGTTGTGTGTCCTTGCTGTCGCGCTGCTTCTGTCAGGTCAAAGGTCGCTGACCTTTGACTTTCACGTAACCTCCAGCGGTTACTTCAACCTCCGAGAGTTGACTCGCTGGTGCCTCGGTATGCAGTACTTCGCTTGTGCCTTAGTGTTTCGACACGACAGGAGCGCTTAACACTGTTTGTTTCCAACACTCCCTGTCGCTTCTGGAGTGTCGCTGACGTGGCTCTGTCCAGTCAGCAGCATGCAATATTCGAACTTTTGCTTTCCGAGTTTCTTGGTCAAGTAGTCAGCTGCCATCTCGGACGTGGGACAGTATGACAGGACGAGTCTTCCCTTCTCGATCTCGTCCTTCACGAAGAAGTATCGCAGGGCAATGTGTTTCGTCCTGTTCGCAAAACCATTCTTGTTGGCGATACGAATTGCCGACTGGTTATCGCAGAACAGGGTAAAGTTGGGTAACTCGGCTAACTTCGCTTCTTCCAGCAGCTCGCGAAGATATAGTCCTTCCTTGGTGGCTGAGCAGAGTGCAATATATTCTGCTTCAGCTGACGAGAGAGCAATTAGCTCCCGTTTGCTCGATTGCCAGGAGATAGGCCCGATAGGCTCGAGGCGATAGATGTAGCCGGTGCGCGATCGTCTGTTGTCGGAGTCGCCCCCGTGATCTGCGTCGACGTAACCGATTAGCTTAGGCGGTGTAGTTTTGTTTTTGTGGTAGGTCAGACCGACCGTCGGGGTGCTGACGAGGTAGTGAAGAGCGCGGTCGAGTTCCGCCAGGTGTCCTGCTTCAGCCCTTTTGAGATAGGTAGCGAGGTGGCTTGCAGAGTATGAGAGGTCGGGACGACAGGTAACGGCTGCGAAGAGAAGACATCCCAGCTTCTTCTATCGTTTCCTGCTGTGTAGCGGTATGGCGTGGAGATGGCTGTTGGTGCGAGCGTGAAACGTTTGGCGATAGTGTCGCCATATTTTTCGGCGCTGAGGTAGATCGCGTCCTCCTCTTCGCGGATGTTGAGGCCGAGGTACTAAGTGACGGTAGATGAGACTGTGAGCGTGAGATCTTGCTTCAGCTCCCCTTCAAACCAGGTGGTGATGCTGTCAGTCGAGCCGATGTAGAGAAGATCGTCCACGTAGACGATTAGCAGGATGTAGTCTTCGTCTTTGGTGAGCCGGTACATGCCTTGATCGTGCGGTAGTTGCTTGAAGCCGATGCGGATGAGGCGAGCGTGCAGGTGCTGTTGCCAGAGTCGCGGGGCCTGCTTGATGCCGTAGAGTGACTTGAGTAGCTGGCAGACTTGGTTGGATTCTCCGTGAGAGCTGTGCGGTAACTCGACGAAGATTTCAGCATCAACAGGTGCGTAGAGAAATGTGTTAGCGACGTCGATTTGCCGCAATTTCTTCTTCTTCATGGCGGCGATCGCGAGGAGAATTCGAAGTGAGGTATGCCGGCTAACCGGGGCAAATGTCTTGGTGAAGTCCCGTCCGTGCTCCTGATCGAATCCACGCACAACCCAGCGTGCTTTGAACTTCTCAATTGTGCTGTCTGCTTTTGTTTTAACGCGGAAGACCCATTTCCCGGTGAGAATGGTTTTGTTCCTTGCCACGCTAATGGGGACGACTTTCCAGGTGTTCCGTTCCTCCAGCGCCTTTAACTCTCTGTCCATGGCTTCACACCATTCCTCCCTGTGTTCCCCCCTCAGAGCCTGCTGAACTGTCGCAGGCTCCTTAGGAAGAGTGTTGCCGTGGACTGCGGTGACGAGGTCGAGTATCTACAGTCCAGTTTGTGAGTAGCGGGGAAGAGTTGCGTCCTCGAGATAAGCTGCTTCATCTCCCGCATCTGGATCAGGTATGAAATTCGGTCCTACTCGTTCTGCTTCGTTGGTGATGACTGTCGCAGCTGTTACGTAACCGTTGTCGGCGAAGTAGTAGAAGGTTTCGGCGTTGACACTTTCGCGAGGGTTGTCTTCGTCCATGGGAACGTCGACGGAGCAGAACGGAAGAGGTCCGGCTTCTTCTGACGCGTTGTCCACATTCTGCTCGTCCTAGTCAGCTTCGCCTTCTGCAGAGGCGAAGGCTCGGTCGCCACAAAAACCACCTGTGGGATCTTGGTCCTCTTGCAGGTTGGCAAGGTATGTCTGGAGCGTGAGTCGTTCGTAGAAGATGACGTCGCGTGCTGCTACTGTTTCCTTGGAGTGGACGTCAAAGATTTTCCACGCGTTGTAATTCTTTTCGATGCCGAGGTGTAGTCCCCACTGTGCGCGTTGTGAAAATCGGCCCGCTCGTGCTGCTGGGGGTCGATACTGTACCATGCATCCGAACACTCGTAACATTTTTGTGCTGCCCTGTTTCCCTGTCCATAGCAGATGCGGTGATGCGTTGTTCGGAAGCGATGATGACGACAGCAAGTTGTGCAGCATGACAGCGTGGTCCATTGCTGCAGGCCACTGGTGGTTGGGAAGCCGCATGCCACGTAACAGTTTGCGCATGCTGTTCTGCAGAGTCTTGTTCATTCTTTCTGCTACACCTTGCTGCTGATGGGCGTAGGGAAGAGAGAGGAGCTGCTTGATTCCCCTTTCTTCCGGATACTGCTTGAATCGCTGAGAGGTGTATTCTCCTCCCCCGTCTGACTGGAAGCTTTTCAATTTTACGCCCGACTCTCTCTCTGCTACTGGAACCCAAGCAGCGAATGCTGCGAGGACCATGTCGCGGCTGGGTAGGTTTAGATGCCAGACGTAACGAGTGGCGGCGTCGATGAAGGTGATTGTGTAGTTATAGATTACTTGTCCTGGTTCCCGATTGTACAGGATGTCGCTATACACCTTTTCGAGTGGTGAGTACGCGCGTGTGCTCGGGTTGTGATGAGGAGTGAACGGCCGATGTGGTAAGTCGGCTTCGGGGCAGGTAAGACATGTTCCTCGTTCCCGTTGAAGTTCTCTGCCGTCGAGTAGTAGTAACGAGTCCTTGTCAAGGACTCCTGCTCTTATTGTGTTGTTTAGCACGGTGTTGCTTGGGTGTCCCATGCGTGCGTGCCAGATGTCTTCGGAGGCGCGGTGTCCGGGTGAGCGTCGATACGCGTCGGAGTTGGAGTAGAAGCCGGCGGTGAAGTTTGCGCTTCTATGGACTTCCCGTTGGGCCGGATTTAGCTGCTGTGCGGGTGTTGGTGGTGCTTCGTCGACGAGGACCGGTGTCGTTGTTGCTGCTACTGTTGTTGTTCCTGCTATTGCCGATGACGTCTCTGCTGCTGCCGAAGTTGTCTTTGCTGCTGCCGATGTTGTTTATGCTGCTGCCAAAGTTGTCTCTGCTGCTGCCAAATGTTGTATTGTTACTAACGCGCGTGTTCGTTCTGCTTCAGGAATGGTATAGGAATACCAAAAACCTTCCGGACTGAAGTCTGGATCAAGATCTGGAGGGTGTGTCCAGTCGGCGAAGTTGACGATGGCGTCGCTGTCGGCGGTGCCAAGATCAGGGACAAAGTCGAGGACGAAGACATTGTTCTTGAGGACCGCCTTGCCGATGTAGAGACCTCTCCCGTGATACAGTTTGAATTCTTGGGTGGTGCTGTCTGCTTCGAGGTGTATGCCTTTCGCCATCAGCTGACTAACGTTCAGTAAGTTGTAGCCGAGTCCCTCCGCGATTAGTACTTTTGACATCTGTAGTATAACATTTGTCTCTCGTGACTGAAGTTGCACAATCCCTTGTCGTCGTGTGCGCAGGTTCTGGTTATTGGCGACTGTGATGACGACCTCTCGTTGAAGTCGGTGCTCGCGTTGAACGAAGCGTCCCGAGGAGCACATGTGTTGTCCGCAGCAACTTTCCAAGAACCACGTGTCCTTCCCGGACGGTTCGCTTTGAGCGATGGTGGCGTACGTCGGGTTCGGTTGAAGTGACTCGTGGTGAGGCGTGCTGTTGTCGAGTTGTTCTTCTGGTGAGTAATATGGTGGTGACTCAGTTACGCAGGAGTCGCTCAGTCTTGCCATGCAGCTGATGATGTTTCTTATTTCTTTTGCAGGTTGTCCTGTCGATGTTGTTGACACTTGTGCTGAAGTTGTCGGATTTGCTTGCGTTGAAGCGACTTGATTGCTTGAAGGGCGAAGTTGGCGTTGCGGCGATGTTGACTGTTGTCGATTTGGGCAGTGCGTACGAGGATGCCCTGAAGTCTTGCAGAGGTGGCAGAACGGAGGTACTGGCTTCGGTTGTTGCTGCCGGTTATTGTTGTTGTAGTTATAGTGTCGCTGAGTGTGGAACGCGAATTCCGGTGTTGATACCTTTCTATTGTGTCGTTCTTCTTGCAGGTCCATGTCTTGCTGCTCAGCATGGATTTCGGCGCAGAGTGCTGCTTCGGATATTCTCCCGTGTGCTCTTAGTATGGCGCGAGTGGAGCGCCAGTGAGGACCAAGATGTCGGAACATTATATAGCTTATACATTTGTGTAGGCTATAGTGGGGTATCCCATAGGGGGTACAACCTAATTAGGGTTAGTACTTGTACCCACTTCTTTCATAGTTCATTCATCCTCTCGTTTCAGTTTTCTCATGGTATCGAGCAGGTTCCCTTGTGGGAACTGTTCCTAGGGCCCACCAACTCGAAAAAAAAAAAATCCTGCCCGTAGCGCGCTCAACCCTAGCCCGAGTCGCGCTCCCCTTCCTCCACCCAGTCACGCCACCCTAGCGGCCCCGGTGCCTACCTCGTGGCCCTCACGCCGCCTTGCAGCCTCATCGCCCGCCCGACGGCCCGCGCGCCGCCCTTTTACGGCCCGCGCGCCGCCCTTCCTGGCCCGAGCGCTGCCCTTCCTGGCCCCGATCTGCCGCCCTACGACCTCGCCGCCTACCTCGCGGCCCGCGCGCCGCCCTCTCCTGGTCCCGATCCGCCGCCCTCCGGCTTCGGCGCCTACCCTACGGCCCAGCCGCCTACCTGCGGTCCCGCCGCCCTTACGTGCGGCCCCGCCTACTACCTGTGGCCCCGCCCTTACGTGCGGCCCCGTCGCCTGCCTGCGGCCCCGCCATTACCTGCGGCCCCACCACCTACCGGCGGCCCCGCCCTTACCTGCGGCCCCGCCGCCCTCAACTGCTGCCCCGTCGCCCTTACCTGCGGCCCCGCTGCCCTCACCTGTGGCCCCGCCGCCCATACCTGCGGCCCCGCCGCCCTCACTTACGGCCCCGCCACCCTTTCTTGCGGCCCCACCACCCTCACTTGCGGCTCCGCCGCCCTTACCTGCGGCCCCGTCGCCTGCTGCAGCGCCGCCCGCCACCCGAGCCGCCCGAGCCGCCTCACCCAGCCGAGCAGCCGACCGCCGCGCCGCCCTGCAGCAGCACAGCCGAGCCGCCCAGCAGCCGAGCAGCCGAGCAGCCGAGCCGCCGAGCCGCCAAGCCGCCTTGCAACCGAGCCGCCCAGCAGCCAAGCCGCCGTACAGCCGAGCCGCCGGGCCGCCGAGCCGCACTGCAGCCGAGCCGCCCAACCGCCCAGCAGCCGAGCCGCCGTGCAGCCGAGCCGCCGAGCCGCCGAGCCGCCCTACCACCGAGCAGCCCCGTCCAGTAAGCATAGCGCCTCTGTCACTGCACTGCCCCTACCGTACTGTTTGCGCTGCTAGTCTACTGTTGTCATGGCTACCCCTAGTGTCCTCGCTCTTGACGCCGAGGGTCGAGCCATTGACTTTGACATCTGGGTAGATGACCTGCAGCTGTTCTTACAGTGCGATAGGGCAGACGGTCTCTCTCTCTTTGACCTCACTTCTGGCGCCTCTCCTGCCCCTGCTGCTGATGCTGACGCCACGGTTCGCTCCCAGTGGACAACGCGCGACACTGCTGCACGTCTTGCTGTGCGTCGCCACCTGCCTACCTCTGAGCGTGCGCACTTTAGTAAGTACAAGAGTGCTCAGACCTTGTACGACGCTGTAGCTGCACGCTACTCCTCCCCTGTCACTGCTGCACTGAGCCGTCTCATGCTACCATACCTCTTCCCTGACCTTGCTGCCTTTCCCACAGTCGCTGACCTCATTACGCACCTCCGCACTAATGACACTCGCTACCGCGCTGCGCTTCCTGCTGACTTCTGCGCCAAGAACCCCCCCCCCCCATATATATCACCCTCTACTACATAGTCAACCAACTCCCTGACTCCCTACGCGTAGATAGGGACCACTTCCTCGCAGTGTGCCCCACCACTCTCACCGTTGACCTCCTCGAGAAGGCCCTCCTAGCGGCGGAGAAGAGCATAGTCGCTGTAGGAGCCTCTCGTGGTGACCCCCGCACCCCTGTCTTTGAGGGGTGTTCTCCCTCCCCCCTCTTGCCCTCTGTTGCTTCTGCTGCTGCGGCCGACCTCGTTGGTTTTGAGTCGGTCGGTGCTGCGTCTGCCCCTTCGGGGAAGCGCCGCACAGGCAAGGGCAAGGGGGGCAAGGGAGCTGGAGGAGCTGGTGGGGGCGGTGGAGGCGGCAGTGGAGGCGGCGGAGGCGGCGGAGGTGGCGGTGGAGCTGGTCGCGGGTCTACGCAAAGGAGTGGCTCTGGTGGTGGTCCGCGCCAGCAGCAGCAGCGTGGTCGTGAGACCCTGTCCCCTCAGCAGCTCCGTGAGTGGTACACTACACGCCAGCGGGGTGGGGGTTTTGGTCCGTGCACCTACGTTCTGCGCACCGGCGACCGTGCGCGTGAGCAGTGTGCGGGTGCGCACCCCACCCAGCGCTGCTTTGGCCGCCTGACGGACGCGTGGCGTCACCAGTTCCCTGAGGCCACAGAGATCCCTCGCTGGGGCGAGCTGTCTAGGGCGGGAGTTGCCATCTTTGATCTTGATTTTGATGCTATTCTCTCTGCCATGTATGCTGTGACTAGTAGTGATGAGGGTGACTGTTACCGGTGTTTCCCGCCCGATCCGGGCATTGAGACTGCTGCTCTAGGTACTGGTGAGGCTGCTGCCCTAGGTGCTTGCGAGGCTACTGCTCTAGGTGCCAGTGCGTGTGCGTCCTCAGGTACTGGTGAGTCTGCTCTCTCAGGTACTGCATCGGCTTCGGCCTCCCTCACCTTCACCCTTGACTCGGGGGCTTCTCACTCCTTCTTTCGAGACCGCACCACACTCACGCTGCTTGGTCGGCCGGTTGCACTGTCTCTGGCTGACCCCTCTGGGGGTCCTGTCCTGTCTCACTTCTCCACAGTCTTCCCGTGTCCGGCGGCTCCCTCTGGCACCCTGTCTGGTCTTTACCTCCCCTCGCTCTCTACGAACTTGGTGAGTGGTGCTGACCTACAGGATGGGGGAGTGCACCAGTTCACTCCTGCGAGTCAGCGGGTGATGCACTGCACTGAGGCTCGGACAGGCCGACACTTGGCTACGTTTACACGTCAACCGGGGTCGAGCCTGTACACACTGACCACTGAGTCTCCTCCAGTCACTGAGTCTGGTCGGGTAGCTGCGTCGGGTCAGGTGTTTACTGCAGCGTCCAGGTCTGGTCCCGAGTCTGCCCTCTGTTCGTCTCGGCTCCTGTCCCAAGAGACTCTCCTCTGGCACCACCGCCTTGGTCACCCCTCTCTGCTTCGTCTTAGAGGCATGGCCTCCCGTCTTCTTGTTTCTGGTCTTCCCCGGTCCCTCCCTCCCCTTCCTCAGGGGCCTGGCCCTACCTGTGTCCCCTGTGTCGAGGGGCGCCAGCGGGCTGCCCCTCACTCCTCCCAGTTTCCTCCGACAGAGGCCCCGCTGCAGACGCTCCACATGGACGTGTGGGGCCCAGCCCGCGTCCGTGGACAGGGTCACGAGCGCAACGTCCTGCTTGTTGTTGACGACTACTCGCGTTACACCGCAGTCTTCCCCTTGCGCAGCAAGGATGATTTCACTGAGGTGCTGATCGACTGGATCCGCACAGCTCATCTCCAGCTCAGGCAGAGCTTCGGCTCGGACTTTCCTGTTCTGCGTATGCACTCGGACAGAGGCGGAGAGTTCTCCTCTGGCCTTCTGAGAGCCTACTGTCGCGCACGAGGCATCCGTCAGACCTTCACGCTTCCGGACTCTCCGCAGCAAAATGGGATTGCTGAGCGCCGCATTGGCATGGTCATGGACGTCGCTCGTACGTCTATGATGCATGTGGCTGCCCCCCATTTTCTGTGGCCGTTTGCGGTGCGGTACGCGGCGCATCAGATCAACCTTCACCCCAGGGTCTCCAGGCCGGAGACCTCCCCGGCCTTGCTGTGGACGGGGAAGGTTGGCGATGCATCTGCGTTCCATGTCTGGGGATCTCGGGCGTTTGTCCGCGACTTGTCTGCGGACAAGCTATCCCCTCGTGCTGATCCTTGCGTCTTCCTGGGGTTCCCCCCTGACGCGCCTGGGTGGCAGTTCTACCACCCCACCTCTCGCCGTGTTCTGTCCTCCCAGGACGTCACGTTTGACGAGTCCGTCCCCTACTACCGCCTCTTCCCCTACCGCACTCCGTCCCTCCCCCCGCCCCCGCTCTTCCTTGTACCAGGTCCCCCCCCGATAGACCCCCTCCCCCCTCAGGGTCCTGCCCCTTCAGGTGTGTCCCAGGTAGACGCAGTCGAGCTTGTCGAGGTTACTGGGGACTCTGGTGCTGCTGGGGGTACTGAGCCTGGGGGTGCTGAGCGTGCGGGTACTACTCCTGGGGGTGCTGAGCCTGGGGGTGCTGAGCCTGGAGGTGCTGAGACTGGGGGTGCTAAGCCTAGGGGTGTTGAGCCTGGTGGTGTTGAGCCTAGGGGTGCTGAGCCTGGGGGTGCTGTGCCTGGGGGTGCTGAGCCTGGGGGTGCTACACCTGGGGGTGCTAAGCCTGGAGGTGCTGAGCTTGGAGGTGCTACGCCTGGAGGTTCTCCGGGTGCTTCGTCTCGGCGCGAGCTACTCTCTCCACAGGAGCTGCGCGAGTGGTTTGCCCGGCGCTGGAGCCGTGCTGCTGGATCTAGAGGTTCTTCGGCTACTGAGGGTGCTGGTGTCGCGGGTCCCGGAGGTGCTCGTACTGGGAGTACTATAGCTGCTGGGCCTGCGGGTACGACTGGAGCTGGAGCTACTCAGGGTGTTGGCGCTGAGGCTACTGCTAGCGGTCCTGCTGGAGGTGCTACTGGTGCTGCTGGAGCTGGAGGTGCTGCTGGCGCTGTTGCTCCTGCTGGGGGTTCTGGTGCTGTCCCTGCTGTGTCTGGAGTCGCCGCGCGGCCTCGACCGTACGTCGTTCCGCTCCTGCAGCAGGTTCTTGGTCTTCCCTCTTCTACTGGTCCTCCTCCTCCCTTTGAGTGTCCATAGTCTGTCCAGTCGCGGTCACAATTACAGCCCGCCTCCCCCCTACCTGCTCCTTCTCCCTACACTGGTCCTACTGGAGGTCTTGCTCAGCGTCGTGAGCCTGCGTCTCGCCCTGCGTCGCCTGTCCGTCCTACTCGCACTAGTGGTCGTGGTTCGCGTCAGCGTCCTCCTCCTGTCCCTGGCACGCACCGGATGTCTCTGCGTCCGTCCACTGCTCCTCTGCGTGCCCCTTTGCCTTCTCCTCCTAAGCCCTCTCTTCCTGCTCTTACCGACCCGGAGTCGGACTCTCTTCGTGCTGCCAGTCCTACTGTCACGCGTCTCCTTGCTACTGTCATCATTGACCCTTCCTTCGAGTCCACTGCTGCGTCTGCCCTAGTTGCTGAGCTCGTCGACTTTGCTGCTCGCTGTCGCCTAGACTACGCTGCTAGTCTTGTCGCTGAGTCTGAGTCTGTCTGTCCTCCGTCCGTCGGGGGTGAGTTTGTCCTTGGCACGGACGTCCTTGAGGACAGGCAGGAGGAGTTCCAGTGTCTGGCAGCTGCTTCACCTCATCTCGTGTCCGTACTGCTTACCCCTGAGGGAGACCCGGATGCACTTGACATCCCGACTCCGCTCTCTTACGCGGAGGCAATAGAGGGTCCCTACTCTTCTCAGTGGCAGGCAGCTATGGACAATGAGATGGCTTCCTGGAAGTCCACAAGCACCTACGTTGACAAGGTTCCCCCACATGGGGCGAACATCGTTAGTGGCATGTGGATCTTTAGGGTGAAGCGGCCGCCGGGTTCTCCGCCTGTCTTCAAGGCACGGTACGTGGCTCGTGGCTTCAGTCAGCGGCAGGGAGTTGACTACTATCAGACCTTCTCTCCCACCCCGAAGATGACCACTCTTCGGGTACTGCTGCACGTTGCTGCTCACCGTGACTACGAGCTGCACTCTCTTGACTTCAGCACAGCTTTCTTGCAGGGCAGCCTGCACGAGGAGATCTGGCTGCGCCGCCCACCTGGCTTCACTGGGTCGTTCCTCCCTGGTACCCAGTGGAGTCTCCGGCGTCCAGTCTACGGTCTCCACCAGGCGCCCCGTGAGTGGCACGACACACTGAGGACTACGCTTGCGGCTCTTGGGTTTGCTCCTTCTACTGCCGACCTGTCGCTGTTTCTGCGCACCGACACCTCTCTGCCGCGGTTCTACATCCTCATGTATGTCGACGACTTGGTCTTTGCCACAGCTGACACTGTTGGACTCGCCTACGTGAAGTCCGAGCTGCAGAAGAGACACACATGCACTGACCTGGGTGAACTGCGCAGCTACCTTGGCTTGCAGATCACCCGGGACAGAGCACGCCGCACCATTACCCTGACTCGGTCACACATGGTGCAGCAGGTCCTTCAGCGTTTCGGCTTCACGTACTCCTCGCCTCAGGCCACTCCTCTGCCTACTCGCCACTCACTCTCACCTCTGCCTTCGGATGAGTCCATAGAGTCGAGTAGCTCGTATCCAGAGCTTGTTGGCTGCCTCATGTACCTGATGACCTGCACACGACCTGACCTTGCATACCCTCTTAGCATTCTCGCACGCTATGTTGCTCGTGGGAGACACCGACCAGAGCACATGGCTACAGCGAAGAGGGTGTTGCGCTACTTGTGTAGTACGTCGGGCATGGGGCTAGTGCTTGGAGGGCGGAGTCCAGTGGTCCTCACTGGGCATGCAGACGCTTCTTCGGCTGATGACCAGGCTACGCAGCGGTCGTCACAGGGTTACACCTTCAGCCTTGGTTCCGGCTCTGTTTCGTGGCGGGCTACTTGCTCGTCTTCTATTCTCGGCTCCAGTTGTGAGGCCGAGATCTACGCAGGGGCCATGGCTGCACAGGAGCTTCGCTGGCTCACCTACCTGCTGACTGACCTCGGAGAGCCGCCTCGTTCTCCTCCAGTTTTGTACGTAGACAACAAGGCCATGCTGGCCTTGTGTCGAGAGCAGAGACTGGAGCACAGAACCAAGCACATTGCTCTCCGCTACTTCCTTGCTCGTGAGCTACAGCAGCGTGGTCAGTTGCGGCTTGCTTACGTGGCCTCTGAGGCCAACACTCCTGATGTGTTCACCAAGGCACTTGCACCTTGTGATCATCAGCGCTTCTGCACTCAGCTGGGTCTTGTGCCTGTCTTGCCTCACTTGCTCACCTCTTGACCTTGCTTGTACTGTCACATATATATATACCTACTCTTGCTTGTCTAGCTTTATATATATGTGTACTCTTGCATGTGAACTGGCCTTGTGGCCTTGACCTTGTGCTCGAACTGTTTGGTGACTTTGAGATCCACCCTGAGCTTGCTTTGCTTGACTGGTCTTGTGACCCCTTGTTCTCCCCCACTTTGCCTATGGGGGTGTGTCGGAACATTATATAGCTTATACATTTGTGTAGGCTGTAGTGGGGTATCCCGTAGGGGGTACAACCCAATTAGGGTTAGTACTTGTACCCACTTCTTTCATAGTTCATTCATCCTCTCGTTTCAGTTTTCTCCCAAGACCGCCGATGACAACCGTGACGAAGCCGTCTTCTGAAATCGATCCTCCACATCGAAGAAGCTTGTCGCGCATCTCGCGGCAGCGACTCATATACGCCATTCCCTTCTCGCCTGGTTTCATTTCGATTGTTGTCCATTAACCGACTTTGGTTTACGCTGTCCGTTGCTTGATACAGGTTCTTCAGGTGATTGTACGCGAGCTCCGCGGAGTTGCCATATCCTCGGTAAGTCCTTATGTTCTGCTGTTGAGTCGGGGTGATGTTCCTCAGTAGTATCGTGTACGCCATCATCGATTGATAGGTGTACTGCTGCTTCTCATACTGTGTGCCGTTTGTTGGGTATGGCAGGGACCCGTCGAAGAAGCCAAGGATTTGCGCTCCTTCCATCATCAGCTCGAATTCGAACGACCAGGTAAAGAAGTCCTTCCCGTCGAAAGGTTTTGTCGTTTGCAGTTTTAAAACGTGCGCGAACTGCGACTGAACTTGTAGTGCGTCCAGCGTTCTTTCTTGTCCCGGTGCAGGTTGTGGTCGCGGCATGAAGCTGACGGAGCCGCGCTGGGGCTCATACGGAGCGAAGGTAGGTTGTTGTTGTTGATTCCCGTGTCCGTAGGATGAGCCATCGAGACTCATGGGCGACACGTTGTTGTTGTTGTTGCTGTTGTTTGATTGCGCAGGTACTCCTTGCTGATGCTGCTCGTAGAAGGACATGAAGGAGAAGAACTTCTCCATCATGCTTGGATCGAAGCCCGCGCCTTGGTTTGCGGGTGTTTCGGTAGACCCTGCTGCCGGTCTCGTTGTTGTGCTTTCCTCTGTCTGTAGGCCAGAGGCAGGAGGTGGAGTAGGAGTAGTACCAGGAGTGCCATTGGAGGAGCTCCTCTCCTTTCTGGTAGACATGTCTCTTGGTGTAATTGAAGGAGAAAATAGATTTTACCCTAACCAGCTCTCATACCATGTTCGGTTGAAAAGCCCCTTAGGATCTTTGATAGGGTAAATCTCTGGTTAGAGTGATGTGGTAGCGGAAGCGTTTAATGATGAGACTTTGAACCACCTTGCATTAGTATGTGAGAACAAAGTGAGTTGATTAAAGCAAACAAGTACAAAGGTTTATATAAGAGTACAAGGAATACGAAGAGATATGAATGATAACTGTTTTACTGTTGGCTGTTGCGGTTCGATACAGGGCGACTCGGGCAACTGCTCAATATCGAGTCAGTTGTGTGTCCTTGCTGTCGCGCTGCTTCTGTCAGGTCAAAGGTCGCTGACCTTTGACTTTCGCGTAACCTCCAGCGGTTACTTCAACCTCCGAGAGTTGACTCGCTTGTGCCTCGGTATGCAGTACTTCGCTTGTGCCTTAGTGTTTCGACACGATAGGAGCGCTTAACACTGTTTGTTTCCAACACATTTATCATCTCAGTCATTTACATTCACCTTGACCTGAGGTCAACACTTCCGTTGCAACATTACGTGCGAACAACCTTAAGCCGATCCCTGGCTAAGTCTTGTTTAGGATTGTAACATAGACAAATAAATATCGAGAATGTGATTTACAAAATGTCGATGCAACGAAAGTGACAGGATTTAGTAAGGGCGAATCCCAGCCAGGCGGGGACGTCAGGTGAAGATGGCTCGGAAATGTGGCGATTGGTGCGGGGGCGACTCTGGAGTGGTGTGGTGTGGGATTGTAGGCCGAACAAAACTGATGCATTGGCCCTTGTTCGCCATCGCTAAGAACCGATTCCTGTAATAATCACTTACAATGATGCTATAGTGAGTGCTCTATTTTTAATTATTATTCATGAAGTCTGAAATTATTTTGGAAGGGACAAATCTTGGTCTTTATGGTATGGTTTAAGAATAATCGAATGATAGTATGATAATGAGCGGTCATATCTATGCATTTTGGCAGTTTTAGCTACTGATTTGCACTCGTGGTGATTTGGAAAGAGTTAATTGTAATTTTGTGCGATGCACATATCCTTTTGGATAAGTTTACAAAGGGTTGTTTGAACAAAGTAGTTATATATTCTGAGAACAAAAAGGAGCGTATTAAGTGGTTCACAAACCATGGGACGCTTACAGGTGTTCTAAGGTGTAATTTCAACCATTTACGGAGGCTTTTTTCAGCGCGTATTCTTCGAGGGGCTCGCTTCGCTTCAGATGACGTTCACAGCAAGTTCCCCCAACAGCCTCGTTAATCTTCCATTCAGTAGTCTTCGGTAATATTCGGTAGTTTCAAATCGAATGCATTTCAGTCCCGCGCACTCATAACTTGTGTTTGATTTCAGATCCCACACATGCTTGTTCACAAGGTCCTCCCGCCTTTTTCCTCTTGAAATATCTTCTCTTGGCTTCATGCCGGTCGCACCGCCATCCATTCTGGCGCCTATCCGGACCTAGCAGCTGCCGTAGTGGCCGGCGCGCGCCATACAGTGCGCGCTGCAGCACTCCTCCACGCTGCTCGCCGCGCCACCTCACGCGCCATCCTGCTACCCCCGCGCCCTTCGCCAACCGCTCACACAAACGGGCGGCGTCGCCGCAAGCGGTAGATCTGGCGCACCTGCCAATCTGGTGCGCTCGCTCGGCTCACGCGCTCATTTTTCGGGCTGCACAACGTGACCGCTCCGCCGCACTCGTCTCTTCCTCGCTCGACGGACGACAAGCGACAGACGACGGAAGGGCGACCCGTGCAGCGATAGGGAGAGGGAGAGAGGAGAGAGTGAGGAGGGTGTGACCGGGGGGAAGAAGGGGGACTGCGGGGAGAGAGAGTGGGCAGCAGCGGCGGCGGCATGGAGGTGTTTTTCTGGGCGGTGTTCGGCGCGCTGGTGGTGCTGTGCGCGGGGCTGGAGGGCAGCAAGGGGCAGCGCGACAAGCTGCAGACGTCGCCCGCCTTCGAGTCCTTCAAGAACAACTACCTCCTCGTCTACTCGCTCATGATGGGTACGGGTTATAACGAGCATCATTATGATTCCTAGGGCTTATAACGAGTGTTCGTGATGATGGCGTGGATGAAATGAGGCATATTTGTGTGTTCTGAACAATTCTGCCCCTATCTCTTCGTCGACCTCTCCTCGCATTGCCTTGCTTCCAATCCATTGGCCGTTCTTGCATTGCCATCGCCTTCATGCATCCATCCGTCAAGGCTGCTCTCGCCATCCTCCTTCCACCATGCACCCTGCTGCCGTGGCAGCGGGCGACTGGTTGCAGGGGCCGTACGTGTACGCGCTGTATCAGCACTACGGGTACGACAAGGGCGACATCGGCCGCCTCTTCATCGCAGGCTTCGGCTCCTCCATGGTCTTCGGCACCATCGTCGGCTCGCTGGCCGATAAGCAGTGAGCATGCTGCATTTGGCAGGCGTTACCGAGCGAGCCTGTGCAAAGGTCATGTGTCACATCACTAGACTGTACTTGCGGGGTTGTGCCTTGCACTCTCACTGCCCCTCCCTCTTCCCTCTTGCTCCCTCGAACGGTCCTTGTATTCATTATAGGATATTACAAGGTAGATGCAAACACATGCAAGACAAACATACCACCTTCTACCCACCCCAGCATCAACTACCCCCCCCACCCCCCCCCCCCCCGCCCCCTCTTGCTCCCTCTCTCTCTGACGTTCTCACTCGCACACGCGCACACAATCACATGCCCTCCCCCTCCCCCTCCCCTCCCCCGCACGTGCATGGCTGGCCGGTGGGCAGTGGGCGGCGGCGCGCATCACTGACATACTGTGGGGTGTACGTGCTGTCGTGCCTCACCAAGCACTCGCCCGACTACCGCCTGCTCATGCTGGGCCGCGTGCTGGGCGGCATCGCCACCTCGCTGCTCTTCTCCGCCTTCGAGAGCTGGCTCGTGGCGGAGCACTTCAAGGTACAGCAAGTCGGGTCTTGGTCTTGTGCTCTTTTCGGTCCGCCACATGCAAGCCTGGCTGCACCACCCACCCGTTCCGCCACTCTGTACAGCCCATTTCGTGTCTCTTCTCCGTCCCCTCCCATGCGCCCTTCCTCCCCGTCCCTCCCAGCGTGGCTTTGAGGCGCAGTGGCTGTCGGTGACGTTTTCCTCGGCCATCTGGCTGGGCAACGGGCTCATCGCCATCCTCTCAGGGCTGCTCGCCAACTCGCTCGTCACGTCGCTGGCGCTGGGCCCCGTGGCCCCCTTTGACGCCGCTGCGCTCGTGCTGCTGCTGGGCGGCGCCATCATCACAGCCACATGGCCGGAGAACTACGGCGACAGCACCGACTCCAAGGGGCTGCTCGCCCAGTTCCACGCCGCCGCCTCCGCCATCGCCTCAGGTGGGCTGCCATCGCCTCAGGTGGGCTGCCATCGCCTCAGGTGGGCTGCCATCGCCTCAGGTGGGCTGCCATCGCCTCAGGTGGGCTGCCATCGCCTCAGGTGGGCTGCCATCGCCTCAGGTGGGCTGCCATCGCCTCAGGTGGGCTGCCATCGCCTCAGGTGGGCTGCCATCGCCTCAGGTGGGCTGCCATCGCCTCAGGTGGGCTGCCATCGCCTCAGGTGGGCTGCCATCGCCTCAGGTGGGCTGCCATCGCCTCAGGTGGGCTGCCATCGCCTCAGGTGGGCTGCCATCGCCTCAGGTGGGCTGCCATCGCCCCAGGGGGGATGGGGAGGGGGTAAGGACGACGTAGCTACTCAACGGAACAGCGAGCATACGTGCGAGCGAGATGGTGGAGAAAGGTGAAGATGCGGTCTCGAGACATGGAGCTTGCAGGATGTGGCTGAGAGGAGAGGGGAGGATGAAGAGAAAGTCGTTGGTGTGGGAAATTGAGGTAGAGCATATAGAGCTCACGGTTCTTTCATGAAATCACTTGTGAGTTGAGCAGGTCAGGACGGGCTGGAAGTTGAAGGCCATTCTCAATACGATTGGTTGGAGGTTTGGGAGTCTGGTCAGAATGTTTGGGATAGTGTTGTAACATCCAACCCACCAAAACTAGAACAAGCTAAACTATAAAAGTACAATCCCTTTTCACGCACACGGCGATGCAAACGCCAAGGCCGCCATGGCGGTCACCAGGAGCTTTACACGTGCCAATGTCCCTCGATTTCTTATCAGTTCTTAAATCTGAGTCTAGATTCGTACTCCTTAAGACAATAGGAAGCCGATGGTACACTTTTAATGTTCAAAACACGAACATTGATCATTTGGCCTTATTGTCAGGCACTCTCCAGGCTCTTTTTGACAATGGTATCTCAAGGGAACGCGATGGCACCAAGGTTGCTACGGTGGCTATTTCCAAGGTTTTTTCCTCTATGGCACATCGCAAGGCTTCACATTACTACTTATTCAAGCACTGGTGGTGGGACAAACACAAGTTTTGGCGGAGGTTGCTGGTTCACTACCCTCACTATCTGTCATCCTCGGCTGGTTTTCTTTCCGTCTCACGCTTTATCATCATGGCTCCGCCAGAAGGCTCTTCTGCGATCATTGCTCCGAGTGCTGGTCCTCAGGGGAGGAAGCCTGCGGAGGTTCGTCCTGAACCTGTCACCCCCAAGACTCTTTTCAATGGCGCGACAGCTCCGCGTGGTGCCGATGAGATCAACGCTTTGTCTGAGCGCACGTCGGCGTTGCGCATTAATGACCTGCCAGTCGAAGGCGGGGTCAACGGCGCAGAGGTCAACAAGCCAGTGGCGAACACGTCGGACAAGGGAAACGCAAAGATCCAGGATTTGGAGGATGACGGTGGCTACCTCAGCGATGACCCGGATGAGTGTCAAGATCCGGTGGTACTTAACGAGATCGCGGCACAAGCGGGGGTCGCCATCACCCTGCTGGTCCCCTTTGCTTGGAGCAAGGAGATCCCGTGCATCATTGTCACCGTCAACCATCTGCTGTCACTGTGGGGCAAGCACATGTCGGGGAACGTTTGCAAGACAACGAGGTGTCAGAAGCTCACGCCAACATTCCTCTCCAAGCAGCACTTCGGGCGTGTTGAGGTGGTTTTCCTGCAAGAGGCCGATGCGGTTTTCATGAGGAGCAGAGAGATCGAACACTACACGACGAACGACAAGAAGCTCGTCCTGGGGTGGCAATACCCGGAAAACAAGGAATACCTGAGAGAACGCGCGGCTCACCCGGAGGCGATTGAAGTGCTGCTTAAGGGGGTGCCGGCGGTGATCTCACCGGCAATGATCATGAAGAATCTGGTGACTGCGATGCTGGTGAAGCAGGGTCGTACGGCATTCCTTGACGGTTCTGCTTTCCACCGCGTACTGGATCCGGCGTCAGGATCGGACACAGACAAGATAAAAGGGCTGGTTTTCAGGCACCCGGGGGATAAGTATAAATGGTGGCACAAGGTCACTGACCGTGTTCATGGTATCGAGCTGCTGGTGTCGTTCCCTGCGCTCACATGCGGTTTCTGCAGCGGAATGCACATGTCGTGTTTTCATCACAATTATGTTACAGAGAGGCAAAACAACATTGGGAACTGGAGTCTGACGCTGCTTCGCGCCCATGAGTTCAATGGTAATCACCCCCGCTTTCACCTTGTTTTCAGGCGGTCGCAGCAACGGGCCTCCACGCTTACTTCTGTGTCATCCTCCCCCCGAGCAGCTGCCTCTTTGAAGATTACGCCGGCGGTGAAGACCCTGTTGGCGGATCCGGCAATGGCATTTACTTCTACGGGTGGAGTCTGGGAGGAGTGGGTGTGTGCTCAAGAGGAGTGTGGGAAGGCCCATGGTACCAGCTTCGAGACGGCAGTGGAGCACGTCCAGACGATTCATCACGGCACCGGGTTGCTCAAGGCAGGAGCGGCAACGCGTGTGAGCATGGGGAAGCAGAACGTGGCTCAGGTCTGGAAGGAGTTTGGGCTGTGATTGGTCGGTCGGGAGGGTGGCTGCTTCGGAGATTATCAGCGCCAGGAACGTTAACACGGAAAGAGGAGGGGAGGTTGTCTTTCTCAGCCACGTTACGAGGGGTGGCAGTTGCAATACCGGTCGTAGCTCTCATGTGCTGTACTGCGACTAGTAAAGCCCGTGGATGCGAGGGGCTCCCCAGCAAGGGGTTTAATGAGTAACATACTGAATCTCACCATCTGCGGGGTCAATGTGAACGGCCTTCGCAGCAGCGGCAAACGAACTAAGAACCGGCGATGGCTGCGAACAACAGCAGACATAATGGTGCTTTCCGACAGAAGGATTAAGGAGGATCATAATTTCTGGAGCGAGATCAAACCGAAAGTGTGGGCTGCGGTCGGTCCGAGTCAAGCGGCAGGCGGAGTGGCAATCATGTCGTGTAGAAGGAATATTCGCTTCACAGAAGTCACCCCGGACCCCTCTGGAAGGGTGCTGGGTGTGACGGTGGAAGGAGGGGAGGAACCTTTCAGGCTGGTCGCGGCTTATCTCCCTGCACAGGCGTGTAACAGGGCGAAGTTTTACAGGGAACAGCTCGAGCCTTTCATTCAGCTTCAGCCGCAGTCATCGCACCTGGTGGTAGTGGGCGATCTCAACATGATCGCTGACCCGGATTTGGACAAGTCGCCTGGAGCGGGTTCGGGGAGGGAGAACCAGCGCTTCATTGAGATGTGGCAAGGGCATGACCTTGGTGACGCTATCCGTGTGCTGCACCCCACGGACAAGGAGTATACCTTCAGGGTGGCTGCCACACTGTCAAAGTCGCGCATTGACAGGGCACTGATGTCGGCGTCGCTGCTAGGTAACCTCGAGGAGGCCCGACATGTAGAGGTTCCGCGCAAACTTTCCGACCACTGGTTCGCGATCAAGTTACGGCTGAAGTTCGCCTCAGCACGCATATGGCCCGGGGCTCTGGAGGTTCCACGCAACAAGGAGGAAAAAGAAGGGGGTGAGGAAAACCATTAAGGGGGTTGTGGACTCGCTAGACAAGGCAGGAAGGGAGCCGCTGGAGCGCTTGTTATCCAGACTGGCGGCGGCTCTAAGGGCGCATGACAAAGAGGAACGAAAGAGGGTGACGGCAACGCAGTTGCACTTGACGGAGGAGGTGGAGAGGATGCGGCACCTGGTCATGGGGGGGCCGACAGATGATCAGACTTTGGCGCGGTTGCTGACCAAGGAAGAACAGTTAGAAGCCTACCGGGAAAATGAGCGGGAGGTCTTCGCGGGGCTTACGACGGAGCTGCAGGGGGAAATCCCATCGCCGTACCTGTCGGCGAAGGTGAAGATGCGAAAAGAGCGGACTCTGATAGAAGAGGTGGTTTTCAACGGTGAAAGGCACAGAGGCTCACAGGCGGTGCTCAAGGCGGCATCGTTGTACTTCGAGGAGGCTTTCAGGGAGGTGCAGATGGAACCTCAGCTGGCATGCACGGATTTCGCGGTGGACAGAGTTTTACCAGCGGCGGCGGAAGCGGTGGTCAGGCTCGGGGCCCCGTGGGCAGAGCCGGAGGTCAAAGCAGCACTCAAGGGTTTACCGAGAGGGAAGTCACCGGGGCAGGATGAACTCCCCGCGGAACTTTTCGTGTCTCACTGGGACCTGTTAGGAGGGTGTTTCATGGAGTTTGTAAGGAATTTCGAGAAGACGGGCTTGCTGCAGGAATCACTGACGACAGCGGTGACGGTTTTGTTGCACAAGAAGGGGGATAAAGACCGGCTAACAAATTACAGACCAATTCTCCTCACCACAGTCTACAAGGTGCTGGCGAAGGTTATGGCGAACAGGATCAAAAAGGAGCTACACCATGTCATCTCCAAGGAGCAGCACGGGTTCGTACCAGGGCGCAGTCTGGCGGATGCTGTGTCGGTGGTAGCAGACGCGATTGAAGCGGCAGACAATGATGGCGAGGACTGGTACCTCTTGCTCGTGGACTTCCAGAAAGCCTACGACACGGTGTCGCGGCCTTTCCTCTTCCGTACGTTGGAGAAGCTCGGGCTGCCTGCAAATTTCATCAAGTGGGCGGAAGGTCTACACCGGGGGTCAGGGACGAGAATCGCGATTAACGGCTGGCGCGGGGAAAAAGTGGAGATGGAGCGGGTGGTGAGGCAGGGGTGCCCATTAGCTCCCTACCTTTTCCTCTGCGCTTTGGAGCCGCTTTGTGCGGAGATCGCGAGGAGAGGCTTGGGGGTCGGGACAGATGGGGCGAGTCCGATCTCGTATGTGGGGTACGCGGACGACACTTCCCTAATCCTTCGGGGGGCCGATCAGATCCGCTCGGCGGCGGCAGCGCTGGAGTGGTTCGGCGAACTGTCTGGCCTGCGCATTAACCAAGATAAGTCGATCATCATGCCGATGGGGAGGAACAAAGGCAAGACGTCATTGCCCGGGGTGACTTACAAGTGGGCGGAAGACGGGGTTCCTGAGCGGCTACTGGGGGTGTGGATAACACCAGACGGCGACGCGGCTCCGTCCTGGGAGAAAGCGTGGGAGAGGGGGAGGAAGGAATTAATCAAGTGGGAGAACCAGCATCTGCTGACGGCGGCAAGGGTGACAACAGCTATATCATGCCGATTCTCCTCTTCCAGGCTCAGATTTATCCGCCGCGAGAGGAGCTGTGGGCGAAAATCCGCAAAACATGCGATAACTACATTTCCAAAGGCCAGGCGACTGCGGAGAAAATTTTCGTTCTGTGGAGTGGGGAACTGGCCCGACTGCCGAAGAAGGAAGGCGGCTCATCGACCCGAAAGCCAGACTGGACAGCATGGCAATTCGCACGGTGGGGAAGTACCTGACAGAGCAGGACGCCACCAAGAGGTGGTTGACTGAGAAGGCGGCAGCAATGGCGCAAGGGGTGGCGACCCTTTTCGCTCACAAGTCGGCTGGCAACCACTGGGAGAAGGGGAACCAAAGGTGGAAGGCGATCGCAGAAATCTTCCGGGAGTCGCCCTTTGCGGAGCTCCCGGCGCCGACGAACGGTTGGGAGGTCGAATGGGAACTGCTCAGTTTCAACCGGCGCATCATGTTCCGAGGGGGGAGCCCTTTCGGGAACCGGAAAGGAGCGGCAGGTATTCTGAAAAGCAGGCTGGGGGATTTGCTACAGACCAAAGAGGATGGGAGCAGACCAAAGAGGATGGGAGCAGACCAAAGAGGATGGGAGCAGACCAAAGAGGATGGGAGCAGACCAAAGAGGATGGGAGCAGACCAAAGAGGATGGGAGCAGACCAAAGAGGATGGGAGCAGACCAAAGAGGATGGGAGCAGACCAAAGAGGATGGGAGCAGACCAAAGAGGATGGGAGCAGACCAAAGAGGATGGGAGCAGACCAAAGAGGATGGGAGCAGACCAAAGAGGATGGGAGCAGACCAAAGAGGATGGGAGCAGACCAAAGAGGATGGGAGCAGAGAAGTCAAAGACATCGGGGCACTAAGGATACTTTTCGGTAGTGTGGCGACGGCAAGGTGGGCAAAGAAGGCGTCTGAGGCAATGCCGGCGGAGTGGAAGGAGATGTTGGCAACGCCGAAATCGGCGGAAGCAGTGACGGCAGCAGCGAAAGTGGTGAGAACAGTCCTGGCGCGCACGTGGTGAGAACAGTCCTGGCGCGCAAGTGGTGAGAACAGCAGTCCTAGCGCGCACGCAGGAATTTCTCTACTGGACGGTACGGGGCGTCAAGAACGGAGAGGTGGCGACAGACCATTTAGACTGCTCGGACGGAATAAGCCTGGTGGCGCCACAGAGGCCGTACGCGGTCTCGTTCCCCGTCAGGAGCGTGACGCCTGTGGCGGTTAAAGGGGGCAAGGTACTCGGGGCTATGGGGGAGGCGAAGGTTAAGCTCTGCCAGACCGCACTGGTAGAAGATAGCCTGAGGCGGCTGCGCCGAAGGTAATCAGGAAGGCGCTCGTGGGGCCAAAAACAGAGTCAAGGAGGAGGCATGAGTGGGAAGAAGAGTGGGGGAAGAAAATAGATTGGAAGGCGGTGAGGGAGAGGAGGGACTCACTGGTGATCCCTTACAGGGCGCGTGATGTGGTGCTGCGGATGCACAGTAAGAACCTGCAGGGTGGGGGGGAGACTGGTTTTCCTGGGCCCCAGGGGCTGCTGCCCGCACTGCGGAGAGCCAGAAACCCTCGACCACTGCATGCTCACTTGCCCAGTTATACAGCCGGTGATTGGCGCGCTACTAAACTCACTGAGGATGATGGACCCCGCGGATCAGACACGCTCATTGGGGGACATGCTCTTTCGGGAAGGGGCCACGAAGTCCGGTTTTCCGGGGGCAACATTGACAGCAGTGACGATGCGAAGAATTCGGTTGGCCAGAGTGGATGGGGTGTACAGGAAGGAGAAATTCCAGCGGAGAAAGGTGGCGCGGGCGGCAATCTACGATTTCATGCGGCATGCAAGACTCTACAGAGCGGAAAAAGCTGAGGAAGGCAGGGGGAGGCAATGGCCAGGGGGAGGCAATGGCCAGGGGGAGGCAATGGCCAGGGGGAGGCAATGGCCAGGGGGAGGCAATGGCCAGGGGGAGGCAATGGCCAGGGGGAGGCAATGGCCAGGGGGAGGCAATGGCCAGGGGGAGGCAATGGCCAGGGGGAGGCAATGGCCAGGGGGAGGCAATGGCCAGGGGGAGGCAATGGCCAGGGGGAGGCAATGGCCAGGGGCAGCCACGGGACCCTTGGGGCGGCCTGGCAGGGGACGAGCGTGCGGCGATAGCGAGGATATGTGAAGCAGGTGATCAAGCCACGTGGAAGATCAACTTCCTTTCCATCTGGCAAAACCCCAAGACTTTCCACCGCCCACCGTAGACATGTACAGGGGGGAGGCTCCCGGGTTTCGGCTAAGGGTCGCCATGTCCCTCCAGAATCCAGTTACGACTGTGAATGTATTTGCATTGTATAGTGCAGACTCATTCAAAAAAAAAAAAGAAAAAAAAAAGTTTATAAAAGTACAATACAATCACTGTCATGCGAGATGGGATTGTACTTCCAAACGATTGGAGTGCTGGCAACGAGCCAGTGCTCAGCGGCAGAAAGTTATGGGCATGGCCCAGTGTATACGCATGAGCAAGGGTCGGGCCCAGCAGGATGTGAAGTACAGTTGAAGTGACCAGCAATGTATTCAAGTCGTGTTCCATACTCTTCTCGATGTGAAATATGAGTGCACGGCAGACACGGCTTAGCTGAGCCGGCAGCATTCCGCGCTGGTCCGCGACTGAGGTGGCTTGTGCCTGGCTGGCTAGCCAGCGGGCAGCCCGCGGTGGGAAGACTCAACACGCTGTCGGGCTGGCCTCTGTCTTAACCTGGGCGCTGAGCATGACAGGATTGGGGGAGTTGGGATGGTAACAGAGAGGAGCGCACAGTGCGTCATAATGGGGTGTAGGGCAGGGATCCCAAGGGCTCTCACACCTGCCACTGTCATGCCACCACTGCAGTACCACATGCACCACTGCAGTACCACATGCACCACTGCAGTACCACATGCACCACTGCAGTACCACATGCACCACTGCAGTACCACATGCACCACTGCAGTACCACATGCACCACTCCAGTACCACCTGCACCACTGTAGTACCACATGCACTTCCTCACTCCTATGCGTTACCCGTGCATGTCACGGGCCACGGCCCATGGCTATGTGTCATCCTTCCCACACAACCCACCATTCAATGCGGCCTGGCACGTGTCATCGCGGGTCGCTTCTTGAATCACTCCGCCACTGTGCTGCTTGGCGTCATTCACTCCGCCACTGTGCTGCTTGGCGTCATTCACTCCGGGCCAAATGCACATTCTGGAAGCCGCATTATCTCTTGGCATGTGCATTTCTCAATTCTTCTTCTCTGCCGTGCGTCTGCCCTCGTTGCCACCCCCGTGTGCCACGTGTGAGGCAGACGAGAAGATAGCACTGCTGGGAGCCATCCAGTCGCTGTTTGAGGGCAGCATGTACACCTTTGTCTTCCTCTGGACGCCCGCCCTCGCCCCCTCGGACCAGCGCATCCCACACGGCTTCATCTTCGCCATCTTCATGCTCGCCTCCATGACCGGCTCCTCCCTCGCCGCCCGCCTCATGGCGCGCCCCGCCCTGCGAGTGGAGCTCTACATGCAGATCGTCTTCGCCGTCTCCTCCCTCTCCCTCCTCGTCCCTCTCTTCACCTTCGTCAGTGCTCCTCTGCGCCCCACCTGCTTCCCCCGTATCTCCCTCTCCTGCACTCGATCTGCACTCGCTCTGTGTGATACACTGCACTCCCTCTGTGTGATACACGGCTCACTCATCGCCTTCACTTATTGTTGTTTATTTCTCGACTTTCCATTGTCAAGGGGTTGTTCTATTCAGGTGCTCTCTCACCTAAAGTTCCCTATTCGTCTCCTCGTTGCACCACTACACATCCCCAACCCCTCCTTTCCGCCGCATCACCACTCCCTGCGCCTTTCCAGCCATCTGACTGTTGTGTCTCGTACTTAATTTGCCTTACTGCCCGTCCCTCCGCCCATCCCTCCGCCCATCGCGGCTACGCGGTATGCAGTTTGTGTTGGAGCCGGTGGCGCCGGACGGGGGAGGCATCACGCGCGGGGGGCGGGTGCAGCTGGTGGGGTTCTGTGTGTTTGAGGTGTGTGTGGGCGTGTTCTGGCCGTCCATCATGAAGATGCGCTCGCAGTTCATCCCCGAGGAGGCGCGCGCCACCATCATGAACTTCTTCCGCATCCCCCTCAACTGCTTCGTCTGCATCGTGCTCTACAATGTATGTGCGCTCTACAATGTATGTGCGCTCTACAATGTATGTGTGCTTTACAATGTATGTGTGCTTTACAATGTATGTGCGCTCTACAATGTATGTGTGCTCTACACTGTATGTGTCATTCACACCCATCTCCCCCAATCCTCATTACATTCACCCCTCCTCTTCTCCCTCACCCCTCCCCGACCCTGCCACCCTCCCCCCTCTCCCCCCCTGGCGGCAGGTGAGTGCATTCCCCATCACAGCCATGTTCGGCATGTGCTCCATCTTCCTCGCCATGGCTGCTGTGCTGCAGCGCCGCCTCTTCGCCATCTCCTCCCCGAGCAAGCCCGGCACGCCCGCCTGCCACTGTGAGTCGTGGGATCATGCGTTACTCATTGCTTTTCTTTTGTGAAAGTGTGCCGCCATGTGTGTGTGCATGTGCAATTTGTGTGCATGTGTGTCATCCACATGCATGCCTACAGTTTGTACAATGTAACGAAGTTGGTGTGTATGTACAGTTCGTGTCACTCTTGTGTCTATGACTCTGTTTTGTCTACGATGGTTTTCTGCATCCGGTACCATGCTTTTTCCACTCTGCTTTCACTACATGCCCATGTGCACTTGTGCAGCAAATGCCGATGAGAATAAGATGCGGGAGACAGAGCAAGAACAACTGTTGTGAATCTCATGACTTGGGCAGTCTGAAAAGTTGCAACAATTTCATGTATCCCACCCCTCTTAGTTCTGCCTGTTGCGTAAGGTTGCAGCACTGCCACATAGACACTTAAGGTAGTTGGGAGGTGCAGTTGGAACTTGGAAGAGCAAGGGAAAGCAGCCTGTGCTGACCCGAGTACCCTGAATTTGACGTCGGCCCTCATTTTACCGTAGTGATAGATGCATCTCTGTAATTTTACTGGACCGAAGACCCTAAAACCAGTTTCAGGATATCAAGGTTATGGCTTGGACCCTTATGAGAGCCAGGCCCCTAGATTCGTTTTGAGGTAGTCTGACGCCTCAGAGTACACCCCTCTTCCTAGTCTGGCTGTCAGAGTTACCTAATTGTTCTAGTCTGAAAATTCAGACAACACTACGTTTTTTACGCCGAACGTTCAGAGTTAAACACAATTTCTGTTTTGTCTTAAACTGAAACATAGAATAACGAGATTTACAGCTCTGACAAGGCGAATCTCTACTCTGACAAGGCGAATCTCTACCCTCACAAGGCAAATCTCTGCCTAGGCAGGGCGAATCTTCGCCCTGACAGTTAGAATCTTCACCCTGACAGGGCGAATTTTCGCACTTCGCTCTGTACAGGGCGAATCTCTTCGGTCTGTACAAGGCGAACCTTCGCACTTCACCCTAGGCAGGGCGAATCTCTTCCTTGACAGGGCGGATTTTTGCCCTGACAGGTTGACTCTTCGGTGTGATAGAGGGCAAAAGTGGTGTGACAAGGCAAGCGTGTGCCCGATGGGCCCATCTGACGCATCAGGGGGGTTCAAAACCTAGCGAGGACCCTGCTCGGGAGTTTGCGGTGCCGCGCTCGAGAAATTTTGGTTTCCCCCCCGTGATTGACGGTGAGTGCTACACGCCACCAGGCTGGCGGAAACCGCTGTATATACGGGTTTCAGGGGGCACCCCCGATACAAGTATGAGGCTCAGCCTACACTAATAAAATTAGGCTGAAATTTCAGACAACTCACAAAGCAAAACTCTGAAAAATCAGACAAGGTACATAAAGATATTCTTAGACTTCAGACTAGGTACAAAAAAAAAGTCTGAACGGACTCTGAATCAGACTACAAAGTCTGATATCTAGGGCCCTGATGAGAACAAGTTATATTGAGAAAGCTTCCTTACTCTTATTTGTTGGCATCGTTCTCATTACAACTGACTTACCGTCACCCCCAGATATAAGCGCCACCCTGAGATAAGCGCCAGGCGCTTGTAATTGGCATATGGCGCTTATATCCGCTCCTCGATTATAAGCGCACCCCCTGAAAAGACTTATTATAAGCGCATGTAAACTATGAATTTGAAATTGGTTCAAAACACTGTAATGATTCTTACTTCAGCAAACGGATGTGTTGCAAATTCGGTTCGCTTCACATTCGAACCCTGCACTCTGGATGCGAGTCCAGTCAGTAGGAGCTGTCAGGGGCACCTTGTGAGTCAGATCAAGTGTACCCCAGCGCCCGCAGGAATTTCACTGACACCATGTAACTTCGACCCGATTGGAAAGGCAAGAACGGGATCTACTGTTTGGTGTTAGAAAATATTAAATATATATATGTCATTTTATAAGCGCTTGTGCTTATAAATTTGACTCAATTATAAGCCCACCCCCCTAAATAACCCTGTTTTATTATACCCCCCCATGGGGGCTTATCTGGGGGGTGACAGCATTACAACATTTGCATCGAGATTGAACATAAGCTAGTTTATATCACTAGTTAAGATATATCTCCATCCAAGTGGCATTAGCAAGGCGTTTTACACTGAGGTGGGTGGTGGGCATGATGAGTGAGCCGTTGAAAATGGAGAAACGTGGGTGCGGAGAAATGAACACCAACACACGATTTTTGTAGTTGGAGAAGGTCGTTTAGCGCGCTTCGGCAATGCCAATTGTGCAGTACAAACAGCTTTGCTTTCACAATACACAACTATAAAGAGGCGATGGGATTAGCGGTGGAGGGGGGCATTTCAGAGAGAGAGCTAAAACTGACGAGGTGAGCGATGGGGCGACGACTCCATCGAGGGTCACGTGAGGGTAGGGGAGAAAAAGAGGATGAAATGAATGTTGTTTATGATCCGTCGCTTTGAGACCTTGCTATGAATTCAATTGTCAAGTAAACGCAAATAAACTCGAAACTTCTAGCAGCTGCATGACTAGAATGATGGAGAAAGTACAAGTATCAGGGCATAGAATAGTTGGAGTTGGTGCCTCCTGTACTTTCTTTCCATTACCACCCTCTGCAGCTGCCTCTTCTCATTCCTCCCACACACTAGGAGTCAGGTCCAGCTGCATGGTGATCTGCTCCATTTGCTGGGACACCCTGGCCTCCGGCTGTTTCTCCCAGCTCCCATACATCATGCCCTCAACAAACTTCACATCCCTGCTGTCAAACAACACACCCTTTGAAGGCTCCCACAGCAGCCATCCCTTGCTCTCAGCAGCCATCCCCAAATGCACTCACCAGATTGCACTCGACCCCAACTTACTGCGGTAGGTCTTGGGGACGTGGGAGACTGCCATGCAACCGAAGACCCTCAGCATGTCCACCGGCGGCTTCCTCCCAAGCCACCTTTCCAACGGCACCCACGAGTCATCCCCAACCTTTGTCAGTACCTTGTTCCTAGCGACGGTAAGCGTGCCGAACAGCATGGGGCCACATCAAGTTGCCCAGCCCAGATTCTATGAGCAGCGCCCTAGCTGTCTCCAGAATTGTCCGGTTCGCCCGTTCTGCTACACCGTTGGACTGTGGGGTGTAAGCCGTGGTCAGCTCCCTCTGGATTGCCCTGCTTCTTGAGCCAGGCCGTCATCTCAGCTCCAAGGAACTCACCACCCCCGATCTGTCCTAATCCGCTTCACCACACACTCCGCTTGCTTCTCCACGAACGGCAGCCAATCGTCCCGAATCGTGGAGGCGGCGTGATCTTTCTGCTTCAGTGGATACGCCCATATTATCCTGCTCTAGTCATCCACTATGGTTAGGAAGTACCGCTCCCCCTTGTGCCCTTGCACCGGCAGCGGCCCCCACCAAGTCCATGTGGACCAGCTCCAACGGCTTTTTGCTCCTGCCAAGCCACACTATGGAAGGGGAAACGGGTGAACTTTGAAAGGAGGCAAATTTCACAGTTATCATTGGGTGGTTGTCCGTTCAGCTTCAAGCCCTGAACGACTCCATCCTTCTCCAGCTGCTTCAGCAAAGGCATTGCCACATGCCCCAAACGTCGGTGTGCCGTTGCCCAATCCGTCTCCCCAGATCTGGCCGACACTTTCACACCAACCCCTCCAACGGCGTTGCACTCCCCCTGGGATGCAGACCCCTCCTCCAGCCTGCCCCCACCGTGCCACGCCAGCGCCGGCAGCTGCCACATAGATCTGTACACGTCCTTGCTCTCGTGCAGATCCCAAAGCACCCGATTGCCCAGCTTCCCCTTATAAGTGCGAGCCCCATCCGTGTTGGTGTTCACCCAAGCCTTGCCAAGCTTACAGAGAGAGATAAGGTTGGCCTTCAGGTCGGGGACGAGGAGAACGTCGTGTAGCACCACCAGCTTGCCATCCGCTCCCTTAAACGCAGCTCGTCCCGCACCAGCCACCTTCAACATGTGTCCAGAGGCAGAGCACACCTCGTTAATAGGTGCAGCGCGTACGTCGTCCAGCAGGTCCTTGCGCGGCGTCATTGTCCAAGCAGCGCCTGTGTCCAACACCCAATAGTCCAGGGGGTGCAGCTCTGCTCCAACCTTAGCAGATGCTTCTCCTTGCTCCCCCCTTGTCTCCCACATGGAAGTATTGGCCCCCGGTGTGCTCCTTCTTCTTCTCCGCACCGCCGTTGCCCTTCGGGTTGTTGTCGGACGAATCAGCGACCATGTTGGCGCCGTTTTTCTGGTTCCTCCGCGCGCCGCCATCCTGGTGACGATTCTGGGGGGTCCATCCATCGGGTTTCTTATAGCACAAAAACCAGGGGTGCCCTTCTTTCTCACAATACCAGCAACTCCCTTTCATTTTGCCACCAGCACCTGACTTTCCCCCACGTCCAGATTTCGCACCGCGACCACAACCGGTACCTCCTTGTTGGTCGTTGGAGTCGTCATCTTTCTTTGCACCGCGTCCAGCACCACCAAAGCCACGTCCTTTGCCACGTCGGCTCCCTTGCATCCCGTAGCCGCTGCTGCCGTCGTATCCACCCCTCAGTTGGCGGCGACGGAAGTCCTCCTCCAGAATCTTCGTCCCGCACCCACTCGAGCGTCCACAAGCTCTGGTTCTGCGGCAGGCTCAATCCACTCATGAATTGAAGCCACGATTCCGGCAGCAGCGAGAGCATCTTCAGGCACTTGGTCTGCTCCGGGTAGGTGATTCCCGCGATCGCCAGCTTCGCGTAGAGATCACGCATCTTGTCCAGGATGGGTTGCACCGGCTCTCCCTCGCTTAGGCGCAACGCGGACAGCTCCCTCTCCATCATGAGCGTCGCAGCGACGGAGGTAGGGGCGTGCAGCTCCTTCAACACCGTCCACGCCTTCGGACCGCACTCAACCTCCGGGCAGCAGGTGCATGACGTGGTGACGCTGGTTCAGCTCCAAACTCTGCGACATCAAGTAGTAGCCAGCCGAGGCGGCGCTCGTCCCAATCTTCCTGAAGGGCGGGGTCGCTCGGTCTAGGTTCCTCCCCAATCATTAGTTTCAGCAAACCGATCGAACGGAAATAAAGTTGCATTTTCCAGGCCCAATCATCATAGCCCTCACCATTGAACTTCTCGACGGTGAAGTTTTTCAGCACCTCCTTGATCAGCGAGCCCTGGCTTGTTCGCGCTCCCCTTGGCGCAAAAACACCAGAATCATGGCTGCCACTACGATCTTAGGCTGACGATTCACCAGCTTCCGCCGAGGTGTTGCCCGCCATAGCTACCTATAACGAGGATCACTATAACGCAGCTCTGATACTAGCTTGTTGGTGTAAGGGCCTAATAAACTCAAGCTATTAAGACTTTATCAAACTTAAAACCTCTCCTCGGGGTCACCTCCAAGGATCCTTGGGTGCCTGGTACAAGACCAGCCCTATCCTCGGAGTCCGAGTTTGTAGAGAGAGGAATCAAGAGGGACTTAGTGAAAACAGCAAGAGTACATTGAACGGCTCCATCCTTCTCCAGCTGCTTCAGCAAAGAAATTGCCACATGCCTTAAACATCGGTGTGCCGTTGCCCAATCCGTCTCCCCATATCTGGCCGACACTTTCACACCAACCCCTCAGGTCTTCAGGTCGGGGACGAGGAGAATGTTCGTGCAGCACCACCGGCTTGCCATCCGCTCCCTTCAACGCGTTGGTGTATGGGCCGAATAAACTCAAGCTATTAAGACTTTATCAAACTTAAAACCTCTCCTCGGGATCACCTCTAAGGATCCTTGGGTGCCTGGTACAAGACGAGCCCCTATCCTCGGGTCCGAGTTTGTAGAGAGAGGGATCAAGAGGGACTTAGTCAAAAACAGCAAGAGTACCTTGAACGTCGCGCAGCGTATCGTACAGACCGTTGATCGGATTAAGCTGAGAATTTATTATATCGAAGCTCGCTCCAAGAGCTTTAAAATGAACCAAGTTGCCTCGCGAAAAGTTCTGCCATTACGAAGTTATGGCTCGGACAGCGTTTTGCCTAGTGTTGGAGTGCTAGCGTACTAGCGTTGACTCGGGTAGCGTTCCGCCGTCGCACCGCGTAGAAACGAAATTCCACGAAGGGAGGAATTTGCTTGAATCAAATTGCCTATATTGAAGTACAAACAGAGAAGGAATAAATAGTTCTAGCTAGCAAGGACCTTGGGAATCAACCTGGGAACAACCAGGGATGATCCCAAATAATTCCAAGCAACAGAACTAACCTGGCTGGACAAAACAGCAGGTGGTAGGTTGGAAACAACCTCTGGTTCTGTTTTTCCAACCGGGGAAACAACAACCAGATTCAGGTTCTAAAAACAAAACCTGTTTTGTCTTTGCCCAACCAGCCAAATGCTGGTTCCGCTGGTTTCCCTTGGCCTTGTAGCATGCAGATACAGACAAACAACATCCAACCTTCACCTAAATTGTACCCCTATAGTGCCTTCCCTGCTACACTATAGTTAACCAAACAAAACAGTACAATTACAAGTTGGATAGAACTGAATCTGCGCAATCAATTCAACCGAACTGCAAAGCTTCCATCTTGGGTTCCTTTGCGAGCTCGTCCTTTCTGCTTGCACTGGTCATAGCGCGTACAATGTTGTGCCGAAGCGCACATTATGCAAGTACCTGCAAATGCTTCAAGCGAAAATTGCGAAAGCAAACAAACAGACGAACATACCATTCACACGCAAATGCATTCGCACACGCATACTCGTACAAACAGACGGCAGGATGTCGCGCAATGTGAATTTGCACTCAACAGCCATACTGTTGATCGAAGGCCTCGGGGCTCGGCGCGCTGCGCAAGCATCTATTAGCGCTGATAGACGAAGGCCGTGCAAACGGATGCTGTAGACGCTGCGAAGCGCTGCTTTCAAGCGATGTTGTTTTCTTCTCTTTGCGGCGTTCCTCGCCTCGAGCCTCCCCTGTGCACACTGAGCAACCCGTTGCATGGATAGACGTGATACAACGTGACTCGATAGTGGGAGGGGGTAAGAAAACGGTGAGATGAAAAAAAGGCAAGACTGGAAGCGGAGGCGTAAGTGGGTGCCGTGGCGTTGCAGATTGCTTGAAACTTTGCACTGAGGCGGTCATGTCGAAAGGATGGAATGTGAGGAAAGGATGGATGGGATGAAAAGGATGGGATGGAATGGATGGGATGGAACGGATGGGATGGGGACGGGAATAGTAGGATAGGATGGAAAGGATGGAGTGGGACGGAAAGGATGGGGATGGAATGGAACAGATGGGATGAATGGAAACAATCTGACCGGATGGAAAGTTTGTGAGATGGAATAGAAAGGATCGGATGGGATGCAAGATGGATGATAGAAAGGATGGGCTGGGAGGGATGAGATAGATGCAAAGGTTGGAATCATGGGAATGGAACGGTTGGGATGCGATGCGAAAATGGGAGAATTCGAAAGGATGGGATGGGACGGAGAGGATGGGGATGGATGGGATCGGATGGAAAGAGATTTCGATGATGGAATGGATGCGATTGGATGGAACATCGCAAAATCTCTTGTGGGCACAAAATGTACACGGTAGCTTTTCTTGCGGAAAAGCCGAGGAAAAACCTTAGGAAAAAACACCCAGTGTGAAAGTTGCCTGAGAATGTCACCTGTATGGCGCAACAAAATAGCTACAGAAATGTCACTTTCACCCCTCAAATGTGCACACCCACTTGTGTCCTCGCGTATTAAAGAGCGTTACATTGCGGTTTAGGGAGTTAAGGTCAGCGGCAATTTCGCACAGCCGACGAAATGTTACATGTGTGACTGAAATTTCTCCGATCTGAAATCGAAACGACCAATCAACAAGCCAGCGCGAATGTTACACGCCAACTGCTGTTTCCCGAATTTCGTGGTAACGTCGCCAACCAAAACCCTGCTGATTCCACATCTTGTGGTTCTGAACCATTCGATGTGAGAAACAAACCTAAGCCCACCAATCAGCATGATTCCTTATCTCCACGTCAGCTCTGAACCTAGAACCTCTCGAATGTGCTCCAAACCAACCCTTCTTCTACCTCCTCCTAGCTTAGAGTCTCATTTTCTGCTCTTGTTCTTCTCAAATCTTTGCGTTTTTTTCTAATTACTAGGCGCGCTGCTCTTCTTTGCATCAATCTTTTCTGCCACGATCAGATCTATCTTCCCTAAGTGTTCTCGTTTTCTCCTAAAGTCTTATTGCGTCATTTTTTTCTTTTTCCTTGTGCCGTTGTCCAGGTTGAATTCCAAATTAAACTGGAGGTCGGGAGCCGTTTTACAACCATACAACGGGTGTTCGGAGTCACTAAGACGGTCCTTTATCGGTACGTCGACATCTTGTTTTTTTTTTTTTGTTTTTTTTTTTTTTGCCTAACTCATGACGTACCGTGCTGTGCACGGAATGGAGGGCAACGCTGGGAGTGCGTTCTGACTTGGTCGGATTATGTCGATTTGTGTGCAGATGTGTATTTTCTTAACGTCGTGTGGTGTGCACCTCATTTGCGCGACATTGTATTTATGTCGATATATTTCGTAAACATGTTGACTTATCAAACGGCACAAGTATTCGTAGTCCAGTGCGGCAGACAGGTAAGTGGCCGCAGGTATGTCTACTACTAAATTTGTACTCGCCTGGCTAACATCAGTTTTTGCAGGTACTACTCCCTGTCTTCGTTGGATTGTGTTTCTGATTTTACGTGTGTTTCAGAACTCCAGGCTCAAGTGGTTGAAAGGGCGTAAATGTTTTGATTTTGTTGAAGTACCTGCAGTTAGATTATTTAGTTGTGCCAGATCATGTTGATTATGGTGTTAGGGCGTTTTGTCAGGTCTGTTGTATAAAAATGTACGTATACTAATATAAATTTCTAGATGTACATGCTTAACTCAACTGTCTGCACAAATTATATTGTATGCACCAATATGCGTCCCGAAATCTGATTGGTCCACGTGGCATTTGTTTGTCCACTATTCACCTTCACATACGTGGCGTTCAAGCGTCCACGTGGCAAAGGGGTGGCAAAAGGGACTGAAAGCTCGGAGCAGTACTGCGCACAGGGTATCTCCATGCATCCATCCATTCGCACGTCATGCATGCCATGCATCCATGCTCGCATCATGGACACCCTGATTCTCCATCCCATGCTAAGCGGCTGCTCTCTTTCCATGATAATCAGCTGACCTCCTGCCATGCTAAGCAACTGCTCTCCTCCCAAGTCTCCCGCTATTCTGCTACTCCTACTTCCCAGCCCTTGCTGAGGAGCCAAAAATTGACCGCTCGTGATCACCTCCCTTGTGGTTTGGGCTGGGGCGTTGCTTATCCTCCCCTCCGCTCCTGGTCCAACGCCCACTCATGTCGCCCTGTACGCTGCGCCTCCCTTCATCCCTCTCTTCCCTTCTTGCTTGTCTTCCAACAGCACCAGCTCTGGCGGCGAGCGCGGGGCACGGGGAGTGGCGCCCGCAGGTTGGAGTGGAGGGGGGTGTCAGAACTTATAGCTTACTTGTTTCTGTAGGCTATAGTGGGGTATCCCATAGGGGGTACAACCCAATTAGGGTTCCTATTTGTACTCACTTCGTTCATAGTCATTTCATTCTCGTTCTTTGTTTCCACATGGAATCAGAGCAGGTTCCCTCCTAGGGACTGCTTCTAGGGCCCACCGAACCGCGCCCCGAGGCGCGTTTTTTTTTTTTAGCGACCCGTCGTGTCGCCCCTAGCGGACCGTTGCGCCGCCCTTCCCCTCGCGGCTCCGCCGCCCTTCCCTAGCGGCCCCGCAGCCCTCGGCTACGCGGCCCCGCCGCCCTCTGCCTCGCGGCCCCGCCGCCCTCTGCTACGCGGCCCCGCCGCCCTCTGCTACGCGGCCCCGCCGCCCTCTGCTACGCGGCCCCGCCGCCCTTCGATCGCGGCCCCGCCGCCCTTTGCCACGCGGCCCCGCCGCCCTCTACTACGCGGCCCCGCAGCCCTCTGCTACGCGGCCCCGCCGCCCTTCGATCGCGGCCCCGCCGCCCTCTGCTACGCGGCCTCGCCGCCCTCTGCTACGCGGCCCCGCCGCCCCTGCTACGCGGCCCCGCCGCTCTCTTCGGTCGCGGCCCCGCCGCCCTCTGCTACGCGGCCCCGCCGCCCTCTGCTACGCGGCCCGCCGCCCTCTGCTACGCGGCCCCGCCGCCCTCTGCTACGCGGCCCCGCCGCTCTCTTCGGTCGGGGCCCCGCCGCCACTCTGCTACGCGGCCCCGCCGATCCGCCCAGCAGCAACCGCCGCCGCCTGAGCCGCCGCCGAGCCGCCGCCGAGCCGTCGCCGAACCGCCGCCGAGCCGCCGCCCGAGCCGCCGCCGAGCCGCCAGAGCCGCCGCCGAGCCGCCCGTGACGCCCGAGCCGCCCGCGCCGCCCAGCAGCAGCCGAGCCGCCGCCGAGCCGCCGCCGCCTGAGCCGCCGCCGAGCCGCCGCCGAGCCGCCGCCGAACCGCCACCGAGCCGCCGCCCGAGCCGCCGCCGAGCCGCCCGCGCCGCCCGAGCCGCCTGCGGAGCCGTGCTGCTGTTCCTCTGCTGCTGACCTACCCGCCTCTCCCAGCCCGGTGAGATTTTCAGCTGCTGTCATGGCCACCCCCAATGTTCTTACCTTTGACGCTGAGGGGAGGGCCATTGACTTTGCCGTCTGGATTGAAGACCTGCAGCTGTACTTACTGTGTGATGCGACAGATGAGGTCTCTCTCTTTGACTTTGTCTCTGGCGCTGTCCCTGCCCCACCTGCTGATGCTGACTCTGCCGTTCGCTCCAAGTGGGCGACCCGCGATGCTGCTGCACGTCTTGCTGTGCGTCGCCACCTCCCTTCCTCTGAGCGTGCCCACTTTAGTCAGTGCAAGACCGCTCAGGCCTTGTACGACGCTGTAGTTGCACGCTACTCCTCCCCTTCCTCCGCTACCCTTAGCCGCCTCATGCTACCGTTTCTCTTCCCTGACCTCGCTTCCTTTCCCACTGTCGCTGACCTCGTTACCCACCTCCGTACTAGTGACACCCGCTACCGCGCTGCCCTTCCTGCTGAGTTCCGCGCTGCGAACCCTCCTCCCATGTACATCACTCTCTACTTTCTCGTCACCCGTCTCCTGAGTCCCTTCGTGTCGTTAGGGACCAGTTTCTCTCTGTCTGTCCCACCACTCTCACTGTCGACCTCCTTGAGGAGTCCCTGCTAGCGGCTGAGAAGAGTATTGTCGCTGTAGGGGCCTCTCGGGGTGACCCTCGCACCCCTATCTTTGAGGGGTGTGGTCCTTCCCCCTGCTGCCCTCTGTCGCCTCTGCCGCTGCGGCCGACCTCACTGGTTTGAGTCGGTCGGCGCGGCGTCTGCCCCCAGCGGCAGACGCCGCGCTGGCAAGGGCAAGGGGGGCAAGGGAGCGGGTGGAGCTAGAGGGGGCGGTGGAGGAGGCGGTGGGGGTGGCGGGGGGAGTGGGGGTGGCGGTGGGGGTGGTGGCGGAAGTGGAGGTACTGGTGGCGGCGGTGGAGGCGGAGGTGGCGGCGGAGGTGGTAGCGGAGGAGGCGGTGGGAGCGGTGGGAGCGACGGTCCTGGTGGGGGAGGTGGAGGTGGAGACGGGGGTGGCGGTGGAGGCGGGGGTGGCAGTGGAGGCGGGGGTCGGAGTGGCTCGTCCCAGCGGAGCAGCTCCGGGGGTGGTCAGCGCAGCAGCAACAGCAACAGCAGCAGCGCCGCAGCAGCAGCCACAGCAGCAGCAGCGCTCTCGCACCGTCCCCCCCCTCAGCAGCTCCGTGAGTGGTACTCGCAGCGTCAGCGTGGTGGTGCGCTTGGTCCTTGCCCCTACGTTCTCCGCACCGGTGACCGTGCAGGGGAGAGGTGTGGAGGCGCCCACACACTGCCCGCCGCTGCTTTGGCCGCCTGACTGACGCCTGGCGTCAGCAGTTTCCGGAGGCAGCTGAGATCCCCCGCTGGGGAGAGCTGTCTAGGGCTGGTGTAGCTATTTATGATCTTGATTTTGATGCTATTCTCTCTGCTATGTATGCTGCGATTGGTAGTGATGAGGATGACTGTTACCGGTGTTTCCCGCCCGACCCGGGCATTGTTACTGCCGCGTCAGGTACTAGTGAGGCTGCTGCTCTAGGTGCCAGTGCGTCTGTGCTCTCAGGTGCTGGTGAGTCTGCCCTCTCAGGTACTGTGTCGGCTTCGGCCTCTCACACCTTCACCCTTGACTCTGGAGCGTCTCGCTCCTTCTTTCGGGACCGCACCACTCTCACGCCGCTGAGTCGGCCGGTTGCGGTGTCCCTGGCTGACCCCTCTGGGGGGCCTGTCCTGTCTCGCTTCTCCACTGTCCTCCCGTGTCCGGCGGCCCCCTCTGGCACCCTAACTGGTCTCTACCTCCCCTCGTTCTCGACGAACTTGGTGAGTGGTGCTGACCTCCAGGATGCGGGTGTCCACCAGTTCACCCTGCTCGTCAGCGGGTGACCCACTGCACGGAGGCGGATACAGGTCGCCACCTGGCTACGTTTACACGTCGGCCAGGGTCGAGCCTGTACACTCTGACCACTGCTTCTCCTCCAGGTGCTGAGTCTGGTAGGGTCACTTCGTCTGGTCAGGTGTTTGCTGCAGCGTCCAGGTCTGGTCCTGAGTCTGCCCCCTGCTCGTGCCGTCGTTTGTCTCACGAGACCCTCCTCTGGCACCACCGCCTTGGCCACCCCTCTCTGCTTCGGCTCAGAGGCATAGCCTCGCGAGTCCTTGTGTCTGGTCTTCCCCGGTCTCTCCCTCCCCTTCCTCCGGGCCCTGGCCCCACCTGTGTCCCCTGTGTCGAGGGGCGCCAGCGTGCTGCCCCTCACTCCTCCCAGTTTCCTCCGACAGAGGCCCCGTTGCAGACGCTTCACATGGATGTGTGGGGCCCAGCCCGCGTCCGTGGACAGGTCAGGAGCGCTACTTCCTGCTGGTGGTTGACGACTACTCGCGTTACACCACAGTCTTCCCCTTGCGCAGCAAGGGTGAGGTCACTGCGGTGTTGATCGACTGGATCCGCGCAGCTCGTCTCCAGCTTCGGAGGAGCTTTGGCTCTGACTTCCCTGTTTTGCGTCTGCACTCGGACAGAGGCGGAGAGTTCTCCTCTGGCCTCCTGAGTGCCTACTGTCGTGCGCGAGGCATCCGTCAGACCTTCACGCTTCCGGACTCACCGCAGCAGAATGGGATTGCTGAGCGCCGCATTGGCATGGTCATGGACGTCGCTCGTACGTCCATGATGCATGCGGCTGCTCCCCATTTTCTGTGGCCGTTTGCGGTCAGGTACGCTGCGCACCAGATCAACCTCCACCCCAGGGTCTCTCGACCGGAGACCTCCCCAGCCCTGCTGTGGACGGGGAAGGTTGGCGATGCGTCGGCGTTCCGGGTCTGGGGATCTCGGGCGTTTGTTCGCGACCTGTCTGCGGACAAGCTATCCCCTCGTGCTTCTCCCTGCGTCTTCCTGGGGTTCCCCCCCGACGCCCCTGGGTGGCAGTTTTACCACCCCACCTCTCGACGTGTTCTGTCCTCCCAGGACGTCACGTTCGACGAGTCGGTACCCTACTACCGCCTCTTCCCCTACCGCACTCCGTCCCTCCCCCCACCCCCGCTCTTCTTGGTACCAGGTCCCCCCCCGGTAGTCCCCCTCCCCCCTCAGGGTCCTGCCCCTTCAGGTGTGTCCCAGGTAGACGCGGTCGAGCCTGTCGAGGTCACTGGTGACTCTGGTGCTGCTGCGGGAGCTGAGCCTGGGGGTGCGGAGTCTGGGGGTGCTGAGCCTGGAGGTGCCGAGTCTGGGGGTGCTGAGCCTGGGGGTGCTGAGCCTGGGGTGCTGTGCCTGGAGGTGCCGAGTCTAAGGGTGCTGTGCCTGGGGGTGCTGAGCCTGGGGGTGCTGAGCCTGGGGTTGCTGAGCCTGGGGGTGCTGAGCCTGGGGTGACGTGCCTGGGGGTGCTGTGTCTAGGGGTGCTGAGCCTGGAGGTGCTGTGCCTGGGGGTGCTTCGTCTCGCCGGGAGCCACTCTCCCCACAGGAGCTGCGTGAGTGGTTTGCCGGCGCTGGAGGCGTGCTGCTGGTGCTGGTGGTTCTTCGGCTGCAGAGGGTACTGCTGCTCGCGCGCCGCCCGCCGCGCTCGTACTGTGGGTGCTAAAGCTGCTGGAGTCCGAGAGTTCTCCTGGAGCTGGTCTGCTGAGGGTGTTGGTGCTGAGCCTGCCGTTGGCGGCCCGACTGACAGTGCTCCTGGTGCTGCGGCTGGAGGTTCTGGAGCTTCTGGTGGTGCTGCTGGAGGTGCTACTGGAGTGGGTGCTCCTGCCGGGGCTGCTGGTGCTGTTCCTGCTGTTTCTAGCGTCGCCGCGCGGCCCCGACCGTACTTCGTTCCGCTCCTGCAGCAGGTTCTTGGTCTTACACCTCCTCCTCCTCCCTTAGAGGGTCCGCAGCCTGTCCGGTCACAGCCACAGCTATAGCCTGCCTCCCCTTTGCCTGCTCCTTCTCCCTACGCTGGTCCGACTGGAGGTCTTACTGAGCGTCGTGAGCCTGCGTCTCGTCCTGTGTCGCCTGTTCGTACTGAGCGCGCTAGTGGTCGCGGTCGCGTCAGCGTCCTCCTCCTGTCCCTGGCACGCACCGGATGTCCTGCGTCCGTCCACTGCTCCTCTGCGTGCCCCTTTGCCTTCTCCTCCTGCTTCCTCTCTTCCTGCTCTTGCCGACCCGGAGTCGGACGCCCTTCGTGCTGCCAGTCCTACTGTCACGCGTCTCCTGGCTACTGCTGTCACTGACCCCTCCTTCGAGTCGTCTGCTGCGTCTGCCCTTGTCACTGAGCTTGTCGACTTTGCTGCGCGCTGTCGTCTAGACTACGCTGCTCGTCTTGTCACTGAGTCTGAGTCCGCCTGTCCTCCGTCCGTCGGGGGTGAGTGTGCCCTTGGCACGGACGTCCTTGAGGACAGGCAGGAGGAGTTCCAGTGTCTGGCCGCCGCTTCACCTCGTCTCGCGTCTGTACTGCTAGCCCCTGAGGGAGACCCGGATGCACCAGACATCCCGACTCCGCGCTCTTACGCGGAGGCGATAGAGGGTCCCTACTCCTCTCAGTGGCAGGCAGCTATGGATGCAGAGATGGCTTCCTGGAAGTCCACAGGCACCTACGTTGACGCTGTTCCCCCTCCTGGGGCGAACATCGTCAGTGGCATGTGGATTTTCAGGGTGAAGCGGCCGCCGGGTTCTCCGCCTGTCTTCAAGGCGCGTTACGTGGCTCGTGGCTTCAGTCAGCGGCAGGGGGTTGACTACTTTCAGACCTTCTCCCCCACCCTGAAGATGACCACTCTTCGGGTTCTGCTACACGTTGCTGCTCACCGTGACTACGAGCTGCACTCTCTCGACTTCAGCACAGCTTTCTTGCAGGGCAGCCTACACGAGGAGATCTGGCTGCGTCGCCCACCTGGCTTCACTGGGTCTTTCCCTCCTGGTACCCAGTGGAGTCTCCGGCGTCCAGTCTACGGTCTCCGCCAGGCGCCACGTGAGTGGCACGACACACTGAGGACTACGCTGGCGGCACTTGGGTTTGCTCCTTCCACTGCCGACCCGTCGCTGTTTCTGCGCACCGACACCCTCTCTGCCGCCGTTCTACATCCTCGTGTACGTCGACGACTTGGTCTTTGCCACAGCTGACACTGCTGGACTCGCCTACGTGAAGTCCGAGCTGCAGAAGAGACACACGTGCACTGACCTGGGTGAACTGCGCAGCTACCTTGGCTTGCAGATCACCCGGGACAGAGCACGCCGCACCATTACCCTGACTCAGTCACACATGGTGCAGCAGGTCCTTCAGCGCTTCGGTTTCACGTACTCCTCGCCTCAGGCCACTCCTCTGCCTACTCGCCACTCGCTCTCAGCTCTGCCTTCGGATGAGTCCGTAGAGTCGAGTGGCCCGTTTGCAGAGCTTGTTGGCTGCCTCATGTACCTGATGACCTGCACACGACCTGACTCGCATACCCTCTTAGCATTCTCGCACGCTATGTTGCTCCTGGGAGACACCGACCAGAGCACATGGCTGCAGCGAAGAGGGTGTTGCGCTACTTGTGCAGTACGTCGGGCATGGGGCTAGTGCTTGGAGGGCGCAGTCCAGTGGTCCTCACTGGGCACGCAGACGCTTCTTGGGCTGACGACCAGGCTACGCAGCGGTCGTCACAGGGTTACACCTTCAGCCTCGTTTCCGCTCTGTTTCGTGGCGGGCTACCCGCTCGTCTTCTGTTCTCGGCTCCAGTTGTGAGGCTGAGATCTACGCTGGGGCTATGGCTGCACAGGAGTTACGCTGGCTCACCTACCTGCTGACCGACCTTGGAGAGCAGCCTCGTTCTCCTCCAGTCCTGTACGTAGACAACAAGGCCATGCTGGCCTTGTGTCGAGAGCAGCGACTGGAGCACAGAACAAAGCACATTGCTCTTCGTTACTTTCTTGCTCGTGAGCTACAGCAGCGTGGACAGCTGCGACTTGCGTACGTGGCCTCTGAGGCCAACACTGCTGATGTCTTCACCAAGGCACTTGCGCCTTGTGATCATCAGCGTTGCTGCACGCAGTTGGGTCTTGTGCCTGTCTTGCCTCACTTGCTCTCCTCTTGACCTTGCTTGTACTTTCGCATATATATACTCTTGTTTTTTTGTATATCTCTATATATGATCTTGCATGTGACTGGCCTTGTGGCCTTTGAACTTGTGCTCGGAATGCGTGGTGACTTTGTGATCCACCCTGAGCTTTGCTTTGCTTTGCTTGACTGGTCTTGTGACCCCTTGTTCTCTCCCCACTTTGCCTATGGGGGTGTGTCAGAACTTATAGCTTACTTGTTTCTGTAGGCTATAGTGGGGTATCCCATAGGGGGTACAACCCAATTAGGGTTTCCTATTTGTACTCACTTCGTTCATAGTCATTCATTCTCGTTCTTTGTTTCCACAGGGGGGACTGCAAGCCAAGGTTGCAAGGGGGGGTGACTGTGACAGCAATGGCACGGTGGTTGCAATGTGAGGCACTGGTGGTGGCAATGTGAGGCACGGCGGTGGCAATGTGAGGCACGGTGGT